>OX103979.1:7909982-7931727 GCA_944470395.2 Schistosoma turkestanicum | reverse complement strand
TTCTTCGTGGGGTTTGTGCTGATACTACGTGTAAACCTGCGTAAATTTACTATCCACTTAACTTGACACAGCATCCTGGACAAATGTGGGACGAACAATATGGTTTGAGAAATATTGAAGTTTCCTACCTTGTAAAATTAAGGAGACATATCGACTCTCACCAGAGTCATTACTATAACGTAGAAGCTAGGTGTACGTCTTGATGATCTAGTTAAACTGTATTGAATCGAACAGATGGTTAGAATATTTCATCGAAATTATGAGCCAGTCATGTGGGTCGGCTAATGGCAAGATTATATTCAGCATACTTTTAGCTCGAGGACTAACTCGTATTGTTGACTGTACTGGTGTAGTGGTAGTAAGGTGGTTCTCCCTAGCAAGTCCCGATCCTAGTGGAAAATACACAGTTTAATAGGTGACAGGCAGCACCTAGAAACTTTTCAAAAGTATTAAAGATTCGGTAGGTTTCGAAGATATTCAAGAAGTATAATTCAGTGAGATAAGACAGATAGACAGATACAACGCAGAACTTCGTACGTAAGTACATCAGTTCATGTTGCCATATCACATTAGTAAAGAGACGCAACTGTCATTTCGAATCCAAGAGTGATAGCAATCGTAGAAGTATTAGAAGTAATGGAGAAGATTGGGGAGCGAAGATATGATTCGAAAAGTATAATTCAGTGAGATAAATTTAGAAGGAGAAAGATAAAGATTATGAGGGATTCAGAAGATTTGAGTGGAGAGAACACGTTGAATAAATGCACCTGCGCCATTGCAAGCGATTCTGAGCCATGTCGTTCAATGTGTCTAACCATCGGTGACGTTCATCTCGCGGACCTCAACCAGGTAGCACACATCCACCAAGACGACTCAGTTCACTTGTCAGTGAGTTCATGTATTTCTGCCATGTTTTGGTCTGGCCACTCTTAGCTTTCTTCCAACCTATTCCTACAGCGCGAAATGTAGCTCGACGAGGCAGTCGGTGGTCAGGCACACGCAGCACATGTCTCAACCACCTCAACTGATGAAGTTTCACTACTTCATCTATTGATTTGCCATCCCTACCTATAACTCGTTTCCTAATGACAGCGCACAAGCGACTATCTGCTGGGATCCAGTCTAGGAGGGCTAGTTCTGCCCTACGACTCAATGCTATACCTACACCAGCGAGGCCCCGGGAAGCAGCATCAGGGCTAATTGCCTACCCAATCAGCGCCTGATCGATTCTTGGAGAACAAGGTAGAAAATTCTCGTATTGTTAGCTGCGTGCTGATTGGTTAAATCTAATCCATTCGATCACGTGAATTTCTATCCAGAAGCTTCTCATGTAAATGCTATAAATAAACTAACGTTGTATCTATTTTTTCCTTCGCCTTCGCCATCACCTTTGGCTTCTTATTTCCATTTAACCTTGCTATTTGGAATATAATCTTTTCCTGTTCAACCGTGTTTTTTATTCATTAGAACTTGTCCAGTGTATTGTGGTCAGAGAATACTAGGCAACAGGATTTGGCTGGGAATTAGTTAAGCAAGCGTTACAACACCTAGCTAATGAAGCTTGTTGCCCTATTTGACACAATGTCCGTACACTAAATGCTCCAAACCGTAGTTTAGAACGGGGCTTCAAGAGACCAGGTATAACGTTTTGATGACTCGCATCGTTTGAATTAGCGGTGCAGTGAGATGAAGGAATGTGACTAGAGTTAGTCGTAGAGATAAGGGAGACATTAGGGGGTGTAAGAAAGGATTTGATTTTGACCAATTTGGTCTCGTGTGCTGTTACGGGTATGAAGGCGGTTGTCACTTCCCGGCTGACCACACTGTGGAAGGTTTTTTTCTTGAGGGACCTGAAAAGGAAGGTAGATTAGTGTTGGTCTTAGAGATTTTGGTGCGTGACCGCAGAGTCCAAGGGACGACTGCTTGAAGCCAGTCACGCACGGCCTATTGATGAAAGGATTTTTGAGTATTAGCTCCGCTCTTAAAGGCCCTTAGTGGGCACCCTTACCGACGGAGACAGAAATCCGTGAGGTAGGGTGAGGTGTGACATTTTTAGGGTCGACCTTTTCTAACCCTTCCTTCCTTGTGAGAAGGCAGCATCGCTGCAGATGCTGGTTATCCGAGGGAAACGCCTTACTGCTGTCACACCCCTCTGCAGTCAGCAGTACGACTTCGCCCTCAGACCTTGGGTATCTGCTTTTAGTCTCATCGTTCTCTAATCGACCTGCCTGGCATGGTAGAACCTACAGACACACGTGTTCCAGCCAGTATAGCTCGGTTGGGTCATCACGACAGGCAAGCCCGACCACCACGTCAAGGTAGCAGCTACGGTCGGGTAACGCTTTCTCAACTTCATAAAGAGTCTAAGGACTTACGTCGATTTGACATTCAGGATGACTGGAGATTGTGGGTAACCGATGTGTGGCTGAAGGCCAGTTGAACTGATCCCTAAAGTGTTCTGCCCATCGGTCCAGTCTCCTGGACTGAGAATGGATTATAAGACCATCCTTTTCAGAAATAGTCTCACATCCGGGCTTCTAAAACCAGTTTCCTTGATAAGTCTGAATAGTTGCCTACTGTTGTCTATCAGTCTAACTAATATAGTCTCTAAATTGTTAGCCTCGGATATCCTTAGACGCCTAACTAGAGCTCGTGAAGAGCAGAATAGAGAAGATCAGGTTGTTTTCAGACCAGGACGTGGTTGTGTAGACAATATTTTCAAACTACGACAGGTCCTGGAACACAGACACACATTTAGGCGTCCTACAATAGTTGTCTTCTTGGACCTTAAGGAGGCATTTGACTCTGTGGATCGTGAGGTTCTGTGGCAGTGCCTGTCGTTAAAAGGTATCTCAAAGAAGTACATTAACTTTATACAAGCTCCCTACCTTAGCACCACTGGTCGAGTGAGAGCCTATGGCGAACTGTCATCGGAATTGATTACTTCGAGTTGTGTCCATCAGGGCTGTCCACCCTCTCCATCCTTGTTTTAACCGGTGGTTGGAGATTTCGAGCGACATGGCTGAAAATCGTTTGCAATGACACAGGTGCATCCATTCTTTGTCTTCTCTCAAGTTCTAACTATCTGATTTTCTCATGGCCTTTTTCCTCTTTTTAAATTTATTTCACTGTGATATACTTCTCGAACGTTATCTTCGATCCCTAATCTTTAGATTACGGTTAATACTGCTACAACATCTACCACTGTTGGACTTGAATTAACAATTCGATCTCAGTGTATGTTAATATGAACTGATGTATGTACGTACGAAGTTCCACGTTATAGCTGATTGACCCAGTTCAGGTCTATGTGATTGTCGTAACCAAAGGTTTAAAATTTCTAGTGACATGAATCGAACAATATATCTGCCAGGATTTAATTGCTCTCAGTTATTCATGATCACGTGAGATGAAATGTTAGTATTTGTTCAGTTAATTAACATATGGATTTCTGTTTTAGACTCACTTCGAATGTCACTGACTGGACCTCAACTTCTTCCCCTAGAATTGGTTGACAAGTGCATAGGGTCCAGGATTCATATAATTATGAAAAATGATAAAGAAATGGTGGGAACCTTGCTTGGCTTTGATGGTTATGTAAATATGGTCTTAGTTGACGTTACTGAATTTGAGTTTACAGCCCAAGGTAAACGTATCACAAAACTGTCACATATTTTGCTGAATGGTAGCAATATTGCTATGATGGTACCTGGTGGAGAAGGTCCTGAAATTTAAAAAGTATATTTATATAAGGTTTTCATTGTACATAAAGTAAATACAACAATAAATCCTTCCCGACATTGTTTATTGCTCTTTCTGATGATAGGACTGTATTGTTTTAAAACGACTTAAAAATCATCTAATCCTTCCAAATCTTCGAAATTATTAGAAGGTTTAACTCTTTTGAATCTGAAATGACCTGTCACCAGTCACAAGATAGCATATATACGTATCAATCGAAGTTGCTTTTCTTCAATTCAGTACAATAAGATGAAAAAGCAGAGCACTGTTAATAATATTCCTAACACTAATAACCAAGTAAACATTTTAAATATGATCCAAAGGGAACAAATAAAATCTCAACCACAAGTGTACTGTTCATGTCCAATACTTTTCTAAATGAATTCTACTAAAATATGCAGAGTATGAATAAAAAGAAATATCAAGTTTACGGGCTACAACGCATTTGGTATCTGTAAATTATCGTTCAATGCTGTAGGTTATTTCCAATGTTTTAGTCTTCTTCATAAAATAATAGTTTTGATAAATTGTTATGAAAGGCGACTGCTAAAACCATAACTATAATCAAGTGATTAACTTAAAAGCTGACAGATGCCAGTGGATTGAATCTCTATGAAGTACATGTAACGCATTGATAGAAAGTAAATTTGTGCTCCCGATATTAACATCTCGAAAATGGTGGTTAGTGATCTTACTCGATTGTCCAAACTCAAACTGGGTGGTTCAGTTTTGTAAAGTTATAGTAAACAGTTAGGTATGTTAGGCTTCTTAAGCCATTGTTTCACGATTCGTACAAATGCTATTTTTACCATAACAAGTTGTTCGAGCTACAACCCACCGGCTGCTAGTCGAGTACATAAATCAAGGAGTTACAACTATGTTCACTGCTATACAAAACACCTGGAGATATGAATTTCAGTCTTACTATGGGTAAAAATTATAATCCTCATGAAATATTCTAATAGTTGCTTGGTAGAACTCAATTTCTTATCTACAGTCTAAACCATAGTCAGAACCAGAGGATAACGAAGTAGGTTGTGCTCCGAGAGACACTAACCATTTTAGTGAAGCGTCTATACAATTTCAGTAGTTTTAAAAATAATAGAATGGTCAAACATTGATATAATCATGGGTGTTGAGAATAAGTACATTGTTTCCGAACCTGAAAAATTTTATGACCTATACAGATTTCATCAACATAATCCAGTTTTTATAGTCACCAACGGACAAAATACTCAATAGAAATAAGGCTGTAGCGGTAGTTAAATACTCTTAGTAGCTCGGTAAGTCTGTGACAGGGGTGTTGATCCTAATTTCGTTGGACTTTACCTTAGCTAAGGGCAATGAGTTATTCACTCGCACGAGCTCATGTGTGGGTACACCGTAAACGCATCTACAACTAATCAGTTTGGATTCGACACTATACAGTACACCGATATTTAATATGAATTATCGCTCATGGACCATCATTCTTAACTCCTGATATTATTGGCTTTAGAATTATTGTTATCAGAAGAGATTTCGAACCTACGTATTCGTGACTTCTTCGAAACATTTACTACAGAGGTGAAAAATTATAGTTTTCACAGATTATCTTTAATATGGGATTTTAGTTCTTATACTTGCAGCAGGTTTAAGATGAAACTGATTTTCATTAGTCCGACACCTTGACGTTGCATGGAACATAATCGAAAACGTTCATGAATCCAGACTAGGACTGTCAACACTTGAGCACTAAATCGAGACCCAGTTGCGCTTACTCATTAGTTAGCACCAACTTCTAACGTAGCTTGATTACTACAGTATCATCACTAGCCATCTTCACTACTGATTTATCTGAATACATATCAAAACTACCCTCTAGGACTTGCTCATGTCTAAAAAAAAGAATGGTGCTCTAGTCACCACTGGTGAGTTGTTTCAGAAATAGTAACCAGCGAAACCAACCGAGTGCATGTTCTCATTTTTTATACCATAAACTTTTGAGACGTCCTCAGATTTAGCCCATACAACTGCACTTAATATGGACGTAAAATAACCATTTAATGAAAGTTACACCGCGAAAGTTGGCGGGTTAGCGAACCCAACTCCAGGAATTGTAAAGTGCTTATGTAGTTCAAATGGAGATCGTTACAAGATGTCGGTTTTTTAAGTTTAGAGATATAAACAAAACAGTAATGCTGTGTAAGAATAAGGATAAGTTTCGGGTCAATTCCTTTTGAAATTCTCTTGATCCACTTTTGAGAAGCAGGAATAACGAGCATTGTAGTGCCTGGTTTGTTATTGATAAAATGAACTAAAAGTACCGCTATACTTTCTAACAACACTCCTACTGTATCTGCTACCCTTGAGTGGTGTGAAGGCTTGCAATATGGTAATGACTCAATCGAACTATGTTGGTTGGAATATTTCTTTCATTGGGTTCCACTGTGCCAGATAGGCTGGCTGGAGAGCTTTGTTATAAATCTCTCTTAGTAAACCCAGCTATTCCTATTGCCTAGTATTCTCTGACAACAATACACTCGACAAGTCCCCAAATCAGAACACGGATGAACAGGAAAAGATTATATTCCAAATAGCAAGGTTAAATGAAAGTAAGAAGCCGAAGCGAAGGCGAAATAGAAAACAACGTTAGTATCTTTACAGTTTTTACATGAGAAGCTTCTGGAATCTAACCCACATGATCAGTGTGCAGCTAACAACACGAGTATCGATCAGGAGCTGATTGTATATGAATTAGCCAATCAGCGCGCGGCTAACGCAGTCATACATTATTCCATCTATGTCCCACTAACAAGCTGTAAGACCAAAGGTAGTAAAATCATGTTTCGACGGCTAAGTCGCACTCCCAATTGTACAGGGATTTGCGTCGACGGTCAGTATCAACCGCTATACTATCTTCCCGAAACGGAAGGACTTAATTAGTGAAGATAAACTCTGAGACTAACATACCTCGTCCCACAGAGTTCCATCACCCGCGGTAGGAAACCGAGAGTACTATACACGAAAACCCATGTGTGATGGTCCTCAGGAAGTTGTCTCTTAGACACTGCGGTCTCATCCTCGGATCATCAAGACCACACGTGACCCACTTTCCATTTCATGTCTCAAGAACAAGTCGCTCTACGGTGTAGGTGTTTGGGAAGCGACGATCACCGTTCATCTCTGACAGCACGCAACATCACTCCATTTATAATTATATATCACCTTCAAGACTAATACTGAGCAATGGCACTTAGTTCCTGTAGAAAAATGATCAAATCACTAGCCTCATTTACACCTCCCATCATTCAGGTTTATGGACAAAGGCTTTAATTGAGATCTAAAAAAGGGATCTGTAAACTCCATTCGATGACAACACTCAGTACTTTCAACTGTCTGCACATGTTCAGCTGCAAGTGCACTTTCTAGTCAGTGACTGACATTTTCATATAGGAAAAAAGTTATTTCTACACACCCGATTCAGACATAGAATTCATGACCTAAACCTTTTGAAATGGAACTTTATTAATACAGTAGTTTCAACTGGTAATTTGAGTTATGCAATTCCTCAAGAGTATAGACCAGTCATCATTCTAAAGTCATAAATCAACCTTAGTTCGTGAGTGGAGATAATATAATTGTTTACTGCTTCATTTCCTCATGAAGAACGTCCTTATACAAGATTAAAATATCAATTAAGGAAACTCGATTATTAACCTCAAGTAAAAGCTGGAAGAGAAATGCTTTTACAAGTAGCGTTAGTGAAGATGAATAAAAACGAAGTGCCATACGACAATCTGAAAAATACTAATCATGATCTGGTATATATATCTATATAAATCGAATGTCTCATATCAATAGTCACCATCATAACCAAAACACTGCGATATTTATTGATATTGAGTGTTTTTGACGGATTATTAAATTCAAAACAATTAGTCCCTTTTAAAAATGTTAAATTAAATGAAAAGACGTAATTCGTCTGAAAAATGTGACGTATTTGCGCTATACATTTAGAATAATCAAGTTTAACTTTTCCATAATTCACGCCGAAATCTCACGGTTACTAAATTAGACAGGACTATTTTAACAATCAAAACTTTCAATGCCTTAAAGAAGCTCGGTAGAAGACCAGATATTTTAATTCTCGAACCTGACAAAGGTTCCGGCTGTGGTGGTGTTTGGCTCTCTGAGCTGGATGTTTTGGTTGTGGAGCTTTCATTGTTCTTCTGAACAACACCATCAGCACAATCTTCAGATAAAAGTGAAGTATCGGCTATCCACGCAACTTCATCAAAAAAACATCAACTGAAATCGTCAACAGAAGCGAAATCAAGTACAGGAACCAATAAACGGATCATCCTACCATACATAAAAGACATACCGGAATATACAGCACGACTACTGAAACCATTTGGAATAGATGTGGCACACAAACCAACAGAATCACTTCAATCAATCCTTTGTAGACCAAAGAACAAAATAACAAATGAAGAAAAATTAAATATCATCTACAAAATAAATTGCTCAGACTGTGAAAAACACTACATAGGACAAAGTGGATGGCCTCTTCAGCTGCGTTTACATGAACACTAATTAGCAGTCAAACGCCACGACAATTCTTCGCTTACATCAATACACACTGACAATTATGGACATACATTCGATTGGAACAATGTGGAAATACTGGGTAGGGGGAGGACAAAGAACACTAGAGAATTTTTAGAAGCTTGGCACTCAGGTCAATCAGCAATCAACAAACATATCGACATTGATCCAATTTATCAACCATTCAGAGAAATCATAAGTGACATAGGATCAATAAACAGATGATGTTGTTCAGAAGAACAATGAAAGCTCCACAACCAAAACATTCAGCTCAGAGAACCAAACACCACTGCAATCTAACCTCTTGTCTGTATTAAATCTTGTTGCAACAAACCAATTTGAACTTATTGACGAAAAACAAATTGATAAAACTTTGTAAACTTATTTTGCAGTAGCGCCTAGAACAGATAAATTAAGAAATATCACTAAGAAGATTTCCTGTTTATTAAGATACAATTACATGATTAATCGATATCAATAGATTTTCAGAATAACGAGACAATGAGTATCAAAAAAAAGGGAAACTATGGCTAGTTTAAATTTACAATCTTAGCAGATTAAAATAAAATCTCAATCGCAAGTAGCACATATTACAATCAAAGTATGAATGATGTGATTGTTAGTTGATAAAAAGCTTGTGTATGTGTAATGTTTAACCAAACGTAACTGCATGTCAAAAGAAAGCGACTTATTTACAACCACTGGAAAATTTATGTACATTCAATTAATTAATACATATTGAGAAAACTAAATATTGGGTTGTCTTAAATTAGACAGAGCTAGAATAGTTTAAACGCAAACAAGATAACTTTATGCATTTGGTTAGTGAGTCCTATAGAAATATACAGCAGAAATCTGTGCTACGTGTTCACATGCTGTAAATAGCTTGAAGGTAAAAATAATCACATTAAATTATAGTGCCAGCAAGAGCACGTGCACGAAGAATGAAAAACTGTGCAGTACCTAGAGGACTGGAATAAACTGTATCTGGTGGATTTGTACCAGAACTAAGATGTCCCTGTATAAGAGAACCATTTAATACTGAAGTTCTGGACAATTGAGAAGTGGGTAAATCATTGTATCGTTGATATAAGTCATTATCGTCACGATTCTGCGATGCGTTAATTGATGGGTGAAATGCATTTTCGTTTGATCTCATGTCATCGGAGTCAGTCAAACCACCGAAAAGAAATAAACAACCATGACCAAAGGCACATGAAAAACCTAGGCACTCAGGTGGTGCAAAATAAAGATCTAGATAACTTTGTTTGGTAGGCGCCAACCAAACACCTTTTGCTTTATTTTCTGTGACATGAATTTTAGTTTCAGAATTATATGAAGCATCGGAATGAGAGCATACGATGTTAAGTGTGTACAAAGCCAAAGGACGATAAGCACATTCGAATTGTACAGGTTTAGAAAGACATAAGTTATGATTGGATGGGCATTGATTTGATGAAAATGATCGGCCAAGTGATGGTGCATTACTTTCATTAGAGGTCAGATTACGTGTTCCAAAAAGCCTTCGTTCTTGAATAGCTAAAGCTTCAAGTCTTCGTGCGCGTCTGTTATTTGCACGCTTAGATGATGGTAGATGCAAGATTCGATTTGATTCACGATCTATGGAAGAAACACTAGATTATAAACTAATAACGAGAATATAGGTCGAGTTATTTTAAATGTTAATAAAAATGATAAAACAAACGGTTTAATAATATGAGTTTCAACAACCACCCAATACAAATACAATTAAACAATGTGATTCGCCAAACGAATTATGGGTTAAACCCATCTAAAGGAAACTATATGCTTTACTATGAATAAACTTAGTAATACTACCACTGAAGATAGAAATTATGTAATAGTTGAGAATACGGTCAGAATTCACTGTTGTGATCACATAATTAAAGACATATAACTAGAGAACACTAAGCGTATAAAATGAACCATTCAGCTTGGATAACCCAAAGTTACATGGTTTTTTCCTATTTATTAAATTGAATGAAATGAGAACGATGAACGTGACAGAAATTAATTTTGTTCTGTAGCAATCGTTGTTCTCACTTTATGCACAGTATCATTATTAAAAGTTTTGATAAAACTCAGCAAGTAACAAGCTGTACGTACTAAAATCATCCAGTAATCTTTAGGACCTCGAAATGCAAAATGCTGCTTCAAGACTGGGTTTCATCGGCACCTGAACTAGTGACAGGGAGTGAAGTAGTCGAACGTGTAGACCGCTTCACGTATCTGGGGAGTCTCATCAGTGCCGATGGCATGGTGACTAATGAAATCTCAGCACGGATACAGAAGGCTCGATTGGCTTTTTCAAACCTGCGTCACTTATGGCGTAGGCGAGATATCCGTTTGCTGACTAAAGGACGAGTGTACTGCGCAGTAGTTCGCTCCGTCTTACTTTATGCCTGTGAAACATGGCCAGTGAGAGTAGAAGATATTCGTAGGTTACTGGTTCTCGATCATAGGTGTCTTCGAAGCATTGCTCGTATATCGTGGGACACCCGAGTGAGCAACGCTGTTATTAGGGATCCGGTGCTAGGTAAGGATTGCAGGTCAATAGATGAAGTGGTGAAACTTCATCAGTTGAGGTGGTCGGGACATGTGTTGCGTATGCCCAACCACCGACTGCCTCGTCGAGCTTTGTTTTGTAATGTAGGAATAGGTTGGAAGAAAGTTAGGGGCGGCCAAACCAAAACATGGCAGAAATCTATGGAGTCACTGACGAGTGGACTTAGCCATGTCGGTAGTTGTCGACTACCTGGTTTGGGGTCCGCGAGATGATAATAATCGATGGTTAGAGACCTTGAATGACATGTCTCAAAATCGTTCGCAATGGCGCCAGTGCATTTATTCTTTGTGTTCTCTCAAACCCTAATCTTCTGGATTATTCAACACCTCTAGTTTTGACTTTCTAAACTTTTCTCATTTAATCATGCTTCTTGAATAATATCTTCTCATTCTAACCTCTCCGATTACTTCTAATACCCTTACTAACTCTTCTTCTATTGGATTTGAATTGACAATTACATCTCAGTGCTGATGTAGTATGGCGACATGAACTGATGTACTTACGTACGAAGTTCTACGTTGCAACTGACTGACTGACTGAGTAATCTTTAGGAAACAAACGTAAACGCCTGAATGAGCATACAGATCAATTTCATCATCGGCTCTGAAATATACATTAGTATGATCTATTTAAACAACTAATATTCTAAGCAATTCTGTGAGCGTGATATGACGGACAAAGAATAACCCTCATCATTCATTGGCAGCTGAATAGCCTACCAAAGTGGTGTTCTTCAATTACTCATTCGTTCAACGACATCTAATCACATTATTTCATGTTCATTATTTTGTTTATCAACACATCGTCTTACTGGAGAACCACGCTATTTTTTGGTTAGTAGTCTCGTGGTATTAGTTTACGTAAATAATTCGATTTGAGCAGCTATCAGTTGGCCATATAGTACTACTGTGCATCATCTTTCAATCATTATTCTGTTCATCTTAGCAATTAAGAAACATGTAAATTAATCATTGAATCCTAAAAATTCTTACTCCGAAATAAAGTAAAAGTCTGTTTACTGTTACCAAAATGTACGATAAAATTATAAAAATTCCTAAATTAAAGTAAAAGAGACAATAACAATAAAACGAGTATTCGTTTTAAACATGAGTCATTTGAGGTTATATAAAATCTAGTAGTGAGATCTCAAACTATGCATTTAGCTAGGATTGTGACAGACAGAAGCCATATACTAAGTTAACAATAGAAAATATTTGTAGCTTTACCACATGATTAACATGATAAGAATGGAAATAAAAAACTTAGTAGATGACTCATACATTCAAAGTAGTACAAAATCAAAATATTCATACCAGTGATATCGACTGAACGGTAGTGTTTACGCTGCTCCTCATCCTCGTCAATAGCATCATCATCTGACATACGAGTATCTTGACCTACTGAATTATTTTGAAAAGGCATACTATTTAACTCGGAGTTGAGTTTGATGCGTTGCCAATATCTACGCTGTTTAGCTGCCTCATCCAACAGTGCTGTAGTTGGTTGACTGATGACAACAACAGTATAAACACTGTGTTCATTTGAGAAGTTTGTACCAACGTTGTCACTCTGGACAGGAATAAAATCACTGTTTTTTGCCGACGACTGTGATTTACCGTTTTCACGATAAGGAAGCGCGATTGCAGTTGCATGATAAAAGTCTATCGGTGGACATCCAGAGATACTCTCAGAACACTGAACTTTGGTCCAGAACCAATTTACTTCAAACCATTCTGAATCCAAAAAAAAGTATGATTTAAAATTTAACCAAGTAATCTGTATATTACGAAGGTGCACGGTTCCTTAAAGCATATCTAGTTTCAATGACGGTAACAAGATGTTTCCAAATACTACTATTAGAAGAATATATGAAAGCCATTTCAAAACATAAGCTTGTATAACATAATCAATTAAAACACCTAAAAATAAAGAAATGGTACTCATCATAGACTGATTACATAGCCGTTTAAGTAATTTGTGAACAAATAATGATAAACGAAAGATTCGCATCTATACATTTAAGAAAATCACCACACGTTTCTAGATGACGATTCAAAGTTATCGAGAAAAACGTACATTGTGAACACGGAGCTAAATAACTAGATAGCGTAGTACATATATGATCTTGAATAGTAGTAAGTTGCTAACAACAAGCTATGCCGTCAGGCATTTGTCGAAATGTGCTTAAAACTTTGAAGAAAGTTACATCACCAAGGATTGAAACCATATTTTTTTAGATTAATACTTAATCAAATACCACTGAATTGGATATTCGAACGGCACACTACGCAGAGACTAGATCACGTTAAACAATACACGGTCGGGACACGATTCACGACCGAAATGGAGAATCAGAGTAGGCGATAGACAATAATTTATTCCATAACACAATTACAAGCAGTCACTCACTCAGTGAGTCCGGAGTAATCAATAAGATGAAACGGAATCACACACTGAAGAGTCAATAGGCTATGCCTATTTGTCCACGCGTGATGACCAATCATATCTTTCTTTCACTACCACACATTAAAAACCTAGAGAGGAAATAAAGACCGTTGATGTACTTCGGCAAATAGTACGAACAAATATCCAATATCTGATTCCGGATATATCTAGATGTGCAATTTTATAAGTTGCTATTATAATGAATTGAGAAGTTATTGAAGTACATTCACGTGAAAATCTGATCAAAGTAGTACTAAAACTACTCTGGTTTTCTTTGAGATTACGGTTGAGAAACATGACAACAATAATAATGTTTGTAATACCTTGTGCCAAATAATACTACAGGCTAGGATGATGTATACCGCGTCTCCACAACGCGCATACAGGATCAGAGTAGTGTCATTCATTTGACTTCACCATGTCAACATAAAGAACCACCACAATTTATGCTTCATATATCTGAAAACGCCACTTCTGCTTCCCGTGGCCTCACTGATGTAGGTATAGAAGTAAGTCCCAAGGAAGAACTAGCTCTCTTCGACTGGATCCCAGTAGATAGTCGTTTGTACACTATCCAACTAAACGGGACAGTAAGGACTCGGAAAGAGGGACACTCGCCGTTGCCTCTTACTACGTTCCCACTGAATGCAGCTCACACGAGGTGAAAGGTGAACTTTACGGAGGCTTTTCAACCTTAAGAAAGCCATGCGTTCTGATGCAGTAATAGTGGCTGGTGACTTAAATGCTCAAGCAGGTAGATTAGACGAAACTGAAGAATGCCTGGGTGGATCATACGGTGCCACAGCTCAACAACAAGATAATGGCGACTGTCAGTTGCAATCATGCTTAGATAACAGCCTGTTTCTTGCAAATACCAACTTTAAACATAAGGAACATCTTTTGACATGGAGCCCCCAAAATCGACCCAAGAGCTGACACAACTAGACCATACTACTATCAGCCACCGATAGAGAAATACGATAGAAGACTGCCACTCATTATGGAGCACATGTTTAGATTCAGACCATGCTTCAATGTGAACACGTATTTGTTTGCGGCTCACTGTGTGTAAAAAAGACAGTAAGGAAACCACTTACAGTTCTACTTAACGACAAAAACGTCGAGTATATTTTGAGAACTAGAGAAAGTCAGATAACCATATAAACGATGTTCGCCCCGAGGAAGCTTGGAATGATGTCCAAAAAGCTGTGAAAACAGTAGTAATAACTGCTAGTAAGGTAAACCATAAGGTTAGGGAGAAACAGTGGATTTTAGTAGCATCTGCTGAACTGACATATGCTCAGATACTCATCCCACCTGGATCTGATAATAATGAGTGGAGTCAGCTTAAGCATAGTCTGGTAATAAACCTACGCAATGATCACGGACAATGGTGGATAGCGAAGTCAAAAGAGATAGAAAAAGCAGAGACAGTAGGTAACAGTAAACAACTGTTCAGACTTATCAAGGAAACCGATAATAAAAATCCGACTGTTAGTGAGACTGTCTCGGAAAAAGATGGGCTTATTATTTATTATCGATCCAGGAGATTGGAGTGATGGGCTGAAAACTCTTGGGAGCAGTTCAACTACCCCTTCAGCCATACCTCGGTCACCCACAATCTCCATTCATCCTAATTGGCAAGTTGATATAAGTCCTCCAACTCTTAATGAGGTGAGAAAGGTTATAGGCAATCTAAACCGAGGAAGAGCAGCAGGCCCTGATAGGTTAATCCCTGAGATTGTTGAGGATGGTGGTCCAGTTTTAGCAGTTAGGTTGACTGAGATCTTACGTAGAATCTGGGAACTAGATGTGATCCCATCCGACTGGTCTCAATCACTGATTGTCCTGTCTATAAGAAAGGACGAAAATCCTCTTGCAACAGTCACAGAGGAATCAGTTCCACTAATAGTATCTAAAGTATTAGCTTCTCTTTTATTTCACCAGATTCTACTTCTTGAATAATATCCTCTAACCCTAATCCCTCCGATTACTGCTAATACGTTTACTACCTCTCCTACTGTAGGATTTGAATAGACAATCACATCTCTGTATGCTAATAAGGTATGGCAACTTAAACTGAAGTACGTACGTACCAAGTTCCATGTTGCAGCTGACTTAGAGACTAAATATCAGAATCCAACTGTTTAATAATTACTAGGTGAAAAGAAGACATCTATGCATGTTATATACATTTACTAGAACTTTCAAAACTGAGTTGCACTACATAAAAGTATTGAAGTTGATAAAAAAGAATCTCTGAAGTAATAAGGCTTGATATAAACGAGATCAGTTTATTTGCGATTGACGAATAAAATTTAGAATGACTAACCTTGACCGATGTTTGGTGAACAACGTGTAAGTATCCATATATCCTTTGCCGGTCGACCATGATAATTAAGTAAACCAGAAGTTGATTCAGAATCACTATTCGAATTAGGACCAACTGGCATTCCCTGTTGTCGACGCACAGAATGATTATTAGCCAAAGGTGATTCTAAGTTCCCAAATAACAAAAGCATTCTGTTGGAATCAAGAGCGCATGTTGAATGACCACATCGACCGGACGGCCAATCACTTTGACAATTATTCGATGTATCAGAAAGTGAAATCCAACGACCACTTTCTGGAGATATGATATATAAGTAGTTGACGCATAGTCCAAGAGACTGACACATTCCTCCGAATAAAACCAATACACTAGGTTCGCCTACTTTACCATTAGGGAGGAAACATCCAGACTGGCCGGCAATTGCAGGTGGTGATACAGGAAGTGAGTGGTGTACTTCGTATAATGGCACACGTGACCAATGCATTGCTGAAATATCAAAACTGTTCAACTCAGTTAACCAATCCATACGACCCTGGATAAATTTTTAAAAGAAATGGATTGTAATCATTGTTCTCCGAAACTTTTAGTACTCAAAAAGTACTATAAATCTGTACTTTATTGAACAAGAAACAAATATTGTTATAACCATCATAAATGAGTTGCTAGAAATGCATTGTTTAGGTTTATTAATGATAAGTTAGTGAATCTACCACTTACCTTGCGTAGTTAACCTAATGAAAATTGATATATTACCATAAGAAGCATATACTAAACAGTCATATTAACAACTGTTTCCCATCATCCCAAAAATCCGTTTACTTTTTACCTAAATATTCTCTTCACGAAAAGACGTTTTCTCAACGTGACTGAATGACATCGAATGCGACAGAAAACACGTACATCAGAGCATAAAAAGAGTGCTGACATCTATTTTTTTAAATGAAAATGGTATGGTAACTTGAAGTGATGTACATATGTACGAAGTTCTACGTTGTTGTTGACTGACTGACATCTTCTTGAGATACGATTTACGCCTCTTTATGTTGAAGGTTGGTCTCTAATAGGAACAAATGGTTATTTGAGTATACCATTTTTTAGACAGTCATCGTTATATATTTTCTGGGATGGAGACCACAGAAGCCCAGGATACGCGTCTTTCAACTTGATTAAACTTACCTACTAGGATGTGGAAATTAGTCATCACAATAACAACATTCCACCACCCAGCTTACGGAACAAGTCAGAAAGTTTTTCTTATTTAATCCAAGTTGAATAAAATGGGAACAGTCAGTTAGACAGCTACAACGTGGAACTTCGTACGTACGTACATCAGTTCAAATTAACATACATTGAGATCGAATTGTCGATTCAAGTCCTACAGTGGTAGATGTAGTAGCAGTATTAACCGTAATTGAAAAGATTACGGATCGAAGATATCATTCGAGAAGTATATCACAGTGAGATAAATTTGGAAAGAGGAAAAGTCACGAGAAATTCAGAAAATTAGAACTTGAGAGAAGATAAAGAATGGATGCACCTGCGCCATCGCAAACGATTTTAAGCCTTGTCGTTCAAGGTCTCTAACCATTGGTGACTTTCATCTCGAGGACCCCAACTAGGTAACCGACATCTACCAACATGACACAGTCCACTTGTCAGTGACTTCATAGATTTGTCTTCCACGCTTTAGATTGCCTATAACCTTTTCAACCTCAGTAAGAGTTGGAGGACTTACATCAACTTGCTGATTGGGATGAATATAGATTGTGGGTGACCGAAGTGTGAAGGGCAGTCGAACTGCTCCCATTGATCCAATTTCTTGGATTAAGAATGAATGAATTGGTGGGAACAGAGGCAGAGATAATAACCTGTTCCGATTTTTTTAGGATCTTGCCGCTCCATATAATCCGACAGTGTATGCGGCTGTTAATTGAATTTTAATCTGGAAATGCCCGTTCCACTTTAGAACTTTGAGTTGCACCAACACCACCTCTGAAGAAGTGGAACGTGTTGACTCCAGAGCAAACCAACAAAATAATCGTACTTAAATCCTATATGTGGATTTATATTTATTTATATATACATACTCAATGGAAAATATTTAAATTAATTATTACCGTATGTTCTGATCCCGCTCTATGAAAGCTCTGACAACCTCCGTAAAGATATAGTAGGTTTCCAATAAAGCCGCCTTTAGCATGTGCTCTTGGCGTTGGTAGCTCACCTGATAAATAAACAATATCAAAAAATTGTGAAACTCAATAAAATGATCAAAGCACAATATGAATAAAAGGTCTATTTCATTTTACTCCCGAAACAAATTCAATCTAATCAAAAATCTCATTACTTTTAAACAGCTAACACCAACCGCGGGTCGGTGAAACTGGAAAACTGAAATTACTTACAAGAAACCTTCTGAGACGAACAGTGAGTTAACTTACTAGTTAGGACAATAAATAACTAAGTCGTCAGGATAATATGATAAACCGCATCACGAGATGTTATTAATACATGATGTTATTGACTGCTGGCTTGAACTGCGTTTTCGGTTCCGAATTCCCAGTCGAGATCGACGAGCTAATTATAATCTATGGTTGAATGGCTCAAAACCACTTACATTACCCCAACTACATTTGGAAGGATTTGATTTTGACCGATTTGGTCTCGCGTGCTGTTACGGATATATACATTCATCATTTATCTCCCTCTAAATCACGATTTCAGTCAGTCAGTCAGATGCAACGTAGAACTTCGTACGTAAGTACATCAGTTCATGTTGCCATACTACATCAGCACAGAGATATAACTGTCAATTCAAATCCAATGGTAGAAGACGTAGTAAAGGTATTAGAAGTAATCGGAGAGGTTAGGATTAGAAGATATTCGAGAAATATGATTCAGTGAGAAAAGTTTAGAAAGTCAAAACTAGAGGGGTTGAAGGATCTAGAAGATTAGGATTTGAGACAACACAAAGAATAAATGCACCTGCTCCACTGCAAACGGTTTTGAGCCATGTCATTCAGGGTATCTAACCATCGATTATTATCAGCTCCTGGACCCCAAACCAGGTAGTCGACAACTACCGACATGGCTAAGTCCACTCGTCAATGACTTCATGGATTTCTGCCATGTTTTGGTTTGGCCGCCCCTAACTTTCTTCCAACCTATTCCTACATTACAAAACAAAGCTCGACGAGGCAGTCGGTGGTTAGGCATACGCTACACATGTCCCAACCACCTCAACTGATGAAGTTTCACCACTTCATCTATTGATCTGCCATTCTTACCTAGTACCCGATTCCTAATAACAGCGTTGCTGACTCGGGTGTCCCACGATATACGAGCAATGCTTCGAAGACACCTATGATCGAGAACCAGTAACCTACGAATATCTTCTACTCTCACTGGCCATGTTTCACAGGCATAAAGTAAGACGGAGAGAACTACTGAGCAGTACACTCGTCCTTTAGTCAGTAAACGGATGTCTCGCCTACGCCATAAGTGACGCAGGTTTGAAAAAGCCAATCGAGCCTTCTGTATCCGTGCTGAGATTTCATTAGTCACCATGCCATCGGCACTGATGAGACTCCCCAGATACGTGAAGCGGTCTACACGTTCGACTACTTCACTCCCTGTCACTAGTTCAGGTGCCGATGAAACCCAATCTTGAAGCAACATTTCGCATTTCGGCGGGGAAAACCGCATTCCGAACATGCTTGCATTGTTGCTTAGGGTGGTCAGAAGACTGCATTTTGTCAGCGTCTTCACCAAGTAGGACTATGTCATCGGCGTATTCTAAGTCAATAAGCGAGCCACCTGGTAGAAGATCTACTCGTGAAAATTCAGGTGAGGATAAGGTTATTTCTAGGAGCCAAAAAAACGCTAACCAGAAGAAATAATTCAAACCATTGTAACTCTGCCCTGGGAGTTGGAAGAAGAATTATGACGTCTCGTGATGAAAGCCGAGTTCCCTCGGAAGTCACGGGGCCGATGCCTCTTCTGACAACCAGAGCAACCATTTTTTTAGGTACATGGAACGTTCGTACATTGTGGGAGACTGGAAGACTATTTCAAGTTGCTGCAGAAATGAAAAGATACAACCTCGAGGTGCTCGGCATCAGTGAAACGCATTGGACACAGGTAGGACAACTGAGACTAGCTTCAGGGGAACTGCTGTTATACTCTGGTCATGAAGAGGAAAACGCTTCACATACACAAGGAGTTGCATTGATGCTGTCCAAACATGCACAAAAGGCACTGATAGGATGGGAATCTCATGGACCTAGGATCATCAAAGCATCCTTCAAAACAAAGAAACAGGACATTACAATGAACGTCATCCAATGCCATGCACCTACCAGCAACTACAATGATGACGTTAAAGATCGATTCTACGAAAGGCTGCAGTCAATCGTCGATAAATGTTCACCAAAGGATTTGACGATTCTTATGGGAGATCTGAATGTCAAGGTTGCAATGGACAACACTGGATATGAAGACATCATGAGATGACATGGACTAAGTGAAAGGAACGAAAACGGTGAGAGATTCGCAAAAAACTGGTCATCGGTGGCACAATATTCCTGCACAAACGCTTTCACAAAGCCACATGGATTTCACCGGACCACAATACTCAAAACCAAATTGACCATATCTATATCAAAAAAAGTTCAGAAGGACTATGTAGGATGTGAGAACCAAGAGAGGAGCTGATATAGCTTCAGATTACAACTCGATGGTCACCAAAATGAAACCGAAACTAAAGAAGCACTGGACAAGCTTAATACGGCCTTTCTTCGGGATACCGTGAAACTCAACGAATTCAAGATAACACTCACCAATAGGTTCCAGGCCTTTCAGGATCTACTCAATGGAGAGGACACAACATTGGAGAACAGTTGGAAAGGGATCAAGGAGGCAATCACTCCAACATGTCACGAAGTTCTGGGTCACAAGAAGTACTATCACAAGGAATGGATCTCTGTTGATACTCTTGCAAAAATTGAAGAAAGGAGGAACAAGAAGGCAGCAGTGAATGTCAGCCGAACAAGAGCAGAGAACCTTAACGCACAAGCTGCATACACAGAAGCAAACAGGGAAGTGAAGAAGAGCATCAGAGCTGACAAACGAAAATATGTGGAAGATCTAGCAATGACGGCGGAAAAGGCTGCAAGAGAAGGAAACATGAGACAATTGTACGAAACAACAAAGAAGCTCGCCGGGAACTATCGTAAACCAGAACGACCAGTGAAAAGCAAGGAAGGGAAAATAATCAGCAACATTGACGAACAGCGAAATAGGTAGGTAGAGCACTTTAAGGAACTTTTGAATCGAAAAGCTCCACTGAACCCACCCAACATCGAAGCAGCATCCAAGGACCTCCCAATTAATATTGGCGCACCTACGATTGAGGAGATCAGTATGGCAATCAGACAAATCAAGAGCGGCAAAGCAGCAGGACCAGACAACATTCCAGCAGAGGCAATGAAAGCAGATGTAGAAGCAACTGCGAAAATATTTCACATCCTCTTCAAGAAGATTTGGGATGAGGAACAAGTACCATCAGATTGGAAAGAAGGATACCGCATCAAAATACCAAAGAAAGGCGACCTGAGCAAGTGTGAGAACTACAGAGGCATCACTCTTCTTTCAATACCAGGCAAAGTCTTCAACAGGGTATTGTTAAACAGAATGAAAGACTTCGTAGACGCCCAACTTCGAGATCAACAGGCCGGATTTCGTAAGGATCTATCATGTACTGACCAAATTGCTACATTACGGATCATCGTGGAACAATCAATTGAATGGAACTCACCACTCTACATCAACTCCATTGACTACGAGAGAGCATTTGAAAGTGTGGATAGGACAACCTACTGGAGGCTTCTCCGACACTATGGCACACCTGACGACATTGTCAACATCATACGGAATTCTTATGATGGATTAAACTGCAAAATCGTTCACGGAGGACAGTTGGCAGACTCTTTCGACGTGAAGACCGGTGTCAGGCAAGGTTGCTTACTCTCACCCTTTCTCTTTCTCCTGGT
>OX103979.1:7589739-7909482 GCA_944470395.2 Schistosoma turkestanicum | reverse complement strand
AATCATACAGAAAATGTCACGTTTATTCTTCAAGACTCTAGAGAAGTCACTTTTATCATCATATTCGGTAGCGAATCCCAGAATCTGACTACTCGTCTAGAGTAAAAAGTGTGCCTGTTGTTCATTTAACAATGTTGGGCCTCCACTTTCGTAGTACTTGCCCTAAGGTTTTTTCTGAGACTAGGATTAAGTAAGTATTTTACAGGCACCCACCCAAAGTAATTAATAACTTCTCTAAACGAACATCTTTAAACTTCTGTTTCCGGAAACCTAAAACACATTTTCATTTCTAAAATGGAGGGATGTCTGTCTGGAACATGTGTAACGGTAGATAAAAACCTGACTTCTAACATGTTTGTGGTCCTCAATTACAAATGTGCTGCTGATAGAGGTTCTACCAGTCACTGATATCCGTGACATCTTTAAATGAGTGAATTAAACGAAGTAATTTTTGTATAGGTGATTCCTGTCTCCGTGTTGATTAATGAAAATCTTTGGACCAACGAATGTGAAAAGCAACAGTGACTGAGATGAAACATATATAACATTAAAGCTGTGATAGATACCCAGATCTTTACAAGGTGACATGACTGTAGATCATCGACGAATTTTCAAATCAAAGATGTAAAATTTTGAGGAAAATTCATTCATTCTATTGGTTAAGCCGTATTTTCTTATCATTATAAAAGCCACTTTGTGATAAAATTTCAAACTGATTAGTCGGTTACGGGCAATCCAGAATGACCACTGCTTTATTTTCTAGAAGGAAAATACCTTGACCTTCAATGTGGTGAAAGTCGAGGGAATCGGTTCCAGTTTGATATTTCTGTATGTCATATTTCGGAGTCATCGTAAAGCAGAATCTAGATGTTGGACACGAAATTTCCTGTCAGGACTTGCGATTAGACAGTCATCTAAATAAGCAGGAACAAAGTTTAAACTTTTAAAGAATTATCAATCATTTATCATGAAAGTTTAAGCGGTATTTCCTAGGCCGCACAGAATAGACAGAAATTCGTTATTTGAAGGGAGTTATAATACCTGTTTCAGAAATATCTTCTGCAGTCGTACAGGCTTGGCCACACATTTTAGCCAAGTCAGTTTTTGATAAAACTGTTGCACTTTTCAGGGTAACAGTCAAGTTATCGGTTTACAGAAACGGGAAATGATCAAATATGGCGTTCTTCTGAAATCGTTAATAACCACCGATTGGACGCCAAACGTTGCTAGGCTTACAAGAGAAAATATAGGTAGATGTTTACGGGATTTTTGACTGTCAGATAGTACTTAGACCTAATCCATTTAACCAGCTTTAACTTTTCCCACTACAGATGGTCCTGAATCGGTGATCTGATTTGTAACAGTGATGCTAAGTGCAGTGGACTGTAAGTGCGGCCCTGTTTTATTCAGCTCAGGGTGGTTTTTGAACATGAATAAGTAATGAGATCATAGTGATTTTTACTAGGGTGAGAAAACGAGGAATAATACTAAGAAGGTTTGGAGTTTCTTCTTGTGTTGATTGAAGCTTTTATTTGATAGAATAAACTTCAGTGCTGAGTGATTTGATGATCCTCAGAATACGATCTGTAGATTCAAACTGTTCTTCTGAGTTATCTCGTGATGAAACGAGAAAGGCTCGCGTTTAGCACAAAAATGTTATAGCTCCGAATCGTAGTAATTTCACAGTAATCATTTTTTTCCGCTTGACTATCAAACGCAGCAACTAAAAATAGATAAGCAGTGATCAAATAAAATATATAAAACTATAGTACATATTGTAATATAGAATAAAACACAGTGAGGAAGCAAGGCTAGGAGTTAGCTCCAGACCGCCTTTACTCTCTTTTATGCCGGTTGTTAGCGTTTTTATACTCATAATGACTAGCCTTTATACTTAAAGGAACGTTTGAAAGCTTTGTTGCATTTCAGATGCTAGAAATATTTGGCAATTTTTTATATATATCTAGTAGTTTTCATAACTACAATTTATAAAGTTAGTTCTCATATCTGAAAGGTGGGTGTCCTTCATCTACCATAATCTTCATCATTCAGATTTTCTGACTGACTACTGAAATAAAATATACATTAATAGTTGGAAAAATGACATTTAATGTATCTAAGCGGTCTAAAGTCAACAGTTCAGGTAGCATCACTTAATAAAGTGTAGTTTATGAACAGGCATCATCAGACTATGATAAAATATGCACAGCTGTCAAACAAACCGACAATAAAATCCAGACTCCAACTTGGTAAAGCTTCTGACTTCATGCGTGGAATATAAAGTAGCCCTTTACAAATCAAAATACACTTGGAAGACAAAGCCAATGTAGATAGTGCCCTAAACAAAGTAAATGAGTTAATTCCGTAAACATACTAGCTGGTTAATCACTGTAACCCTGATATAAACCACACATGGAAGGCTGAAATAATGATGAATACATACGACTCCATATGAAATCTACAAAATCATGTTGTTCAATACTCTTTTACTTTAGAATGTTCGTTGACAACACTGTTCCTCAATATCAGGGGCACTACAAAAAACAGCAACTACTTTAGAAACTTAATTGTTCATCAAGACAGGACCTATTGTCAAGGACGGAAGAGCAAGCGTTGCTCGTCAAAGCCTACAACGCCAGAAACCCGGAAAAATGAACCAAACCTGAATCGTATTGTCATATACTAAAATGATAACTCTGGAAAAAGATTAGATCTTGATGGGAGTATCATCAATGATTTTAAGAGAGATGTCATCTCATCAAGGCATGTAGCAAGCAAACAGCATGTAGTAGGTGGCAACTATGTCTGCGAAACCACTATAAAAAGCATGAGGGCGTGAACAACCATCCGAAAACCTAGAAGTTTAGTATGCCTAGTAACGAACAGTTGAGAGAAAATTTCCGCCACTAGACATGCTAAGTAAATACCTGTATAGCAGTCTATACGAAACAGACCGAACCATTATTTAAATCAGAAGTCGAGAACTTACTCTAGATCATTCAAAATACAGCATTGTAGGTTTAACGTTCATCAACAATTATTAAACAGTGTTTCTGTTATGTAGAATAGACCACCATTTAGAAAATGTGAAACATAGATTTCTAGACGACCCCAAGACACTAGACAAGCTTTTGGTGTACTCGATACCTAGTTCTTCTAAGGATATGTTAGATCAAGTTAAATGTAAATTAGCCCTATAAAACCCTTCAATATATTAATACAGAGCTAAAAATCAAGTACACTTACTTTGTCTTGTATACTATCTGGACAGCACGACTTACACAAACTCCTATTTTAATCCTTGTGAAGCTGCACGGAACACAATTGGCGACATACGACTGAAAGTGTTGCTACACATTATCTCAATATAAGGTCCGCTCCCATTATATATATATATATATGAAAAGCGTTAAGGCTAATAAAAAATTAGTGGGCTCAAGAGTTCTTAAAAAAATAAGAAAGACGTACAAAGTAAATAACTGTATGTAGGGTAGACGAATAAAGAATTTGAAAAAATATAGCGTTAGATCTACGGAGCGTATGCATATACAATTGACTGCCAGCTGGGTTTCTTTCATATTTCCTGTTATGGATGGATTCTCGTTATAAAAGAAAATGTCAGAGTGGAATATACTACCGGCCTGACCATCTAAATTAAACGTGTCCATCAACTTTGAATAAATTGCCATAATAGAATACTTAAGATATGTAACCACAGCATAACTCCGTCGCTCATGGAATCTCATTTTCTCGAAAGAAATTATTTTCACATGTAACTTGTTTGCAGCAGCCACCCGCAAACTAACTACAAAAAGAATGAACGCAAATATTCATCATTTTTTAAGTCCACAGAGGCTGTGGAACGTTTGCGGAACATGCTAACGAAATCCTACTTCTGTCAATAAACGCTCACAAGACGCGTTATCTTTATGTTGAGAATCTTCGTCATACCGACATTGGTTATGTTATCCCGTTTCTTTAGCAAAACCCCCGTTACAGTCCGTCAGTATGCCGCTTCATTAGTAACAAATTGACCTTAGCTGTAAATTTCCTTGCTCCTTGTAGCTTGTGTAACCAATGAGAATAGAGTAATATCCTAATTATTGTCCAGTGGTTGACATTTTAACAAATCTGCAATGCTGAAAGTTCTAAGTATAAGTGAGTCTAGTTATCAAACCAGTGGTTAATTGTAATTAATCACACTCTACATCCACGCATTCTTCCCCTTCCTCTTTCTGCCAGAACTGGTTTATGGGAAATAGAAATTCTTATCACCACTAGCTTTTGAATTTCTGACTACCCCTGTTATTATTGTTGGTGGTGGATGATGAAGTTTTGGAATATCTGGGGTCTTTTCATGTTTAAGTTCACCACGATTTTCAGATAAAGATAGTTTCTCAGCAGGAGTGCTTCGAAAATGAAACAAGAACTGGTTGAATATGGTGAAGTAAATTAGAGAGAATTTGATTCGTGAAAGTGTCTTTAACAAATGTTTGTTGATCAGCCATACTTCTAATTCTGGTATTTTGTGTCGATAGTCCCTTACCCAGATATATGCTACAAAAAAATCTAGCTAACAATTATCGATCAGTTGAAAGCCTTCTTTATGGAATAACCCTCTTTGTCACCTCGAATAATATGAGGCCTCCAGAAAGATGTGGTGTGGAATATTCATGTTGTGTAGCAAAGCATCTCACAGCCGTTAGAAAATGAGCAAACAACTATTGATCTCAGAACAGCACATACTATAAATCTCAACGACCTATAAATTTGACTTCTCGGTAAGAAGACCAGGTTACGTTGTTTATGGGGAAGAGGACGATCCAAAATTTAGGCAAGCCACCTGCCAAACATTGGATATATTTGCGTACATCTAGATTTATTATATATGTTTATGTAGCGGGTCATTAAAAGCGATTATAAGAAACACCGAATAGACAACATAGTTTTTCGTAAGCCAGAATAGATGACCAACGAACTTGGTAAGAGTGTGGTGCGAGCTACTTATAAGTAGTATATGATGTGAGTGTCAACGTAATGTCTGGCACCAGAAGATGGGGGAAGATCAAGAGAAAGGAACAGTTAGAACACAATGGAATTTGTATGAAACGCATGAATAGTGACAATGGATTGATGTTTTGCAACAGGAACAGTCCAGTTCGATATGATGAACTGATATTTTGCAAATTAACGATTTACGATATGGTTTTCCAATTTTACTGAGTAACTCTGTAATTTTCACTAAATACAATCCGGTTGCCCCACATGTATTCTCGTTCACTACAAGGGAACTGTCTAGCTACAAATACCCTGTGATTTCGCTTGAATTGCTGGTGGACTAAATTCCGTTAAATGCATCCTTCAGACCAAAATAGTTGTCATAAATCCCTAATCTTCCCCAAGTTACAAACTATTAGGCTTTGTTAACTGCTATTAATTGACGTTTTTTAACCAGTATGCGTTTAAGTTACCGAACTTTCTAGACCTTGATGGACTGAGACACAAATATTTTAATAGACACCAAAAAGCTGAGGCATGTTTGCTAGCATATGTCAAATGGCTGATATTGATTGCCGCCTTCCTGTCTTTCATTTCTTGAAACTTATCCAGAGTATCTATTCCGGGTGATGTCGCTTCCTGTTGCCCCGGAACCTCATGAAAAGTAAACTTTATTGCCTCCTTGGTCCCAATCTAGTTGTTCTCTATAGCAGATTCCACTTAATCAAGTAGATCGTGAAAGGCTCGGAACTTATTGTTGAGGGCCATCTTGAACTGGATGAGTTTGCAAGTGTTCTTTTTGAATATTTTGGCTACCTTTTCGCTAGTATAAAAGTATGTCAATAAGTCACCTTTCCCTTTCCAACACGTCATTTACATCAGTTAACCGTACGATCCATCCAGAAGTGTATACAAGATGCTTATAAGCTATCGCTTCCCGAGGTACAAAATAGTTGAATATGGGGCATCACAGTGTCCGGAAATCAGCTGAGGAAAGAGCGAACGTTAGTAAGATGTCGACTCTTGAACTCTCAATCACTGGTTGTTTTGTAAATGAGACTTGTTAAAATATTCCATCCTGAGAATTCCATATTGTACTAGGCATATAATATTGAACAAAGACACTAATATTATTATCTCAAATGAAGGCCGTATCAAAGTTTTGTAATGCTATTTGAACAGTTGTCTAGTACTTCTTCAGTTTAGTTTCATCTTCGTCACCAACAAGCGGTGGTCTGAAGCTATGTCGGCTCCTCTCTTTGTTCTTATGTCCTTCATGGTTCATTGAATATTCTATTGATGCAGACGTGATCATTTCGATTCTGTGTAGTGAGATCGGGGAAACTCATGTAGCTTTACGTATGAAGTTGTGTGAGAATATGGTACCGCCCATAGCACATCTATTTGATAATCTCTTCCCATTTTCTTTTCTTTCTCTCAGTTCGCCTCCTCCCAACCTATGCATTCAAGTCTCACGTCAAGATGGTGTAGATGTCCCAGTCAGAAGACTATAAACACGTGTACAAACCAATCACATGAGTGTGCTCTATTTCTGAGTTTGTAAGCAGTGTCGTGGTTAAGAACTTGATGGGATGAGAGGTCATATATTACTGTATAGGAGAGTGCTAGGTTGTTCTCCGAACGACAGCACTATTATGGTTTCAAGGAAAGATGTCTGCATCTTTCTGTGTGGTCAGGAGTATAGCAACATCATAGCAGTATATGTGTGAGGTTTCTTTTGATATTTTCGTTTTTCATATTCGCTTTATTCAAATAAATGTCTGTCGTATTTCTTTCCTAGACTTCTCATGGTTTTAAGGCCTCATATGCCCATCCCGTCAGTTTGTCGAATTTGAAGAAATTATTTCTAGTCTAGTTTAGATGAATTTATATTATCAGTGAGAGCAAATATATTATTTATTCTGAAATAACTACGTTACAAGAGTCACGCCAGTTTACAGGCTAGATCAAATTGTCACAAATGCTTTCACATTTAATGTAAAAGTTAAAGCAGTTAAATTAAGTATAAGAGTCAGTTTCTGATAGCAAATTTACACCATGTCACTGACAGAAACAGTACAATTCAGCCACATTTTCAATGGTTGGGTACAAATAAGGAAGGTGCACAATAGGTTCTTTTGGCGATTTGTCGAGATAAATAGTGAATTTGTTGGGAAAGGCCAAATGGAACGCGCTTGATACGAGCTGTGATCCAGACAGTCATGTACATAGGGTGTATGTTCCCTAGAGTCGCCAAGGATTTCCCACCGTGAATGGGGTTCTGAAAAGGAGAAGAGAGAGAGAGAAAAAGGCAGCAGTGTGGCAAGTGTATATATATAACCAAAGCACTACTTAACCTGTCATGTTGAAGTAGTCAATACAGTAGTAAGTCAAGATAAAATGGATGAAATCTTTATACATATAGTAGTAATAATAATAATTTATTCTCAAATAACGAACATTTTACAAGAGGCATACCAATTTACAGACAAGATCAAAATCTTAAGTTCGACAACATATTTCTTTTAATGCGGTGAACAGTCACTGAAAAAAGAGAAAAAAAAGGGGCGAGGCGCAGAGTAGAAAATATCCCTGTTCATAGACGAACAATGACTCAGCACATACGTTTCTGGATAAAACAAAGGTATATTTACTCAGACTTTTTAATATCAGAACACTAACTGTACACCTGCACTTATGTAGGTTACTGAAGGCAATTCAGTAGTGAGATAATTAACGGGAAGTTAGTCGTATGAATAGAGGAAATTCAGAAAAACCGAGTTGTTAGTAATAATGTTGATTCACAAAATATAATAGAGGCTCAGTGATATAATGTTTTTATTTTATTTATTCTTTTTATTTTTAACTCTGTGGGTCAAGAAGTTATGAATGAGCTCTTTATCTGTATAACTGTCCAGACCAGCTTGTAATAGGATTTCTCGGTAGGAAGTTAGTACCAGTGCATGGTTACGGACATGAGTCTTAGACGAGGTTAACAAGGAAAAGTAACATCAATATCACTGACTTGTTACAGCCTGCTATATCATAAGGAGCCGTAAGCAAACAAAATGTTCTGCCACATAGACATGTGTAGGTTGGGGTTATCGCCCCACCATCATGAATGCTGGTCAGATACACCACCCTCCCTCCTTTTGTGATGTTATGCTCTCTTACGTTTAATGGTTGATTGTAAATAATGGTCTCTAGTCTACTTTCAATTTTTTTGTAAACCTTATCGGAATTAACTTTCTCTACTAGCTACACATTACGAGCAATCCAGACAACTTTCCCAGACAATATATCCACGTAGCATGCCGGACTGAGTTTAAGTAAAGGAATGGTATAATTTGTAAGATGAGTCAGTTAATAGGTAGTAGTTTGGAAATAGGAAGGACAGGGAGCTGGAACGAGGAGAAAGAGGAAAAAAAGTTGATATAATGTTAAAAATTAGTGAGTAAAGCGATAAGTTGGTAAGCAGGCAAGGTGTTTGGATGTTAAAGAATTTGGGAAGTAAAAATTAGTTAAACTGTTAATACTTAAGTAAGAAGATACTCACAGTGATACACGGTGTTTGAGTTCCTTGTAATTGACAGTAGTTGATCAGCATCTACAGGCTTTTCAGTTTGTCTGTCTGCTAGAAATAAAAACTAAAACTGCTTTGAAGATATGAAAATAATGATTGGAATTTAAATTCAGAGAAAAGTCACGGGTAGCACCTTAAAGGCGCAACCTATTACTGTTAGTAGGTGCAGGGCGATTTGTCTATCATTTCGTGATACATGTATGGGTGGTAATGAGGACACAATATGTTCATAGTCTATAATTCGTTTCCGAGGTTCATCTAAATATTTGGTGGACCATAAAAGAGTGCCTGAGGGCTAAGTGTGAGTTCCGGGAATAGTCGATATATCCCTTTAGAGTCTAGCAACAGCATGACTAGTTTCTTGAACTTAGTGATTGTGTCACAGATACGGATAGTAATTGGTAACCTGTTTCACAATAGACTGTATCGTATTAAAAAGAAACTACAACGCAATGATTTTTTGTTTTGCCGTTATCAGTGTATATGCGTTGTTTTTAAATCTGTAAGCAGTGTTGTGGTTCATAATTGGACGGTATTTTACGAACGAAAGACCATTTATTAGTTTATAGAGGAGCATTAGGTTGTTTTTGAGACGACGGCGCCATAGAGGTTCTAGGGAAAGATGCTTGCATCTTTCTGTGTAGTCGAGGTTATGGCTCAATCCGAGCAGTCGCCGGGTGAAGCTTCTTTGTACATTTTCTACTCGCATTTTGTCCATGATATTCAAGTTTGAAAAGATGAGTGAACAATATTCAAGTGTGGGCCTTATACAGATTTTGAAGAGAGTAAGCTTAGCCTCACTCGTCATGAAGTTCTTGTTTATAAACCCAATTAGTCGTCTAGATTTAGAGATAATATTTGAGGCATGTTCTTCGAATTTTAGGCTTTTAGAGTAACTAATACCAAGGTCACGCGCTGATATAAGTGTCTGAACCCTACATTTTTGTAAGTAGAGTGGTGTATCAAGGTGACGCTTGCTAAAATGAATTATGCCACATTTGTTGTGGTTAAACGGCAGTTGCCATGTCTCGCTCCAGGTAGTCAAGTTATCAAGATCACTCGGGATCCTGGCTATATTTCCGTCCAGATCTTCAGGCTTATAGCTGTATACTATTTTCAGGTCATCAGCATATAAGTATGCTCTTCCAAATCTTATTGTATTAAATATATCGTTTATGTACATCGGAAACAAGAGTGGACCTAATACATTTCCTCGGATATCTCCACTGGTTATTGGTCTTGGTGATGAAAGACAGCCGTTGTACTTAACCATTTGTTGTCGCCCATTTAGTAAGAAGCAAACCATGAATTTAGTGGGTTAATGCTTCCGAATGACTTTAGTTTAAGTAAGAGCCTTTTATGTGGGACTTTATCAAAAGCCTTTTTAAAATCAAAGAAAAGGACTGATACTAGAAGCCCTTTGTCTTCAACGTTCGCTGTAGGCCCAGATTTTATAGTGGGGATGATATGTGTAGTCTTCCAGTTATTAGGGTAACACTCCGTGGGGAGAGACATAGTAAATAGTTTGAGAAGAATAACACACAGGTCATTGCTACCATTTTTCAGCATGCTGGCTGGGACGCAATCTGGTCCTTCAGTGTAAGAGTGCTTCAGTGTACTAATCGCCTTAGAAATGTTCTGTACACTAAATTCAACACTGGCGATTTCACAGGAAGGAGTTTTGGTCAGGTGTGACTCATTTGTTGAGTTTTCGTTGGTTAATGTGGAACAAAAATGTTCGCTAAACAACTCTGCGATACTTTTAGGGTCTTCATACACTCGATTGTCCTCAATAAATATGCTCCCTCCTCACACTTTGGAGCATTTGAGTTTATTCCGAAGGAGTTGTATAAGTTCAGAGGATTCATTGTTCAGCTGAACAGCACGCTTTCCTTTTGCGATTGCCTTTTTAGTACGTGTTATTTCTGCCTCGACACATATTTCAGTCATCGTTACTAATGAGGAGAAGTCATTACAGTTATGAAATCTGGAAGCGTGTTTCCGAAGACGTTTTCGTATATAACCTGGCATATATAAGTCCTTAGGAATTCTGGATCTTCAGGATTCTAAAGGTGCAAATTTTTTGAAAATGCTATTTGTGTTGTGATAAAATACATTCATTAGTTCGTCGATGTTGTGTGTGGTCAAGTAGTTTGTCCAGTCAATACTTCTGAGGCAATTGCGGAAGTTTGACCTATCAATCCTACGAAATTCCCTACGAAGTGTAGCGGATTTATATTTTATAGTTGTAGCTCCTATATCAAGGCTGCATATGACCATATTATGATCGCTACCTGGGAACTTTTTTCCAACATATACAGTGTGAAGAATCAGATTGCTGGTGAAAACTAAATCCAATGTATTTTCATTTCTGGTTGGGCCGTTAACATGTTGAGTCCAAGCTCTAAGCATTCAATAAATGGTTCGAATCGTCAAGATGCTTTGATTGGAAACCAAGAGATTTCAGGCATGTTGAAGTCCCCACAAATAGCCTTGCTTGTGAACAGTAGGGTTGAAACAAACGTGAATACTTCTGACAATAATGCTAGATCTCCTGTTGGTGCATCAGGCTGTCGATAGACACAGCCGAACAGTAAGAAAACGGCATTTGAAGGTTTCTGAACGATCCATACAGAGTCTCGCAATCTGTTTAGTGCCGATATATCACATAAGAGCGAGTTTAGGCTAGAGTGGGCATATATAAGGCATCCTCCACCTCTTCCTTGTAACCTATCACTTTGAAATAGATTATAGTTTTCAAAAGATCTAGTAAGATCAGAAATATTACTACAGGCCCATGTCTCAGTTATCATAATAAGTGATGGTTGGCAGATAGTAGCAAACATGACTAGTTCTGTCTTTTTATTACAGATTGAACGAGCATTAATAAGCCATATATTAAACAGATGTCCCGCTAAGCTAAAATAGCTTAGGGTATCTTGAGTAAAGGAGTTACTATGACCTAAGTGATTGTGGTATGAGGAGTTAGGGGGGACATGTTATTAAATTACTGAAATTTACAGGAGGGGTTGTTAGCCCGAGGGAAAGGGGGAGAATGTTGTCTGTTTGAGATTGTGCGAGGAGAGTGCTTTTATATTCTGTATGTGGTATGAAATGATTTGAGCTATATGTCGCGCAAGAGGTACCACAAGTGGCTGTATCCCGTTGAAAACTTTGATTCGGCTGGCATTGCAGTTCACCACCGTTTCTAGTAATGTCTTGATGACACAGCTCGTTAATCAGGTTAAATTTATACGGAATGGTTTTAACTTGGGGAGGGTTAGCCATATACGAGTGCCAGTTGTTATGGCCTTTTATAAATTTGGGGGGTCATGTTTATCAGCTGGCTTGGTAGAGCAGGACGCATGGAGTTATCATTCTCAGCGTTTTTGCGAATAAAAACCCGGGTATTTAGGATAGGGTGAGGGGTGAAAAATCTTCCATTTGCACTTTCACTTATAATTCTAGGATTAGGTGGTTGGGCAGTGTACCTAGCTCTTGGATAATAATTATTTGTGCTCACGATCAGATGTTGGTCTGACATGTTCTTAATATTATCAGTCTTACAATTTGGAGAGGCTAGGGGCACATCACATGACATTAAAGGAGTGAACATGTTCATCGTAGTTAGGAAAGTCGGTGGCGATTGGGTTTGAATCCTAACTATTTTTATACTTGAGACCCGATGTATGGATAGTATGGACAGTATAGACAGCAATGAAATCTCGACTGGCTAACTAGACTTATGAGATTTGTTGAGGCACCACTGCAATTACTCCATTCGGAAACTTCTGTCAACACAAGCATGGTTGACAAAAACTTTGAGATGTTTCAGTATATAAAAACAGCCCATTTTTGTAACGCAGCATACACAAAACGAGCTATCTTTTCATTTCGTGGGTTTCATTCTTACCAGGCTGCTTCAGTAGTAAAAATTTCGTCGTAACGCGTCGAACGAATTCAGTAGTTCATATTACTGAGTAATATACCGCAATATATTTCACAGTTGGGTTTTGCTGTAAACTGGCTTCTCAGCAGTAACTTTTAGTAAAAATAATGTTGTATTTCGGATCAAGCAATAAAATATTATTGTGTGGCTTTTAAGAACAAGTTATTATTATTATGGTTGAATGCTTACAATCTAAAGTTATACCACACTCTAGAAGCACGGAACGTTATCGCAGAAGATTGGTGTGCATCATTCAAGTTGTTCTGCTAGTTGTATCCTGTTTCTCTCTTTTTATAATAATAATAATATTTATTCTCAAATTACGGTTTTCAGTGTTCCGCCGGACGACACTTTTAATAATGTTTATACATTTTTTATGAGTTGGGTTCTTCGGCACTGGTGTAAAAATTAGTATTTTGCATTTAAAAAATCTAAATTCACACTACTGTAATATATTTTAGATTGATGTAAAGTTTTCAAGGTGTTGATCTTCATAACCTGAATCATTGCTGTAACTGTCAAGTACGCTAGTTTTAAACCAACAGTGACGTTCTCTCTAGAATGATATCTGTTAACATACGAACCATCCACTCTATCGTCCAATCTCCTCATAGATTTTTCATTTATGGAACGCCAATACTTGGGATGTAGCCACAGAAAACATGTGTGATAAGGGAGGTGTTTAGATTAAAGAGAAAAATCATACTCCGTTCACCAACTTTTTAAAGATTCGAATGCCATGTAAACGGCTTCGTTCTACGACCAAACTGCCTTCATCATCAACTGTTGAGGCTGAAGCACTTGTAGACTTACAATTACAGGACCCTTTCCACTAAAATGTAATTTACTTTATGCTATTTTTAGCTCCTCATCTAATAACTTTGTGAGTCCTGTACTGCGCAGTCGATCTCAGGGGAGGATGTAAATACCACTTTAACCAAACTAATTAGATTTTCTTTCAAGCCTATCTAGCTACCTTGTCTACCTTGTCTGACGTGACCCCAAGGCTTCCTAGGACAAAGACCGGTTAAGCAAACTTTTATTATCCCGAATTCATGCCTAAAGCGAGTTCTGGGCTCAGAGCTCTCTCTGTCCATGACTTAATGAAAGGCCATACTTCTGTTGCTTTCCCACTAAATAATGACCGCGACCACTTCAAGGACATACTAAGGGAGAAACTCGTGGTTTTATTTTTTATTTTTGGAAGGACACTCTGAAAGGGTTTCTCCATTTTTTAGTTAACGTGGTTCAATCAACTTTAGGCTTACTTGTGATGACTGCATTTCAATTTCTGCATCGACTGGGTATGCATCGTTAGATTCATCCAGGCTGTGATTGTTAATGTCCTTTCGGTAGACTTCATCAGAAGCCTTCGACAACAAGCCACCTGACTCGGAGCAGCAGTTCTGGCCCAAAAACACAAATCCACGTTCACTAAACGTTTTGGAAGCTACCGTTGTTAGATTCATGAACACTTACAAGTACTAACTTCTACGCACATCGAATCTCATGCAGTTTCTCCACCAAATGCCAACAGCCTGTGTGCTGGTAACTATTTATTATACGTATTCAGCCCACCAATCAAACATTTTCGGATAAATTCCACTGAAGACCACAGCGGCTGAACCAGACGACCAAAAGAGTTGAGGTACACGCGAATTTTAGTTTCGGTAATTGAATTGATACGAAGACTATCGTATTCATTAAGTGCATGGATACAAAAATTCCTCTTAAATGAAATGATACTCTTGGTTTTACTGTAAACGGATTCTATCGGAGGTGTTGGCGTACAACATATTCTTCACGCCAAATTATCTCAGACATAAGCATCTTGCGGAAGCACAACCAGACCCCTGGAGGTAATCCTCCAAAAATCGTATCAGAGCGCAAACACCCAGGTTCATACATACTTTTCCCCATTAACAGTTGTTGCAGCTTCAAATGCTCTCCAAGCCGAGATGACCATAGAACGTTCAGTCAATAGTTTTAAGAAGAAACAAAAAAAACGTACTATCATACGAATTATCATCTCCCCTCTTGAACCATCTGTGTCTGAGACATGTCTTCGGATTCGCTGGTTATCAAAACTGCAACTTCCTCAGATCAATAACTTAACTAATCTAGCTTATTGTCTCTGTTTCGTTACCTTCGCTAACATTTCGATCATCTCGCACAATCTTCCCTGCCAATTAATTAACTTTAAAATCCATTCACATTTACTTAGTTCTGAAACTTTCTTATCAGCATTAGACTTTTCTCCTTATTATTTTTCACAATGCAACGAGCTGATCTTCGGCCTAGTAACGTGTTAGCTGCCGGCAGCCAGGAATCCTACTACTCTGAAAAAGACGTACTCGAATCACAAACAGCTGCCGACTGACTAGAATTAGTGCAGCTGAGTGGCTAGACCACAATTCATTGGACACTATTAAGTGCCTGGGACCGTAATGAAAGAACTAGAATCGGGTGCAAAGAAATTCATTGGTTTATACTAGCTACAGGAAAAGATATTGGATATATTGGATCCAGTCAAAATGTAAAGATCAGTAATGATGTGCATTATCAATTTAAAGCGTACGAAAAATCAGCGATGAAAAATTCAACAATCTTTTTCAAAACCGTGAAAACGTGTTAGTCATTTTATTTGTTTAAACTTTCCATTTTTGGAATGTTATGGTAAAATAGCTTTTACAGATTTAAAATGGCTAGCCCACCTACACCGAAGATCGAAATACTGGACGATGAAGAGAATATCGTCAATTTAGAAGAGGAAACCTTGTCAAATGGCGTTCCAGCAACTTCCTGCACAAACGGTGCAGAGTTGACTAACTATGTGCAGTTATTCGATCTATATCCAGCTATTGTTCACCGGTACTATTTTCATAGTTTTTCTCAACTGTTAAGATGTTCTCGCGAATTCAAAAAGCCTTATGGATTGGTAGATGAAATAACCTACAACAATGGAAATATATACGAAGTTTGTTGTGATAAAATATTTTAGTTATTTTCTATAAATAATACATTAATTTAATAACACTTTACTACGAGAACGTAAAAAATATTTCGTGTAGGACATTTAAAGATTTTCCTAAAAAGGCTTTGATGACCTTATTGGTTTATCCATGATGTTTATTTATGAATTTGGGGGGCGGGGTTCTCACCTGATTCCAGAAAATTCTAGTAGTTCTTTGTCAGTGGATAAAACTTTTCATAGTTTCCTCGGAAAATTATTGTGGAATATCAGAGTTTTTAATTTGATGCATACTACTGAAATGTATCGATATTCTCATATAGAATACTAAACTGTGCTATCCTTGAGTATCATACTAAGTCTATCAACTTTCAATTAGCACACTGATCAAGAAAAGCTAGACATAAAATAAAATATATGGAAAGAATAAAGTTATGAACAAAAATAAAACTCATTAATAAAGTGGTAAGAAAGAATGCATAATTATATTAAGGCTGTCGAGAAGGAGCAGCTCAGTCCTTCATTGTCATAGTTCAATAGTAAAGTTAGAAATCCTCATAATTCTTAGAACCCTAAAGATCTTATTGCCTTCAATACTTCCATAAAAGATGTTGATTTCACGTGTTCTGAAAGACTGTCCGCAAACCATCACTCCTTCTGACAAACTGAACCCCAAATATAAATCATTTGACCTCGGGATTCGGACTTTCTTAGAATGTCTCCTCAGAATATCCTTATATGGTAAGCCAGTGATAAATCACCCCAGAGTCTGCGGTAAGATAACAGAGGCAGATTAAAGCGTCTCAGTTCGTCTTTACCAGATAGATCGATGAGACCTTTCAGTATTTTGAATCCATGCCGCTGAACGCGCTATAGTAAATCCACTTTATGATTGAAACAAGGACAGGATGTTTGAATCAACTATTCTAAATGCGGCCTCACTGATGTCGAGTTAAATACTTAAACCTCTTCATCTCTGAAAAGAAATGGTTTACGAATAGCATATAAGACTGTGAAGCTCGTGACAACGGTAGACCTACATTTATTCGTAATTCGAATGTCGTCGCTTATTACAACTTCTGGATGCTTATAATTCGTTACTTTATTTATTTACTTGTACTCATTTGTTTGTTTGTTTTCAATTCTTTTTTTTCGTCTCAGATATCTGCTCTGATTAATATTGTTTTCTCGCTCTTATATTTCTCAATATTTTCTGGATCTAACAAAAACTAATTCTAATGCATATTTTAGTTACTTTCTATCTTATTTCTATCTTCACATATGTCTGGCCGATAAAACGCATACATTCCCTTGTGCTAAATTCTCATTACATGTCGGTCTGTCGACTAGGGCTTCAAAATAAATAATAACCTACTTCTGTTGCTTTTATAAACCTTTTTCAAGGTGCCGTGATAGTCTGCTTTTAGAGATGACCGGTAATAAATACATCTCAGTTCATTATTGAAAAAATTATTCAATTAATAAGTGTTAATAGTTAAGCTACAATGTTTGATGCAACAATATATCCCAAAGATAACACCTCTTCAAACGTATTTATAAGTTTTATCTTGATCTGTTATTCGTTTAATTAGTAACAACCATTTTATATTTTATCTGAGCATTTATACTCCATTTAAAAACGAAACCCAGACTGCTACAGATTCCTTAAATTTTTCTTCACACAATAAAGGGGCAAACCATTAAGGATATGCTACATGGTCGTGGTGAGTTCCTTTGGGATGAAACAGGTTTGACGTATATTGGTGACTTTAAGGAGAATAAAATTACTGGGCGTGGGAAAATTATTTGGCCAAATAAAAGGTTCCTCTGTCGAAAAATAACTTTACTTTGTTAAATGCTTAGTGAATATATCGGCGATGTGATTGATGGGATCCGAGATGGGGTTGGCACTTATACTGACTCTAACGGTCTCCAATATACTGGTCAGTGGAAGAATGGAAAGAAGCAGGGAAAAGTAAGTGTACATATATCCATCTTTATATTTTTGGCAACAACCTCGTAGCAACGATAACAAATTTGTCAATAACTATCATAGTGCACGGATAAATCTTAATTAAAAGGCGATAGCTTTGTTTGTTAATCGAAAAATCAATAGATCATTGGGTGTTTATTTTCGCCTTAACTGCATAATAGTCGTATTTTACGAACTAACCGGAAATTCTTATTTGGAGGAGATCACTAATGGAACTCCAAAAACTGTTCATGATTCTATGTTACCTTATCAATTACACTGCTATTAAACATTACAAAATGCTTAGTTTTCAGGGAATTATAGTTGACTCATCAAGCAGCAAACTATCGAAAACATGTGGACATACGTTTGAATGATAAAGTTATTGACCATTCGAGTTTAATTTTTTGTTGATAAACAATGGTTGTTGTAAAAATGTTGGGACTTTTCGAGCGTAACAGTCAAAGTGTTCCATGAAAACCTTCATGAACTTTTAAATGATTTGTATTTCGACTAGTCTCACATTGATGTGGCGGTATGAAACAAGATTTAAAGTTAACTAAATACCCTCTTATCTTTATTGGTTGTCTCACCTTTCACAACTTCAGGAAATTATGGAATAATTGGTGTGTTAGTGTAAATAAGCAACTCTAAAGGCTCTTTCCCGCAGACCACCATTTATGTTCCAAACAGGACAATATTCATATTTTACAGCGATAAAACCAATGCCGTCAATAATCCACTCAACTTACAGTGTCACAACAAGTAGTGTTCTTCTGAACAGAAGAGGTACTATAACTAGGTGGTTCTTAATGCATAACTACGTAATATAACATTTAATAAGCAATTTTATGGAAAACTTACACAGATGATGAATAATCTATAAAAACGTCAAAATTGAAATTTCAGGGTCGTCTAAACTACACAACTGATGGTTCTAGTCACTATGATGGTGAATGGAATTCCGGACTACGTCAAGGTTACGGAGTGTATCACTACTCTAACCGGGCAACCTATGAAGGACAATGGAAAGATGGTAAACGCCATGGAGAAGGAACGATGCACTGGAAAGATCGTGATGAAATTTATACGGGAAGTTGGATCAATGGAAAACAGGTAAATAGAACTTTCAAGCTGTGAGAAATATAGACATTTGATTCTAGTAGAGTATTCATATAATGTTTACACTTCTATGGATGTGTTTGGCTAGTAACAAAAGAGCTAGTTCAAAAACATTAAAATGACTTAAATCACTTGACCTTCAGATATTGAATGAGATAACTAAATATTTGAAGGAATTCCGTAATACAACAACTTTGTTCTAGTGAAACAGTGTTCAAAATACAGGACAGTGAATTAGACTAATATGACAGTTGTAAAATGAAAAGCTACCAGAAAGCAGATTTTTATTTTTACATTATCACATTTTGCCTATAAAAACAGAAAACGCTTTCTATAACCTCATAATATGCCAGTTTGTTGGTAACGATACTCGTCAATTGAGAAGCATATTTACGCGTAAATTAATACATAGTAGCGTGTACAATAAGGAACTAATAATAAAAAAATATGTACGATAATTGAGATAAGTAACTGAAGATTATCTAAATGAGAGATTGACATCAACTAGAAGATCAGTAAAATTTAAGGTACATCATGCGGAAAGTCTTTCCGAATTCTTAGCGTCATATAAGTGTATACCTATGATGAAATAGAATATTCAGTCTAAGAAATTCAAGTCTTGTAATAACTTTCAATATTTGATCTGTTTGCTATAGATTGCAGTCATCAGTTAGTTTTAACAATGGATGTTATCCTTACTTCTGACTGAATTGATGTCAAAGGGAACATATTTCCAGAGAATTATTTTAAAATAAATCTCAATGAAAGTCCCTAATCAATCCACATTTGTTTATTATTTAAGTATCTTGTTAAGATTATTTTAAATCTGAAGTAAGGTTTTATCACGTAATGGAACTCGGATAATAGCCATATTATAATTAATGATTGACTAAGGTTGAAAAATTTATTTATTTAAATTTAAATCAAAAAGTGTAAAGTATGTAGCTCACTGAAGTGTCTAGAGATGTTGAATCACACTTTCATTGGAGTCATCAATGTTTACAAAGCATAAAATCTAGACCAAAACGAAACGGAGGCTGAGATTCTTGATTTTCTTTGGTCGGTATCTTGTTAAGTCCTTAAATGTATTAGCATTTATTCGTTATTAAACTGAACTGTTAAACTAGCCAACGCTGACATAATACTTTTAATTTATCATCTTCATTTTGTTAAAAATTTGGATATTAGCTTGACATTTCTCATAAGTGACATTCACTATCACTACATTGTTAGCATGGATTAGGTTGTCATGCGTGGCATATTCTCCGTGTTCGAACATCACAATATTCTTTGCCTAATGTATATGATGGTCAATGGGCAAATGGTAAACGTAATGGACTCGGAACATTTCATTATCCTAATGGATCTAAATATGTCGGTTATTGGAAAGACGATCTGAAACATGGAAAAGTAAGCTTAGCATTTATAATTTTAGGTGTTACTTGATAAGTCTTTTTCTGTTTAATTTTTCCGTTTTCATTCAGGACATTCAATTTTGAAAATTATACACATTCTTGGAGACTGTTTTCATTGGAAAACGATATTACCTGACAAGCTATTAAAAAAAAGCAGAAAGAAAATTAACTAGACAACTATGGTTAATGTGATCTATAAGCGCATGCAAACAGGCATTATTAATAGTCTTTTAAAAGCGTTGAGATCTTCTAGGTATTTTAATAAACGAGTATTACGATGAGTCACATTTTTCTCCACTAATAGCCAGCAATTTTCAACCCTAAAAGAATTTTACCAATATTTGCTCGTTATTTATACTATTATTTAAAATGCGCAATGTTCTCTAACCTATGTCGGTAGTAACGAAACCTGGCTCAAATGCTTTTACTTACTTACTTACGCCTGTTACCCCTAAAAGAAAATACGACACCCACCAGTTTTCTCCTACCAACTCTGTACTGGGTTTTCCTCTCCAGTTCTGTCCAGTGTTTGTTCATTCCTCTCATATCTCGGCGTAATGTGTTCTTTGGCCTTCCTCTCTTCCTTTTGCCTTGAGGGTTCCATGTGAGGGCTTGTCTCGTGACGCAGTTGGTTGCTTTTCGCAGTGTTTCCGTTCCACTTCCACGGCTTCTTCCTGATTTCCTCCTCCACTGGAATCTGATTTGTTCTCTCCCACAGTACGTTGTTGCTGATGGTGTCTGGCCAACGAATGCGAAGTATTTTGCGTAGACAACTGTTAATAAACACTTGTATCTTCTCGGTGATGTCTTTGGTAGTTCTCCAAGTTTCCGCTCCATCCAGTAGAACTGTCTTGACATTTGTATTGAAAATCCTACATGATGTGATGTCTGAAATAGAGTTTATTATTACAGTCGTACGTGCTTGCATTCATGGTTGATTAAGGTGAAATCGTGCCCAATCCTGACCTATCATCGTACTCTATGTGTTTTCAGAAATTGATAACTTACAAAATTTCCATTTAATTTCAATCCATTTTCTTGCCTAGATTTTGTGAACCACCTCTTAAAAACATGATTCATTTTGCTCCGTATATCTCCTCAAAGTTTCTACTAGTAACTGCAGTTTGTTGTTTTGCTATGTTACATAATGTTCTACAAGCAACATTTTTATAAATGGAAATGACATATTTTGACAGAACAATTCTGGTGACTAAACATTTCGAAATGTATAGCACAAATACATCAAATTTTTCAGATCGATTCCGTCATCTCATTGTTTTATCAATATTTATCAAAGGGACTAATTGCTTTAAATTTCTCGGAAGGAATCGACTTGATTAAATTCTTATCGCCTATGCTCCACTGGAGGTGACAGGCGTAACTAACTAACTAAGTATGTATTCGGATCGGACACTGTTCTCTTCTGGTAGTAATTTCTGGGTGACACTCCGGTGCATATTACTTATTAGATACCACTTTCGAAATAGTATCCTCTACACCAGCGTAATTTTCCAAATGAAATCGGATTAATTTTAAATGTACTGCAGCTGATTTATTGCAGATATTCACATGTAAAAGGATATAATTATTCATAAATTTACTTACAGTTTAATTACCGCTTATGGGTATTTTTTTAAATAATTGCCAATAATTTCATATGCTTATTTTCACTACAAATATTATTTTCTAAAGGGTACACTGATACTTAAAGATGGACGAATATTTGAAAGAACATTTTACGAGGATCGTTTAATAGACTCAGATTCTAACTCATTACCACCACCAAGTGCTGATCAACCAAGTTTAGAGAGATTAGATACACGCATACCAATTGTAACAGGTAAACTGATCATGTTATCAGGTAATAAGATAATACGTGTTGAATAAATGATAAAGTATTTTTTTAATGCATATTCTTTTACTACTAATAGATAAATACAAAATAAAATATCTGAATTGGTAGGACAAATGTTAACAGTTTGACATTTTGTCAGGTTTAAAACTCTGTATGCGTAATAATAAAAAAGAAAATATCAAGTCTAATCTTTATTTAAGCAATATTCACTAACAGACTAATCAAGTGGTTTACTTATAGTAGTTGGAAATGTGAATGTTACATTTTTGTGTGAAACTATTTAATTTTACATTAAACATGATATATAGCTCAAATCAATGATCAAATCACTCAGTCACCTGGTAAATAATTGACACGTAAAGATAAACCGAATTCTCAGTCTTTCGCAAATATTCTGTATCAGTCATGGGCTATCAAAACTGAAAACTTTCAATCAGTACTGATCTTAATTCAAAAGAATGTTAAAAATATTCAATGGAAAAATTATACATTCCATCGGAACATGAAAGTTTAACAGAAGTCTTCTTAGTCTCTATTTCCAACCTTCATTTGTTAAGTTCAAATACAAATTTGCAAAACAGATGACCAACAGAAAGTTACATTATAAGCCCACCTTTTTCTAACACAATTAAATGGAATAGATTTAAATGTTTTTTCAGTAACAAGAGATGAGAATTTTAGTGCAGATTACTGACACTACCACGATGGGATTCAAATCGACATTTGCGTCTCTTTGCTAATGTCGTTTTGCAACGTGAACTGATGTATATTCACACGAAGTTCCACGTTGTTGCTGACTGGCTGACTGACTGAATGGGTTTGGTGTCATCATACCAGTTTGTGTATGTGGTTTTGACCTATTAGGTGAACCTGTTTGACCAATATGTAGCTAGTATGTTTAATTACTTTTTATGACAAAGACTATGCTCAAACTTTTCAGAAACTTTTGTGTGATTTAAGTAGCGTTGTTAAGCTAGCCAAAATCTTCAACTCTGTAAGCGAGAACTGCAGTCAGTGTCTAACAGTGTCCTTTTAATAATTCTAGGTATCCAAAAAATGCTTCACAGGCAGCTGAAACTGAAATTCTTGATCTCTGTCCAAAGTTAAAATCTAATCACAACGTTCTCGGGGACTTAAGCGTTCAAGCTATTAATTTTTAAACTATACGTAATATTCCTACCGAGACTTATTTTAAGTGCTTTTAAATACTTTACTTTGTGTTTATGAGTATTTTTTTGTATTATCTACGCGTCTGAGTTGTGGTTTTAAACATTATACCAAACAGATAGTTTATCACCTTTCATTTTGATATTTCAGTTTTCATGAATATTTTCCGTGTCTACTCTATGATGTTATAGAAATCGTACCATATTGATTGGCATTTATTTTTCAATTAAGGGACGATTTAGTTAAAATCAGTATATACTGATTTCTATTGGCATTCTTTTTGGAGTAAAACTTTGTGGTATCATGCTGTGTGTTTACACGAATTGCTTTGGTTTTAGTGTAAACTTTTTTCATAATAAGACAGTAATATTATGTTTTGACCTATTAATGATGAAGATTTTGTAGCTATATTTTGATTTTCTTTTTTAGAATGTTTTTCTAATCCTGTCGATAAAACTAATGTACTCAAGGATACTTCAGATAGTAATTTATTGGAAAATTATCTGAAACCCCATATATCACCGTCAGATTATACTCCATCAGAATTACAGAATGTAAGTTTTTATTTTGATCAATTCGTTTGTATCCACAATTTAGAAATTCCTTTGGTTTGTTACGCATTACTTTTGCTACAATTTACACTGATTTATAATGTGGAAATTTTCCCCATATTGATCGATCCTGAAAATGGTTACATTGAAGTTTCTCTCATCATTCAAATAAAGGTTTGATCATAACGAACTCCAAGGGTAATAAGTTCAGTATAACATTACTCTATGCATCACAGCTACAAACTGACTCAGTATGACATCTAGGATTTTCAGATATTGTAACGATCATAAAACTTAATCAAGAGGTAGAATTCAGCTGATAGGATTTTCATTTTCAATGGCATATTCGTATCGTCCTCATAGAGACCTATCAGTCTAACGTCTAATCTCATATTTCGTCATAGGTATGGGCTGTTACAAACCTTTTGTTTTGATAGCTATCGGTTTATGATGAGCATTACTTTTAACCAGTAATTTAGTAGTTAGACCATTTACAATAAAAATTTTTAATGCTGTTTTACATTGTTCAATGACCTAATAAATCGCAATCCTAAATGGTGATAAATATGTAGCGCTAGAAGTCAATAATTTTCATTTGAGATCATTTACCTTTAACACTATGCAATTAACTAGTTATAGACACATTTAACACAACAGTATTTATCCTTTTTTTTTTCAAAATGATTTCTCTTCTAAAATTTAATCTTTGTTTCCTTTTTTTAAGATGCAAAATGTGATAACCGCTTATTTGACTCTATTACGCAGTATATATAGATTTTATGGTAAACTTGGTATTAAACAATTACCAGATAATACAATTATACTGCGTTATGTTCAGTTCTGTCAATTTTTAAAAGATTGTAAATTACACCAACATACAAGTTTAGCTGCTTTAGACAGAATAATTGGTAAGTATTTCTTTTTTTGACGACAATTATTTCTCCAAATATAAATTCATCTGTCAGCAGATTATTTTAACTAGAAAATATAAAGCAAACCTTCATGGAAAATTAACATTGGTCTGATATGCAAATGTATAACACACGTTCATAGATTTCAGCGCAAACAAAAACAGCAACAGTGTGGTGGCCGATTTCGACATATTCTTTAAGCTTCGTAATTAGCTCGTCCAGACAATCGTTACTAAATGGCGTCTGACGGTTTATAAATTTGAAGGTGAGCTCGAAGTGTTGAATACGTTTATTTTTGACACACCACAAATAGATCAGCAAACTACTAGCAGACCGGGCAAGCACACTAGCTGTAGTGAAGGAGAACACAGGTGAGGGCAACCGAATTGTATTTAACGATAATTACAGAGTTACTCAGTAAAATAGGAAAACCATATTGTAACCGTTAATTTGCAAATCTTCAATCCATTGTCTGACATTTCACTATTCATGCGTTTCATAGAAATTCCACTGTGTTCCCACTCTTCCTTCCTGCCAGACATTACGTTTACACTCGCGTCATATACTACTTATAAGTAGCGCGCACCACATAGCGAGCGAATGTGCGAATAAATTCATAAGATTTAAATGTTCGTATATATACAAAGGAAAATGTTTGAGTCATCGAGGTATTTAAGAGATTAACATTAAAGCGAATAAGATGAATATGCGCGTAGGCGTAAGCAATGCTCAGTCGTACAAGCTCATACAAACAAGACAATAAAAAATACCAATGGTGTACATATGAGTTGTTGTTTTACAAATTTCTTGGTTAAATAAATTAATCGAAAGGCTTGACCAAATTAAATGTAAGCGAATTCAAATATTTGTGGAGGCACTACAACAGTAGAGAAGACTTTTCTTTTGAGTTGCTTTGTTACCTTTTGTAATTTAAACAATGATTTTAATCCAGTAGGGAATATTCAAAAATTAACTGAATTTTGTGACGTGCGGTATCCTAGACTTATGTTTCATATTCTTTCGGTTTACGAGCCCGAGCATTCGAGAAGAGAAATGAGAGTAAAGAGGACAGTTGATTTGAACAACCTTTCGGTGAACTCATATATATATCCCTTTGGATATCAAGTCTATCTAAGGTTCATGTCTTACCCCCCGAGAAGAACCATTTATTGACTTATCATTTGACGATTTCTGAATGACCCAGTATACAACTGATTATGGTGCTTATTAAAGAATTGATGGGCATATGACATAAACTCATCGGCAATTACTAAAACGTCGGTGATCATATTGAAAAGCGTAATTAATACACTTACTTAGACTAAACATTTCATATCAAATCAAAAACAATATCAGCAAATTAAATTACTACTGTTTCTCATTCGACAAAACGTTTCACAGTTAGGGGGAGAAAAGATTTTAAAAATAAAATAATATCCCATCACATAGAATTTAGAGGACAGTGCATGGAATAATGTTAAGCTTAATAAAATTCTGTAAATTCAAACCTTGGTATTACCTACTTCAATTTAGTCATAACATTTGTAATGCACATCTACAAAGCGCAGCATGAACAAGTGAATACAATACCGTTTATGTGGGCGAAACACTTAGACAGTTGAGTGTAAGTTTGCACTAACACATATGATGTATAAAACATATTCCAAAATCCTTAGGTGACCTTAAAAATCTTGAGAATACGTCATCAATAGTGTTACATTCATTAGAAATAGGACATAAGATCAACTTCGGAAAGAGTTAATTACTTCGAAAAAGATTTTCGCTCATAAAGAAGGATTAACAGATGAAACACTTTATCTGAACTAATAAGAACAGCCGGAATTGGAATGATGGAAATCAACTAGTCAACCTTCGTAAAATGCCTATTACCAAGTATTTCGAACTATATACTTAGATACCCTATTTGTACCAATGGTAGCCTTATTTCGACAAAAATTAGCTCGAATGTTTTAAAAATCACAATTATGTATTTGATTTTTCTAATTTTACATACATACTGAGGCTTTGAAAGCATTTTGCAATTTGCACCTTTAGTCTTATTTCAATTAAATAAAATGAATAACATGTCTTTGTTGGGAAGCACAAACTATTTCTATTATATTCCTTAATAAAATATGTAACTAGTTCTATGACTAAATGTAATTTAATTGAAAATGTTACGAGATAAGAATTTTCAACACGTGTATTTACTTTGGTATTTCCTTGTAAATAACATGAGGAATCGTTGTGACAATACTCTACAACATATTTATTGATTAAAGCCATTCGTTTTGAGGAAATTTTCGTCATGGATTAATAAAAATAGCAAAACCGTCATTAACTATGTTTATAATTTCTGACAGAGTTAACTTTCAACGACTAAGGTAGTGGGGTGATATCGACCGACTGGTAGTATGTCCTTATGAAGCTAACTATGGTTACTTAAAATAAAGTTATCAACTTATCCGAATGATTTGCAAGTGAGCTTTAAAGCATGCTATTTTTATTATCAGCAGTATACGACGAAACTGTTCGGATGAAACTGAAGTAAATATCTCAATTGACGAGTGAAAGATATGACAGTATGAAAAATCAAATATACACTTTTATGGATAATACTAACTAGCAATGTTTCCAAGGTATTTTACACCGACATTGCAGTCTTTATTTGAATTTGTTTATCATTATTGTGAATATTAGAATTTTAACTATGAGTAGGATTTTTATTAACAATATATCTTAACTTTAAACTAACAGCTTAACATGATAATTGTCTGAATTACTGTTTTTTTTTAATCACAAGCTGTATCTTACGGATCTGAAGATTGTGACGAAATAAGTGTTCAGAATCCTGAGAAACTAATCTCTTTCGGAACATTTGTAAACATTCTTGTTATATTAGCTTGTAACTTGTACACTCAAGATGAATGTAACATGCATGAAAAAATAACTAAAAGGTAAATAATAATTCTCTAATACACATTATTTTCAATGTAACAATGTAACATTCTACAAATTCACCCATTGATATTGTTAAAAATTAGTGCCTAATAAGCAATCAGACGATGACAGAATACATTTCTGAAATAGAATGTCACTGGCAGATCTGTAGTTTGTAGATGAAACCGAAGAATAATTCTTACGAAAACTGGAGCATCACTGTTTCACCAGTGTTGGAAAAGAAAGACCTCAGATCATTTCGTCGATGATATGGTGAGCAATGACCTGATCGATTGAAGTATGAATGACATGAAATTAGCTTTCTTCCAGTTTTCTGTAACATGTAATTGCATTCTGAGAAGGATTTGTCACAGAGCTTAGTCAGTTAGGTATGTATATATACTTAGTTGTACGATATGATATGCGTTCACACAGTAAGTTAGTGATTAAATGATGTTAAGTACTATTCAGTTCAATGTACACAAATTTAACTGTAAATCAATCATACAAGAAGTTGTGTATACATATTTTATTTTGATTTGTTTTCGAGATCAAACGAATTCATATCATCAGTCTTAGTATTCTCATTACATGTAGTCGGATCATGAGGTCCCGGTAAAAAAAAACACAGACCAGTTAAGTTTTTGACAGATTCAACAACGACAGGCATAACGGATACTATTATTTCAAATCGAGAAGCACATATTATTCACTACTTGAACAATAACTTTCATCAAATAAAAAAGGGTTAAAGTCTAAATTCGAAAAGTATCCTTTTTTAATAAATATAATGCACAGAATTGTGACTAGATAAGTTTTATAAGTGATCATTTCAGATTAAATGAAAACCAATTTCCATTAATGATGAGCGATGAAAAAATTAGAAGCGTGACTGGGCTCACAATATCAAATGTTTAACTATGGCTCAGTAGCTTTAAAAGTTCATATTCTTTGTGTCACTTAAAGGACATGATTTCGATTCCTAGTGCGGATATGAGCACACAACGATCAGAAAAGTCCCAAACCATTTTGCATTATTTAATACTTTATTAGGAAAAAATTACGTCAGAAACTGAAGATTAACAAAAATTGCTTCCAACTAAATTTCAAATTCCACACTTTACTACTGTCAAGGATTCATTTTATTTTAACAAATGATCTTGATTTGTTTTTGTGAAAAGTTATTCATGATAATATTTGTAATTTATTAGCAAACCAAGTGATGCCCTGTTATATTTACTAACTCAAGCAATTATTCCAAATGCATGTAAACTATCTGGTGTTATTTATCAAGATGTTGAAAAGTCCAAAGAAACTCATTTATTTCTACAATCACTTTATCATGCCTATAAGTTTTTAGTACAAATTAAAGGAAAAGTAAGCAGTCCGTATTTAGATTTATTAGATGAAGTATAAATTTTGTTCATTTTATATTTTTCGAGTTCGATCAATTTTGCAAACTTATATTATCATATACAAGAGAGACTTCTCAACGATTTCTTTGAGAGATCATCTCGATGAACTGTGCTCGATAACATTGGATGTTTACACTCATTAGTAGATTAAACTGTAAAGTGATCCCTAGTTTAAGTGATTCGACATCGCGTATACAATGTCTTCATGACCGACCGATTTACATCAAAATATAGGGAATTATCTACTAAAATGAATAGTTTCGAATTAAACTGATGAACAGCACTCATAAATCATTAGTAACATTGGCGAAATGTCGTGACGTTTATCCAGATCAGAGTGACATAATGGTATTTAAAATTATTTGCACAAACCATAGCTATTTAATTTATTCCGAAAGAGATTTTAAAAGATTTTTCGGCTGAAGTCATGGATTGGCATCGTTTGAAGAATAGTTAAAGCAGAATAAATCGGAAATTAGTATTCGTAGCAAAAAACTGTAATTCTTGAAGTTCTAACAGAGGTATAGGCTATATATATGCACTAGGTTATGCACTAATTCTGGTCTTTCTTCTCTTAACAATAAAGTTTCAGAATTCAATACTTCCACCACCGTACACAATGACTACACGTAATTTCCTGTTTATTCTTCGGGTAAGTCATGAATACTGTTAATAAGATATGAGTAATCCTTATTATTTGTTTATCAATAACTAAAACTTACCATAATGTTTTAAATTCTTTACTAATTAACATCTGATTTACTTACAATCTCGATTACAATAAAAAAATATAAATAATATAAATAGTTTTGAAGTAATCTTCAAAATTATTTATTAAAGGTTATTGATAATGTTAAACTATTTCATCTACTTCTTTGTATCATAAAACGCATGGGGACCGTAATCATGGACGATGATTATCTTTGTTTGATTGAGACATCTGTTCCCAATATAGTCACTCTAAATTATTATTATTATTATTAGCTAATTTAATATTCATCATAGAGTTATCATTGAAATCATGATTCAATCATTGCTGGACCACCATTAGAAACCTGGAAGCAATGGGAGGCCGTTTCGTCCTCTTATGAGACTCTTCAGTAGTGTGCATGCACGAACTGCGCTAGCAGGAATCGAAAAAAGTACCTTCACTTTCGCGCGAACGCTTATTCTTTAGACCACTGGGCCTAAATCCAACAGTTTTAATGTCTAACTTTGATCAATCTAGGAATTTGTGTAACCTTACCAATTGTCTTTGGTAGTTACTACCTAGACCAGACAGGGTTGAACTCCATACAATGTGCTCACTAATGATTAGCTTCATGAGAAATTCTCAGAGTTCAAATGAAAAGCCGTGACTAGTGGATCAAATCAATACACAAATCCCTCATTGTTATACACAAAAGGTTTGCTACTCCGTAATTCACCCTTCAAACTGGTCTCTTGTATATCTGGACCAGGTAAACTAATCAACTGCAGTGTTTAACAATCGAAGTTGATTAATCCTTAGCCGTCATAGAATCATATATGACTACAGAAGTTAGTCATACAATAACTCAATAAATTAGAAAATTGATGAATAAATATTTACACTAATCAACCGGAATCTTTCGTGAATACTGACAATTAGATAACATAATAATGACTATTTTTAGTGGAAAATCAATGTAGATAGGTCTTGTTTTTCTTTTAACAGTTAAAACATTATAATTCCATATTTGCAACGTTTAATGATTACTCTTTTTTCAGGATTTCAATTTGTTAAGCCGAAAGCTTACAGTTAAAGATGTTCTTGAAGCATTGTGTAAATGTAATCCAGTAGTTGGAACATTAGATGAATATAATGCTGATACTGAGGCAAGTTACATTTATGCCGTAAATAAATTCACCAAGAAAATAGACTTCGTTGAAGATCGCTTTTTTTCAATAGAATAATATTTTTTAAGTGAATAAAATAACTGAGAATTATCACGTGATATTCATCCACTAATTAGATTTAAGGGCGATTGAATGATACTGTAGATTTACTGAAATAACAACTCACTAGCCAATAAACAATTAAAATTAATCTGACTATACGCCAATAGATTACCTTTGTTCTGGAACTCAATGAATAAGCTGTACAGTAATTTTGAAAAATAATATATTTATTAAATGTTGCTTGTTTGACAAACCAAATTTATGTAAAAGTTTCTTTATGTTCATATGAACTGATGAACACTTGAATTCAGTGAAAATTGAATATTTGTTAAACATTTTTTTTATAATACCCCTAGTTATCAGGTTTTTGTTACTGAACATTATCAAAATTTATAACTAATAGCTATAGTGTACATTTTAATCGCAACAGGTTTCAAAAGATGATAAAATAAACTATTTGATTGGATATTGTATTATGAATCACTTGAAACTACCATTTATATGTAACAGTAAAATCTCAACGAATTTATTATGGCTTAGTCAAATAGCAGAACTCCGCCTGTAGAACCTTAGAGGCTAAAGCCGGTCCCAAGACCGGATTAAGGAGGAGGGTTGGACATGGGGTTGGCGACCCCATTCCGTCAAAAACTAACTTGCAAAAAAACGCTAACCAGAAGAAATAATTCAAACCATTTAACTCTGCCCTGAGAGTTGGAAGGAGAATTATGACGTCGCGTGATGAAAGCCGAGTTCTCTCGGAAGTCATGGGGCCGACACCTCTTCTGACAACCAGAGCAACCACTTTTTTAGGTACATGGAACGTTCGTACATTGTGGGAAACTGGAAGACTATTTCAAGTTGCGGCAGAAATGAAAAGATACAACCTCGAGGTGCTCGGCATCAATCAAACGCATTGGACACAGGTAGAACAACTGAGACTAGCTTCAGGGGAACTGCTGCTATACTCTGGTCATGAAGAGGAAAATGCTTCACATACACAAGGAGTTGCACTGATGCTGTCCAAGCAAGCACAAAAGGCACTGATAGGATTGGAATCTCATGAATCCAGGATCATCACAACATCCTTCAAAACAAAGAAAGAGGACATTACAATGAACGTCATCCAATGCTATGCACCTACCAACGACTACAATGACGACGTTAAAGATCAATTCTACGAAAGGCTGCAGTCAATCGTCGAGAAATGTTCACCAAAGGATTTGACGATTCTTATGGGAGACCTGAATGCCAAGGCTGGAATAGTCAACACTGGATATGAAGACATCATGGGACGACATGGACTGGGTGAGAGGAACGAAAACGGTGACGGGGTTGCGAACCCATATGCCTTCAACCAACTGGTCATCGGTGACAAAACATTCCTGCACAAACGCACACACAAAGCTACATGGATTTCACCGGACCACAATACTCAAAACCAAATTGACCATATCTGTATCAACTAAACGTTCAGAAGGACCATGGAGGATGTGAGAACCAGGAGAGAAGCTGATATAGCTTCAGATCACCACTTGCTGGTCGCCAAAATGAAACTGAAACTAAAGGAGCACTGGAAGACGGGACAGACAACATCGCACAAGTTTAATACGGCCTCTCTTCGGGATACCGTAAAACTCAACGAATTCAAGATAGCCCTCACCAATAGATTCCAGGGCTTGCAGGATCAACTCAATGGAGAGAAAACAACCATGGAGAACAATTGGAAAGGGAATAAAGAGGCGATCACTTCAACATTTAATGAAGTTCTGGGTCGCAGGAAGTACCATCACAAGGAATGGATTTCTGTTGATACTCTTGCAAAAATTGAAGAAAGGAGGAACAGGAAGGCAGCAATCAATGTCAGCCGAACAAGAGTGGAGAAAGTTACCGCACAAACTGCATACACAGAAGCAAACAGGGAAGTGAAGAAGAGCATCAGAGCTGACAAACGAAAATATGTGGAAGATCTAGCAATGACGGCGGAAAAGGCTGCAAGAGACGGAAATATGAGACAATTGTACGAAACAACAAAGAAGCTCGCCGGAAACTATCGTAAACCAGAACGATCATTGAAAAACAAGGAAGGCAAAGCAATCAGCAACATTGAAGAACAGCGAAATAGGTGGGTAGAGCACTTTAAGGAACTCTTGAATCGACCAGCCCCACTGAACACACCCAACATCGAAGCAGCATCCACGGACCTCCCAATTAATATTGGCGCACCTACAATTGAAGAGATCAGCATGGCCATCAGACAAATCTAAAGTGGCAAAGCAGCAGGACCAGACAACATTCCAGCAGAGGCAATGAAAGCAGATGTAGATGCAACTGCGAAAATATTTCACATTCTCTTCAAGAAGATTTGGGATGAGGAACAAGTACCATCAGATTGGAAAGAAGGATACCTGATCAAAATACCAAAAAAGGCGATCTCAGCAAGTGTGAGAACTACACAGGCATCACTGTTTTCTGAATACCAGGAAAAGTCTTCAACACGGTATTGTCAAACAGAATGAAGGACTTTGTAGACGCCCGACTCCGATATCAACAGGCTAGATTTCGTGAGGATCGATCGTGTACTGACTAAATCGCTACATTACGGATCATTGTGGAACAATCAATTGAATGGAATTCACCACTCTACATCAACTTCATCGACTACGAGAAATTATTCGATAGCGTGGATAGGAAAACACTGTGGAGGCTTCTTCGACACTATGGTGTGCCTGAGAAAATAGTTAACATCATACTGAATTCTTATGATGGATTCAACTGCAAAATCGTGCACGGAAGACAGCTAACAGACTCTTTCGAGATGAAGACCGGTGTCAGGCAATGTTGCCTACTCTCACCCTTCCTCTTTCTCCTGGTGATCGACTGGATTATGAAGACGTCGACATCTGGACTTCGCAGATGACTTGGCTCTTCTATCGCACACGCAACAACAAATGCAAGAGAAGACGACCAGTGTAGCTGCAGCCTCTGCAGCAACAGGTCTCAACATACATGAAGGAAAAAACAAAATTCTCCGATGCAACACAACATGCACCAACCAAATCACTCTTGATGGAGATGCCTTGGAGGACGTTAACACCTTTACATATCTGGGCAGCATCATCGACAACTAAGGTGGATTCGATGCAGATGTGAGGGCACGGTTTGGCAAAGCAAGGGTTGCATTTCTACAGTTGAAAAATATCTGGAACTCCGAACAACTTTCAATCAAAACCAAGATCAGGATATTCAATACGAATGTCAAGACAGTTCTACTGTATGGAGCCGAAACCTGGAGAACAACGAAAGGCATCATCCAGAAGATACAAGTATTTGTTAACAGTTGTCTACGCAAAATACTTCGGACTCCTTGGCCAGACACTATCAACAACAACGTACAATGGGAGAGAACAAACCAGATTCCAGTGGAGGAGGAGATCAGGAAGAAGCGGTGGAAGTGGATAGGACACACACTACGAAAAGCACCTAACTGCCTCACGATACAAGCCCTCACATGGAACCCTCAAGGCAAAAGGAAGAGAGGAAGGCCAAGGAACACACTACGCCGAGAAATAGAGAAAGATATGAGAGGAATGAACAAAAGTTGGACAGAACTGGGAAGGGAAGTCCAGTACGGAGTTGGTTGGAGAAAACTGGTGGGCGGCCTATGTTCTTTTGGGGGTAACAGGCGTAAGTAAGTAAATAAGTAATCAAATAGCAGAAGATATATAAAGTGCAAGGGTAAAAATAGAGTTTATAAAATAACTAACGAATCTCCACTCTTTTCGAATTTTTTTAAAAATCATTGTAGAGCACACAATATTAACTATGCGTTGAGATTTATGTTATTCGGTGTATTCGATTCATGTGACCACTTATTTCATTATCAACACTACTTATTATTAACTATATAATAATTGGTTTTAAGTGAATACTCATGCTTCCTTGTCAAATACTTATTAATTATTGTAAAAAATTAATTACTAAAATACTCGAATGAATCCACTGCAATTATTTGCATATTTCTTTTTTGTTCTACACTTTCAAGAATTGAGGGGCGATAAAATCTGTTAGGGTCGTTAGATCCCCAGATCTCGGTTGATAAATGCCTTATTTTGTATTTAACGTTTGCGAGCATGGGCTGATCAGTTGACCTTGAGATTTCATTTCCCATTAGGATAATCCTTGGCTGTGATTGATTGCTGTGTATTTTTGTGTGCTATTTTTGTGACTGTCCCAAGGACGTTTCTATGATGTATAAATAAATGAGATTTGTATGCTTGATTACATTGTGCTTGCTGGGTGTTTGCAGAATATACTTTCTAATCTACATCAAGACATTTCATTAGTTAGCAGATCAAGTTAGCCTAATTGGACGCTAGTTTATTGTGTCATTCTAGTTTATCGACTAAGGTGAACCCGTAATAGTTTCAAGCATGCCTAGTGACGAACCTAACAAAATCACAAATCATGAACATAATCATATGATGGATAGAGAAAATAGTTACTAAAACCAGTTGAAAATTTTTCACAATCAGCAATAAATAGCAAATAATGATGAATGAAAAACACTTACAGAACATACGATTTGAATATATACATTAGAATAAAATTTATTGAAATAGGGTCAAGAATGAATGCATGAATGCTCACTGTGCTCTTCTGACTGTTCTATAACTGTCAAAGAATAAGTTTGCTAATCCAAATCTTGTTGAAGTTCAGCAACAAAATATGACTATCACCTAGTCATTCATAATTTACAATGGTCATCTGATGATACAAAATCTTGTAATAAAAGTGAGTTTTTTTTACTTTGATTTTAACATTTATGTTGTGGCTGATTTCATTCATTTTCTTGTTGTTTCAGCTTACTTTTTTCGATTTTTTCGAAGCTCTTATTGAATGTACGCTGATTTTGATGTTAAAAAAAGATGAACCAGATATAGGATCTGTAGATGATAAAATAAAAACTGTTACACCAGATTTAACTATTAAACGTAAGTTTTTACTTCAGGAAATATTACATATACAATCTGGTTTACTAGTCTACACTGTTTTGTGTATATACACAGATGAGTATACTGAGCAAAAATTCACTATTTTTTACTTTATCGCCATTAAACCTGATCTATACAAATATTTGTGAGTTACTGGTATTCAACCATAGATGCCTTCGAAGCACTGCTTGTGTTTGTTAGGAGTAATAAGTAAAAATGAGGAGATGAGATTTTGCATGCTAGATAAAGATGGTGAACTGGTTGATGAGACCGAAACTTCATTGACTAAGGTGATTTAGGAAATGTTTTATGCATCGTCAACTACCACTTAACCCAACGTCAGATATTTACTATAGTATAGTAAATTGGAAAAAACCTATTGTTGTCAAAAATTAAACGTGACATCAGTTCATAAAATCACTGACTATTAGATTTAGCTGTGTCGGTAATTCTAGACTACCTTTGGTTGAGATATTAGGTGTAGCAGGTTAGGATCGACCGCAAAACCTCATGTAAATTCACTCCTCCTCTATTTTCCCTCAGATACTGAGTTTCAGTATTATCATACACTTTTCCATGAACTAGGTAATTTATTCTTCTGGAGTCTAACCTTTTCTACTGATACTATTCCTTCTAATACTTTAAACCAATACATTGCTTGTGATAAATCGACAGGATTATTGATATCAACACATTTGTACAAATTAGATAAACAATTTAGGTAAGATGAAAATCACCCATTTCGATCAGCTAATTTCATTGAGATGGCGGAGAATATATATGTAGACAAGGTAAATGATTATGGTGGATTTTTGTTCGCTGAGCTAACATTGTTCAGAACGGCAATCAAAGCTCCACAACCAAAACATCCAACTTAGAGCACAAAACTCCACCATAATTTCACTGGAAAATTCACAAGAGAATAAGTATTTTTGATGACTTATTTACTTAGTTTCACTTTTGTTCCACTCACTAAGCTATACTGTAAAATATTCTTATTTATTCAAATTATAGAAACTAGAAGACTATCGCATAGGCCAAGTACTTCAAGACAATTAAAAATTAATGCTGGTAAAAAACAAAAAGAAAAAAAGAACAAAACAAAACGAGTTGCTGAAAGTCGAAAAACCAGTATATCACCGGAAGTACGTCAGTATTATTAATAATAATAGGTATCATTACTAAGGTTTAACTAGATAATTTCGTATAAATCAGTTATTGAGTAGATTAGTAATGATAACAATAATATATATACGTAGTATCAGGATTTTCAATACAAATGTCAAGACAGTTCTACTGTATGGAGCGGAAACTTGAAGAACTGCCAAAGCCATCATCCGGAAGATACAAGTGTTTATTAACAATTGTCTACGCAAAATACTTCGGACTCGTTGGCCAGACAGTATCAACAACAACGTACTGTGGGAGAGAACAAACCAGATTCCAGTGGATGAGGAAATCAGGAAGAAGCGGTGGAAGTGGATAGGACACACACTACGAAAAGCACCTAACTGCGTCACGAGACAAGCCCTCACATGGAACCATCAGGGTCAAAGGAAAAGAGGAAGGCGAAGGAATACATTACGCCGTGAAATAGAGAAAGATATGAGAAGAATGAACAAAAGTTGGACAGAACTGGAGAGGGAAGTCCAGTACAGAGTTGGTAGGAGAAAACTGGTGGGCGGCCTATGCTCCATTGGGGGTAACAGGCGTGAGTAATTAAGTAAGTAGTATCTCAATGAATAGAAAAATTAAGATTCTTTACTCATTGGGATACAACATATTTATTGTTTATAACATTATGCTATCAGATAAATTTTTTACAGTAAAGAGATCCTGGAATCAGTTAGTTAATAATACAATAATCGCTATTTTAACTATCAGTATTTGACAGCTGCTTTTATTCAATCTAGTTTTCTACTAGAACGATTGTCACAACTGCTTTTTCCCACCCATTATTTATAAAATACGTTTGAATTCAAACATATCTTTCATTGTGTCATAAGGTAAATAAAAAGAAAACTAAACCAAGCACTGTTCTGTTTATATTTAAGTTTTTCCAAGTTTCCTATCATAATAATGATACATACAGTTAGAACTCATAATTATTCCGTTCAAACAAATCTAAAATAATTGGGTGAATTGCAATATCTGCCCAATTAGTCCCTTTTATAAATGCTGATAGAGCAATGAGAAGAGGTGGTTGATATGAAAAATATGATGTACTTGCGCTATACATTTCTAACAATCTGGTCCAATTACCCCAAGTTGTTCTTGTACATTATAAATGGGTTTGAATTCGTGAATAGCCGGTGTTTCAATAAACCTAAGAATTCATTCCTGACAATTTCTACACAACGTTTTCAAAGCTTTATTAAGGTCCTGTTCTAGTTAGATGCTTTGCTATCGATGAATATAGCTCTCTACTTCCCATGTTTATCGGAGCATTAAACATGACCTGATTGTAAAACCACGTTCCATAATACTTGATTGCATTGTCCAATCACGCTTCCCTACATATGTGTCTGTATAAGCAAGTAGAATGATAAATAAGTGGGATGTGACGTAATCATGCATGCAACGTCTAGGCCTATGTGGAACCACGGGATTAGTCTTTCCATTTATAATAAGTTTAACAGCGTAGTATGTCTTTGTCTTAAAATCAAACTGTTTGATTCACCTTCAAATGATAGAGATATAAAAACTTTTCCTCGCAATAGGACTGAAGGGAGGTTCTGGTAGTGGCTGACTGCTACACCTATTTATAAACTGTCATGGATAACCATTTGAAATCAGTGTATCAGTCAGAAATTTAGCATCGTCTTCAAATGTAAATGTAGTACGTATTCTATGAGTTCTATTAAAGAGACATTTTACGAAGCCTCTTTCTTATTTCAGTGGACAAAACTATAGATATTTAAATATTGCTCAGTCCAGACTGACTTCCTTTAAACTGACTGCTTTATAGTTTCATCCTGCCTTCAATTCAACAGTATGTCTAATTAGAGAAATCGGTTATTACTTTCGCCTTCAAAAGTCACTACAATATCATTCCGTACACTGTTGGATTTATTTGGTAATGTAACCACATTGAAATTTTTATCAAACCTCACTACTACATCATCCATATATCTCCTCTGCAGTTAAATCACTAATGAGCCCCGTCAACATATTTCTGACACACCATATATGCATCAGCTAACAGAGATCCAAACGGACTAACCACAGCAACGCCATCAACTTGATGGAAATGTTCACCTTCAAACGTGAATTGGACTTTTTCAGCACATAATAAACTTAGTTCTCTCAATAGTGCTGACCGAACAAGAAAAGGAGAGAAATTACTCCTTAAATAGTCACAAAGAAAATTAGCACTAGTAAGAAAGGGAGTTTACATCAGAAGAATACGTAGTCTTTTTTTTCTTTAAAATTAATGTCATCAAGAACGTCAACAATTTATTACAGATTGGGCTGAGTAATTCAGCTAACCTTTTCGCTAGCTCACATGTAGGTGGCTCACACATAGATAATATTAGTCCCAATGGATTATTAGTTTTGTGAATTCTAGATAATCTAGATAAATTTTGGAGTCCAGAGAAAGTTGGCTTTAGCATATAGAACAAAAATTCATTTTGAACAGCTTCATTAGCGTGGAGTTAACTCCGAATCCCAATTTTCTTCCATTCTTGTTAGACGAAACATTCTTTAAGATCTTCCTCTCAACACTAAGGATGGATGACATTCCTCTTTACAGTCACATTTATTCATAACTACGCCAGAACGTTTGTCAGGCTTGAAAAATCACGATATCCGGTCTTCTACGGAGGTTTTTTAAGGCACTTTAATGTTCGGATATCAAAATATTGTGATGTCTTATATGGGAACCATGAAATTGATATTAAATATCAACCAGTTTTGCATTTCTGGAGTGCTTGGGACCGAACGGTTCAATTGACCAGAGAGATTTTCAAACAGAACATCGATCGAGAAATCAGAAATTTCGTCATGAGGTACAGAAAATTTAAATCCGAGGTATAGAGCTTCTTTCTCAAAGACGAAAAGTTTGACGGATGATAAACTTGTTATGAATTTATACGGGTTAAACTGAAATGAATTTCCACAATTATCATTAATAAACGAATTATTCAGCTTTTGTTCAGTAGTAACCTTTGTTTTAACGACCACTTAACTACAAGTGTATAAGTTTAATCTGACATATTACAGAAATATTTGATAACACTCATGATGCGTGAATATGAAGTTCAATTAGTCTGCTTATCATTTCACGACATTTTTCCGTATGGGATTTCGTGAGACGAAGAAGAATAGATATATTTGGATTTAATTTATCGAAGCACAAGGATCGATAAAATTGTCTGGGAAATACGTGCATAACAGTGCACGGTTTATAAAAGTTCAGCAATACCTATTCAGAAGCGATTTCGCTCTTAACATTAATAAGTTCATCTAACTGTTTAATAAAAAACGGAAGGAGTCTATAAGATGGCAATAATGCGAAGTACTATTTTACTGTAAAGTGTGAAATGTTTAAGTATTTCATAAATTGTATTAACCAAACTACTAAAAATGTCATTACGGTTCGAACATTATTTAATAATAACGACTTATGCTTTTCCGTCATTGTTATTTAGGATCGCATTTGGTTAATCTGTGCTGGTAATATGAGGTCTTTAATAAGATTTATTTAAATCTAAAACAACTCGAGTTAATTGTTCTATAACCAATAAATCTACATAGATTTATAAAACAGATATTAAAATTTGTATAATGCGTGATCAGCGTTTACATCAGTGTAGAGCTATCAAATAGCCATTATTGCGGTGTTTCGTTCTCTGAGCTGGATGTTTCGGTAGTGGAGCATTCGTTGTTCTTCTGAACAACATCATCAGCACAAACTTCATATGGAAGTGAAGAATTCCAATTTCCCCACGTTTGACCTGTAGCTTGTTCTGTTAATCGCGATCTTGATTGGTTGCTGTTGACCTTAAGTCTGTCGTTGTTTGCACCTTTGTTTTGATTGTATTCCCCCTCTTGATCTATTTTTTGATCCTATGTCGCCTATTATTTTTCTGATTGGTTAATAAATTGGGTCAATATCGATGTGTTTGCTAATTGCTGATTAACCTGAGTGCCAAGCTTCTAAAAATTCTCTAGTGTTCTTTGTCCTTCCCCTACCCAGTATTTCCACATTGTTCCAATCGAATGTATGTCCATAATTGTCAGTGTGAATTGATGTAAGCAAAGAATTGTCGTGGCGTTTGACTGCTAATTAGTGTTCATGTAAACGGAGCTGAAGAGGCCATCCACTTTGTCTTATGTAGTGTTTTTCACAGTCTGAGCAATTTATTTTGTAGAAGATATTTGGTTTTTCTTCATTTTGTCCTTCGGTCTACATAGGATTGATTGAAATGATTCTGTTGGTTTGTCTGCCACCCCTATACCAAATGGTCTCAACAGTCGTGCTGTATATTCCGGTATGTCTTTTATGTATGGTAGGATGATCCATTTATTGGTTCCTGTACTTGATTTCTCTTCTGTTGACGATTTCAGTTGATGTTTTTTGATGAAGTTGCGTGGATAGCCGTTTTTTGGAAGATGGTCAGAAGATGCTTTTCCTCGTTTTTTAATGCTTCATATATGCTGCAGTGTGTATTCACTCACTTGAACAATGTTTGTATGCAGTTGATTTTGCGGGTACGATAGCAACAATCCAAGGGGCGGGTATGATAAAATTAACCAATCGCATTAGAGGCCAGTGGTTCATATACTCAATTCCATTCAAACGACCACCATCCAATGTCATCAATAAATCACACTTCCTAATTAGTTAGCTTCATAACTTATGACTTTCAGTTAGGACTTATGAAATCCATCTTAAAGCACATGGCTTTTAAGAACCATAGTGATTATGACAACTTTTTAATAATTTGAAAATTGTCTGAGACTAACCTCTCTGATGACAATAGATAATGGCTGCAATATGTATTGTCAAACAGTTACTATAGCGGAATAAAACGGCCATCCACTTCTCTTCCACATTTTCACCCGATGGATAGTCACTGATGAAAAAATTTATACATTTATTTATTTGAATTTTAGATAGAAAAGTCTGACAATCAAAAGGAACCACTAGATGTGGTTGATCAAGAAGAACAATTACCACAACAAAAACCAGAATTAGACAAGACAAGTTCACCAGTACAATATGAATTTGAAACGTGGGAATCATGCATGAAAAGTTTTCTGAATAAATTTCTACAATCGGTTGAAGAGCTACAAACTCTGTACAGCAGGATTTATCACTTAAATCAATCAACAAAATATTTAACTCGTTTAACAGTAGATTAGAAATGTATACAATTATTAAAGTCCTAAAGTGTTTAAATGTAGGTAAATACATTTTGACATTGAAAAACTCATTATATTTTCTACGTAATTGTTTTATTAATAACAGTTACTACATAAATCTTGAATTCAACTTAACAATAAAAATTGACGTGTTATTTTATTGTCAACCTGGCCCAGTTGATTTAGAGCCTAAATTTATTTCAGATAATCGATTACATTGTTCGAAATCGTCCCTAACAATAAACAACTATAATTTGTCTTTTATTATTTTGACATAGGCGCTAAGGTAACCGTATGTAATTTAATGTATTTTTTAAAAAAACCTTGCAACTAATAGTTCTACAGCATCAACAATCTTTTAGAATAACGACCAGTTGTCTCTCATCAGTAGTATCCTTGTGATATTAGTCATTCACTGGTCATTTGATTTGACATTAAATGAGTAACAAATAATTATTAATAGCTCAGACAAAATGTTTTAGAACATCAGATAAAGAGTAATTAGGCTAGTTGTTAATTGCTGAAGAAATTTAATGAAACGCTACAACAAATAGGTTTACTCTCCACATTTACCTGATACTTTGAAGTCAATAATGACAATCATGGAAATCCGGAAGAGCAGATCATGATGTATGCGTAGACGAACAACGATCGATGGAACATATAAGCAACCTTAGCCTAAGTGGATATCGAGTCAAGAACTAGTCGGCAATAGTGTCCGTGTATTACCATTCACTAGTCAGTTTAATCATCTTCATCACAGTGAATTAATATTAGAAAATTTGGACTTTTTAAGTAATTTTTATGATACTGCCAAAGAAACTTGATCAGAACGTTCACCAACTGTCTTTCAATGTGTTCTTGCCAGTATTTAGAAAGATGGCTTTTATCGAACATTGGTAATCAGGGATGGGAAAAATAATCGGGTGCGTCTAGCAGTTAACTTCAATCTACTCTAAAACTAAAATTAAGGAAAGAAATTCAGATAGGTCTTATTCGTAAGTCTCACTCGACTAAACATCAACCATACAAATAACAGCTGACGGAGAAAAAATCATCCTCCTTATGTTATTACTCTGCATTTGGCATCGAGACAACGTGAGCATAGGCATGCGACATCTCGTTTCGTCTAGCTTATCAATGTTTTAATTCTTAAGTACTTTAGAATTTAATTCATCAATAACACATGAACCAAAGATCAATGGACGTCTTCATCCGTGATTCAGGAAACGTCAAGTAGTCAATACGTAGCTCCTTTTCACCGACTTTGGTTGCGATCGGTCAAGTGATATTGTATACCCTATCATTTTCGTGACAGATTTTCATCTTAACTCCCAAGCTATTGGAATTCAGTAGCTTTGTGCTCAGAAGTTCATAATACCACTGTTCTTTTCTTAGCCAAGGACGATTTTAATGATTATCTTGATTCACTGTTTACTTATATTCGTTCATTTGTATCGCCTGTTACCTACTTGTATATCCAACTCATTATATCTCTAACCGCTGTCCAATATCACGTGACAAGTACAAACCTTGAGTCACTCCTAAATTTTTACTGGTCCATAACTCGATAGCTTTTTTCTTTCTACCCTGCCTCTAATTCCAGAAGTCTGTAGCCAGCCTCCACAAAATCGTTGTATCAAGCAGACATAGTTCATATACAAAACATGCCAAATCACATCACACTATAGGTTGGCAAAACACATTCACTCATGGGCAGGTCAAAACTGGCTGTAAATAGGAGAGTCTGTGAATGATAAACCGGCAAAAGGTTAGGAATAGTAACTATTGCAAAATTAGCTGATGGGTTAATGAAGAGCTTACGACAAAAACATATAAATATGTTATAATCTAGTTATTTAATAATTGTACAATGAGACTATATATATAATAATAATAATAATCGATAAGTCCTAGGAGTTATCATTTCTCTAGTCTTCCGCCGGATATAGCACAAAGGGACTAATTAGATACATAGTATCGAGCAGTTTTAGTAAGTTTGTTCTTTTGAATTCAACCTAACTTTCCTGCCTACCATCTCACTCTGTTTTTATAACTACTATGTCAGTCATCCGATTGACAATGTTTACTTCCTATTTATAGTGAGTAACTGCGTAATCTACATGATTTTTATTGATTCCATATATATATATATATAACTGAAAATATGAGTAAAATCTGACGAAGATCAATTTAAGAACATTATTTTCATAGTTTATATCATCAAACGATTCTAGCTTGCCCCTCATTGAAAACCTGGAAGTGATGATCAGCTGTTTCTCCCCTATCAAGGGACTTGGGAATGCACATCTATGTCTCTGTCAACAGTGATCAATCTCAGAATATTTAGTCTCTCTAAATCACTGACATGGAACCCAATCAATACCTTTGGTTAATTCACGATACTGCGCAACCATCGTTCATTGCCCAAGGTGGATAACGATATTACTTTTATATATCTATTGACCGAATTATCTTTAGCCATCTAATAATTTTTCTGTTGTTCGTCAACTTTTGTTGCATAAATCAATAGATCAAATGAGTTGTATGATCTCTAAAAAAATTCCAACCACTCTTCTAATATCTAATTTTTTCCAAAAAAAACAAATTTAATTGTCAAAAAATAATAGAGAACTTAGTATGCATATTTATCTCAAAATATTAAAATATGTACAAAATCTATAACTAATTATTAATGTTAGTCAGTATTCAGGAAATTTCGGTTTTAGTAAGAATGGATTTTTCGATTCTGGAGATTGATTATGATTACTATTTACAGTAGCATTTGACTTAGATTTCACAAGATTTTGTTCATCTTTATTACCTGACATTGACATTATCTTCATATCACAATCGTTGGGTACGCTAGCAAGTAGAGCTGATAAAAATGGACGAGGTGATTCTTTTGGAGTGATCACTGCACATTGTTTTGGTTTGTTAATACCAAAAAAAAATATGAAAAGAGAAAAAAAAATGATCTGTCCAAAATGATCTTATGATTATAATAACATATAAAAATGAACTTCGAAATATATTACTAAAAATAAAATTTGCCAAATGTGTAAATGTTGTAAATTATTAACAAGTGTACGCCCATTATTCATTACGATGCGGCAGAGTAAGGAAGAGGGGTCAGAAGCAACAGGTGCTCGTCTAACACGTGTTTCCATGAACGTGTGCGGTTCCGGCAATATAGGAAGTTGTAAATGAGCAGGAGCAGGAGGTGGCAAAGAATATGGTGACTGATCTGAAATACCTTGGCTTACACTTGTGTTTAAAGAAGATGTAGTTCCTATCCCACCGGAACATGGATTTCCAGACCAATTAGGACGTAGTGACAACGGTCGAGGAATAATTGTTGTTCCTCCTGGACCCAAGACTGCAGCACATACCACAGCTTTTTTGAGGGAACTTCCGATACTGACAGCTGAACGAAAAAAAGAACAGAGACCAATAAAAATCGTTTGAAAATCTAAACAATTGTATGGACAAATACTAAAATTGAAATGTTTTAGGCATTACGAATATTTTTATTCTACAGAAAAACAAGTACAAAGGACAGATAGAATTTATACAAATATACATGAAGACAGTTTACTTATAAAATGTGTACATATAATCTCCAGACATGAACTTGCAATACAAGGTTTTTGACTGTTTGCTTTCACATCTCTTCTGGATTTCAATACACTTTGATCGCGCCATGGATTTTAATTTCCAGATACTCCTCTGTGGTAGTAACTTCTAGGCGATGTTCTGCTGTATACTACTCATATGCCACCTTGTGGTTAGGAACAAGGAACAAGGTTTTTTTACAAATTGTATATATTTGATTGGACGGTGACAAAACACTTAATTAACATGATGAAACCTGCAGGTTTTTTCAGTTCGAAAATTAACAGCGAAACCCAAATAAGAGATGAAAACGGGCATCGGTCGTCAAGTATTATAGATTTTAACCAAGTTCGGTTGGGCTGTGACCCATTTAGTTCGGGGTTCTAGATATAAATCTCATTACTTTGAATAAGTACTAATTCGCAGTCTACAATGGACAACTGAAAACAGCCCGGGTATTTTTATGTCCAGTTCTTACTTTAACTAATGAACCCACTGCAAAGGTAATTGACAGGAGGTAGATGTAGATCTCAGTAGAAAACAACAGAAATTAAATTTGATAATGATTTGTAGACTGAAAACTGTGTCGGTTATTTTTGAATGCTGAACATCTGTTCAAACATATAAATCAGTCAATCAGCTGAAAATGATCCATTTTGAGTCTGGCAGGAGTGTCCGTTGGCTTCGATCACCGAACCACAACACATCAAATTAACAAGATGAACAGAAAAAGATTCTTAATGCTAGTAAAATCAAGGTTAACGAGAAAGACTGAACAATGAGAATATAAATGTAGCAGAAAAATTAATACATAAGGTCAAATTAAAACTCAAGTTCCTGGTGACTGACTGATTGACTGATATGAGTTTTCAGATTTACGGTTTAATTAACAATGCAAGTAAATTTTTTATATCGGTTCGTTTCAAACCAAGTGCGAAATTCTACTTCAGGACTGATCTGTGTTATTATTATTTCGAATTATTTTGGGGAGTCAGTCAGTCAGTCAGTCAGTCAGTTACAACATAGAACTTCGTACATGACTACATCAGTTCATGTTGCCATACCACATTAGCACAGAGACGCAACTGTCAGTTCCGATCCGATAGTGGTGGAGATAGTACAAGTATTACTTGTAATGAAGAAAATTAGGGTTCGAAGATATTATTCAAGAAGTAGAATCTAGTGGAATAAACTTAAATAGAAGATGAAGGTGATGAGGAATTCAGAAAATTAGAATTTGTGCGAACACAAAGAATGAATGCATCTGCGCCATTGCAAACGATTTTGAGCAATGGCATTCAGGGTCTCAGCACTGATGAGACTACCCAGATAAGTGAAGCGGTCAACACACTCGACACACACTCCTTATCACTAGTTCAGGTGACGATGAGACCCAATCTTGAAGCAACATTTTGCATTTCGAAGGATATTGAAGGATTTACTACTTACTAACTTAAGTTTGTTACCCCTAATAGAGCAAAGGCAGGCAAAAACGATTATCGACCCTACTCTGCCTTCGACCTTCCTTTCCAGTTTTATTGAATTACTATGACACAATTGGATGCTTTCCCCAATGTGTGTCCTATCCACTTGCAGCATTTTTTTCCTTAATTACTTCTTCTGCTGCAATCCTGTTTGTTCTAACCCACAGTAAGTTGTTTCTGATGGTATCTAGCCAAGAAATACTCCTGGCGAGCTGTAACTGTAGACACTCGGGCCCTGCTTTCAAGCACCAAGAAAACATATTCTGAAGCATTGAAATAATAATCGGGATGTCTACTTTCGATATTATAACTAACGTACAATACAGGCGGCAATTCGATATCCCCTACATTTTCTTTTTTAACATTGACACTAAATATTTCTATATTAGAAAACACATTTGTATTGTAAGTCTATAAATTCGTGAAGTCATAACCAATTTAACTTTCTATACATAATTTTAGCGTAAATGTAACCTGAAAGTTTTCTTTAGTCAAACTGGTTAACCTAATTACGCTTTACAATGTGACCAGAGTTTTCAAAATGAAGAAATTACATTGAATCGTCATGCAATAGTATTTGATTATTGATAGTATGCATATACACACACACATCCTGTAATCATTCGTTAATTGAATTTTGATATTTGTTTATTTATTTACGCCTTTAGCTTGTATTTTCTAAACTCCACACATATGTACATCGATGGAGCGATGAAATAAATATATCATAAATCAAAATATATTTGTTATAAAACAGAACACTGAGAAATAAAATATTTTTGTAGACTGATTTCAGAGATGAAATATTGTTGTATACATTGGACTGTTTATTTTAAAATTCTGATATAGTTTGAACTATACAATGTCAAATGGTCAGTTTTACATTGAATTGTTTCATTCTTTAGTCACAGAAACACTTCATTTGAGCATACCATCACGTAAACTACTATACAGAAAGTACTACTTACGCACACACATCAGAGAAACAATAATCAACGTTTTATGATTGGTTGGTTATTGTTAGTGGAGTTATATCATCACTGAAAGGAAATGATAAACGCACAGTTGTTTGTGCAATAATTTTTGGTGAATATAAAATTCAGTTTTCCAGCTTAGTCGAGAAAATTTACATCAATCACATTGGTTTACATTATAGTACAATGAAATTCTCATTGTACTTTTCGCTTATTTCATTGATAACACTAACTTTGACTGCAGAAAGTTTGAGTAAGTTTATCATTATTATTATAAATGATAATTATAACGACAATAATAATAATAATAATTCAGTCTAAAATAGAGATCTTCCATGTCTACAATACTTGTAGTCGGTTTTTTTTTCAAGTTTTGTTTCCATCGTCTAACCTTAGAGATGTTTGTGAGACTAAAAGTTGAGAACTAAGCTCTACTTGTCATTCAAAGCATTTTATTCTTCAGGTTACAGACATCAACAGGAAAATTTTTACAAACCAGGAAGTATTTAAAAGTCAGTGAACCGCAACGTAGAACTTTTCGTACGTATCTACGTACCCTCATCAGTACAGGTTGATGTGGCACGTCAGCAGCACGACGCAATTGTCAATTCAAATCCCATAGTAGTAGAAGCAGTAGAAGTATTAGCGGTAATGGAGAAGATGGGGTTTCGAAGATATTAGTCAAGAAGTATAATTCAGTGAAATAAATGTTACAGCTTTTACTGTCCGGAAGTATTAAAAGGCCTATTCATCGTGCTTCTCAAATAGTAACTAATGAGCTTCGACAGAAACTTTGTAATCTAATAGCTCTCAAACATAAAACCATAAAGAATCACTTTTCAGGGAAAGTTACCGATGAGTTATTCTCTCATTTCTTATTTGGCTTTTTCTTCGCTGACCATGTCTGATAATTAGGATCTCTGTAGATCTACCTTGTACATAGTCAGTGATAAGCATATACTTGTTACTTAATAGAAGGGTTCAAGTTGAGATTTCTTATGACTTAAAGATGGTTTTCCTCACTTACATTTGGATATGTCAACATTGCATTTATTTTCGAAAAAAACTATTAATCTGATTTAGTTATCTTTTTGAGAAAAGGTAAACAGAAATTCTTTGATCCATGAGAAATTAATTTTTTCACCTAGTATCACCAACAGGTATTAAATTTCACTGTTCGATCATGATTTCAGAATTTTAATCAAGCTATACAGTTTTACTTTGTATATTATAAAAACAGGTTTGTTAGTTTTATGTAGTAGTATTGCACAGATCTGTTCATTTACTATAAGGAAGATCCTAGATTTTTTTTTATCGATTATGAAGTGTTTTAAACAAGTGTGGTACTAAATGCCATAGATACCATTGTAAACAAATCGGTTTTTAAGCAAATTAATGGGATTTAATTCATAGATTATTTAATTTGCCTTTGTTGAACGTTTGACAGACTTCAAGGCATTTTACATTGCCATCATCATGTGAGTTTGCAGAAATTAAAATATTAGTGAATCTTTCCGTCTTGTTTAAAACTCTCAACTAATCTTCAGTGAAACGACTCTATGAATAAGTGAACAACTCAAAACATCATGCTGAATAGCAATTTAGTTCTTTTAATTTGAGTCAGTTGATTGTTACTGAATTAGAAAAATATACTACTTATATTTGTTGTGTAATTCCATTCTTAGTAATAAAACAGATGATGTTTTTTTTAATGTATCCAGACATATTTAAATGTTACTCATGAAAGACGTATTTTTCCTATTACATTATTGTAAAAAAGTGTGCCGAAGCTGTTATCGATTTTATTGTGCATTGCTTTAGTTGATTACTCTTAAAAATATCCACTAAACTGAATAATGCCGGAAATCGTACTCCTTAAATGTCATTACAAATATATCAGATCAACTGATATTTAGATCTTGGATATAAAAAAACGCAATTCAATTATTTAGCGATAATTTTCACTACCTCTATTATTATTCCTACATTTGGGTGGTATTGTCATAAACGAAATATGTTAGAAATCACTGTATAACTAAGTAAATGAACTTACTAAAATCAAGTAACTTTACATTTGAGTAGTATCTACCACTGAAAGTATCTAATAGTACATTCCAGTTGTCACGTATCATCTCAATGACTACTCGTCAGTTAAATCTATCTCTATCAAAGTACTAATGTTTAAGTAAGGAAGTGAAAACTTTGAACACAATGTTACTTTATAATTAACTGATAAATCAAGATATACACTTGTTCAAGGGACATATAAAATCAATGTAAAGTGGACAACTTCAATATTGACTAATAGTATACGGTAAAATACAAACCAGCTAGATTTATTAAACTTCTTTTTTTTAATAAAAAAGATACAAACTCTTAGTAATAAACTTTTCTCGGTAAAATATCAAAATATCTAATATTTACTATCTAACTGAAAATCTTTCTCCACTATAGGACATCACAAAAATGATAAATTGCTTAGACAATACGATGATATCAGTGGTGAGGAAATTTCGAACACTGGTGAATTGATCAATGAAAGTAATTCTACTAAATCTTTAGGTAAGATGGATTCAAAAGGTTACTTTTGCTTTCTTGCTTTTTGTCCACATGATTCTTTTTTCAGTTGTGAACAATATTAGCTTTATCAATAAGCAGGGTTTAGTTTGCATTGTGAAAAAAAAAATCAAAGTGATCAATGTTTTGTTATATGAGAATGAGTAAAGTAAAAATAACAAATCGTTTATGAACGTTTAAAATTATTAATAAAAACATTTCAAAACCACAAATTCGAAAGCTTTGTAAGACTTTTACACAGTGGCAAGATATGACCTGGTTTCAAATAATCAATAGCAAAACATAATGGTTCCGAAAATAAAGCTTATTTTATTTAGTATTGATGAAGTAGGTTTTATTCTAATGGTAACTACAGTTTAACTGACAAGTACATTGTAATGTGATAGACATTTTGTCTACAATTTGACAGAAACTGGTTAAAATAAAATAAACTTCAAGTGAGATTATCTATTAATTATTAATATCACATTAGAAATCATCAATCAATCATTGTTAGACCACCATTAGAAACCTGGAAGCACTGGACGGCCGTTTCTTCCTGGTATGGGACTCATCAGCAGTGCGCATCCACGACTCCTGCTCCTCGAAGGATTCGAACCCGAGACATTCGGTATTGTGCGCGAACGCCTAACCATTGGAACACTGGGCCGGCATCCAGCGGTGTTAATGTCTAACTCTGATTGATCTAGGGATTTTGCGCGTCCCGGGTTCGAATCCTGCGAGTTGCAGGAGTCATGGATATGCACTGCTGATGAGTCCCATACCAGGAAGAAACGGCCGTCCAGTGCTTCCAGGTTTCTAATAGTGGTCTAACAATGATTGATTGATGACTTCAAATGTGTAAAAACACAAACCTCCAAAACTCTGCCCCTAAATATCACATTAAGTAGAGAAATATTTCATAATGACGAGTAGTTTTTACTCTGAACGTCAAATCAAAGTTTTAGTTTTAAGTACAATTAATTAAAAACCTTATTGCCAATTCCTACGTCTTGATGGCAGACGTGGACAGTGGTTGGCGTTTCGTCCTATTTATGATTCGTCAGCTAGATGTACTAGCATCTCAGTCTTAAATATCATTGGGAAGATTTAACACAACCAATACAAATGAATTCATTGTAAAGTATGCCAAGACTTTTGAAAAGAATTTTTAAATCTCCCAAAACAATTTTGTTTTCTATAGAGAGCTGCATTATATTAAGTTCAGTGTTTACATTTGCTTTGTGTAGACAATAATCATTATCATGACGGAGTGGCTCGATGGGGTGAAGGAGATCCTTATCGTCCGAATTCTGAACATTTAACTTCAAACAGTGAAGATTATCATGAAACTACTGAAGCAAAAACCAGTGAAGAACATAAGATGGAGAAAGAAGATAAGGAAGAGCATACACAAACCGAACAATCTGTCGTAGAAAGTAAGTGGTTGATTTCTACTCAGTGATATAATTTCATGTTAGACATTGATTGTCACTCAACTAATTTAAGTAGGGAAATGCCAGCTGAAGAGTTTGACTGACTAAAAAACTGTATACGTCTATATCGTTAGATTTCTGCATTTCACGTAGGAGTGATATATATAAAGCCTATAACACTAATGTTAGAAAGATCATTATTCTTCTTCGAATAAACATCAGAAACCATTCAGTACAACCACATAGATGAATCTTTATTCAGTATTTTCTATTTACTTTGGAAATAGGTAAAAAAAAAACTTGTGATTTAGTTTTTGATATTGGAAAAACATCAAAATTGTTCATTTAAGTGATTTAAATAACAGAAATAAAATTGAACACATGGATGAACGCAATTTATTAGTCTCCAGTTTTCAAATAGTTTATCATACACCAGTGCTTCGTTCTTATATGATAATACAACTGCTTATTATCTGAAAATGGAATTTAAGAGTCCGTTTGACCTGTGTGAGACTGAATTCTCAATGAACAATATCCAAAACTTGCTTAATTACAACCATTCGAAGGCATAAAACAATTAGTACGCAATACGATGCTATAGAAAATCTTCAAAAGACGAGAAACACAGGACGGTAAACTCATCAGTAATAATACTTAGCTTGGTAGCTATTGTTGCATTGACTTACCAGTGTCGGAATGTTAGCTGAAATATTTTCAATACTGATAAATATGTAAGTGATTTAACTCGTGGTCTAAGTATATCAGTATATCAGTATAGTTGGCGGTGGAGTCGAATTCATCTATCACTTTAATTATGATAGTTACCGAAAATGTTATTCGACTAAACTTGTGTGTTTTCACAAAGATAATCACGAATACCATTTAAATTCAAGGTCGTGTAGTCCAGATCAATAGTTTAGGACTTAACTACCTTTCTATTGCAAGTATAGCCGGATGACTTTGAAACTTTGTGCTTATGTAACGAATCCACTGAAAAATTATCGATACTTCTTTAGCTTTAGATCATCAACATGAAGGTATAGTCAACTGGGGAGGACATGAAACTGAATATTATGAAGAAGATACTACTGTCATGGAGAAAACAACTGAAGATACTTCTCAAAAAGGTGATGAAACTCTTTATTCCTAAATTTCTATAAACTCAGGAGACCGATGCAAGGATAATTTTCAATGAGAAATGTATTTAGAGATAATCGTCAAGTGTAGCGCCTCACAGATATTTTGTAATTTTATCATTGTTGAGCTTGTATGTGAATGTATACTTGAGCATTACTTATCATCTACGTATTGAATTCTTAACTTCGTTTACAAACAAAGACTTGTAATGTACCATAATTATGGATCTATGAACTATCAAAAATGAATCTGAGACTTTTTCGGGGTACAGTCTTTGTTACCTCTGTGTTATGCAAAGAATCCTAATTTTGTTTAAGAGGTTGCTTAGCAGTAAGTAATATAAGTCGTCAGTTTCTATTTATTTGATTTTATCTAGCTTGAAAAAACACAAATTGTCTTTCAGTAACTCTAAAGAATTTCGCCTCATTTAAATATTTCACTCGACAAATGCAAAGTATTCAATTTTCTTTGCATTCAACCAAGCCAAGGTTATTTGTAAAGTCAGATAACGAACAAAAGCAATTGAGGAGAGGTTTATCACTTTTTACTTAACTTTTTAAGGTCAAGCAGAAAAGTTGACTAATATCTGCTTTTTAAAGCTGCAAGTAGAAAACTGGTATGCACTACAAATGAGACGGATGGGCTTCATTACGTTTAGTTTTGAATAACACAAAGACAATAGATTATGTGTCTATTTCGCGTGAACAATGGTTTAAAGAGAAAATAAAATCAAACAAGTCTCGGAAATTCAATGATACACAAAGGATTTCTGCTTACATATCAGTTAAATAAAATGTCTTAAAGCTAGCCCCCATTTTATTATTTCACTAAAATTTTATATTTGAACGTAATTCTATCACACTTTAATTTCATTAGATTACAATAGAACATTTCACAATGACACAAACCGAGTTACTGAAGATATGTCAAACAGTAATTCACTTCAATCTGCTCTTACCAATATCAGTAGATCTCTTCCTCAGAATTTAAATGGTCACGACCATGATGATGATCATCATCAAGATCTTATTAATGATGACAATACAACTGATTCATTGCATGATAAACAAATTATTGATCATTTAATTGATCCATTACTATCAGATATTTATGTTGCAAACAATCATTCATCAGTTACAACTCAAACAAACATTGAAGATGATGAATGGAACACTGAACGATCATGTCGAAAATGTGTTAAATGGCAACAACTACAACTGACACTTCCATGTTTATTATATCCGATAAATTTCGATGCGCCACAACAAGTGAATCAAACTAAAATAATTTATGTACATGTAATGAGAAAAATTATTGCTCGGATTAATCAGAGTTTGAATGAATTATTATTAGATTTGGAGTTATAATGAATAATGTTAACTTTCATATTTTAATAATAAATGAACTTGTAGTAATTACTTCAGCGAATGTAATTTTATCTTAATATTTTGTCTACTTTTCATTAAATTTAAGTAGTATACATTTTTTAAATAAATTTCTAATTGTTCAGATGGTGTTATTTTATGTACTGCAAACATATCACTCCGATATGTTACAAACCTTTAATTAGAAAGCACTTTCGAGAATATCCGCTCAAGATACGAACGTAACAACAGAGAGTGATTATCTGAAGTTATGAATATCAACCAAGACAAAATATATACTTTCATAAATAATTCATAATATTAGAGTGGTTATCTGCACACCATGACTTAGGCGGATAACATTTTGCATTTTGAAATAAAATGCACCAGATTTGAGTCTTAGTTTGAACATCAGCACTGAAATACAGTTTGTTTCAGATGATGAGTTCAAATTAGATCGAAAGTTGTGTCAATTTTGTCTATGAACCAAATTCACTAAAAACTGAAAACATTTTTGCTAATAATTTCGAAACCATCTAATCAGATATTTTTCTCAATGTAGTAAAATTCTTTGTTTTAATATGAGGGAATCGTGATATTCAATAAGCTTTTGACTACTAGCGAAATCTCATCCTTGACTTATAAACAACAAAATTAATCAACATCACTTTCTGTTTTTTCCGGAAATAATTATGATGACCAGTAAGTTATTTATCATACCATAACACAAAGAAACTATCATAATTCACATTTATTTACATAGCACCATACATTTTAAAATTCACTCATCAGCATAAAGAAGGTAGTTTATCTCAAGTTACATTCATTTTCATTCAGAAATCGACATAAACTGCAACTTTTGAAACACTGAATAGTAAAATGCAAATAGTCGTTTCACATTTTTCAGCGACTCTTTCTCAAAACATTTCTATCAGAATTGTTCTTGGCATTCCAGTTAGAAATTTATTGACAAAAAATGCACGAAAATCAAAATCATTTCTAAATATATTCATTTGTCAGTCAACTATTAGGTAAATAATTATCAAACGTGAGGATATAACGTTGAGAAATTTGTTAGTTAAGTATGAGAGTTAAACTTATATTCAGTATCCTATTGATTTCGACACAGTGACACTTAAGTGATGTGTATTCATTGGAATTGGTATACTTCACTGGTAATTGCATATGCTGATAATGTTCAATGAAATTGCTGATTCAAATAATTTGCTAATGTAAATACATGTTATCACCGATTTTTGTAGCTTTACAAACAAATTTCATTGTTTATTGAGTACTAATGGTTTATAAAACAGTTACACTCGTCTCTAGGTATGCTTAAAACTATCATGGATTCATCTTAGTCGATAAAACGGGAACAAGACAATAAACCAGCGTCCAAGTAGACTACTCTGATACTTTGACTCAAAGGTGCTAACGAGAAGTCTTGATATAGCGTAGAAAGTGTATTCTACAAACACCCATCAAGCACACAAATCGCATTTATTTATACACCGTAGAAACGTCTTTGGAAGGGTCACAAAATATCACACTAAAATAACGCTGTAACCAATCAGAACGAAGTCTTTTCCTGATGGGAAATGTAATGTCAGGGTCATCTGATCAGCCTTTGAAATAAATTCAAAATAAAGACACTTATCAAGCGAGTTCTGGGGATCTAACATCCCCAACAAAAACGATATTTTCGTTTTATGAACTATAAGATACCAGTGAGCGCAAACATAAAATCTGGATAATTTTAATAGAACAATATTTAAACGGAGTTGATCTGAAAAATGTAAGGTGTTTGCGCTATACTTTTTGAATAATCTGGTTAAACAAAAACTTATCAAGGCATTTAAATGAAAGTTATTAAAAGTCGGATGAACAAAAGTTTAAATAAACAAATATAGATAATTTTACATAAAGAAAAGACACAAAAGAAATATTTTTATTAATCCTAATGGAAAAAAAAGTTGAAATAATCCAGGATTTATTATTCTGTAGTGACTCTACTTTTATGAAGAGAACACGATTGGTTGAACGTAAACATATTGTACCAGTGATGGTTTTAGTGTACCCCTTTGTTTATCTGTATCAAAAACCATTATCTTTTTGATCATGTGACCCTGACATTGCTTACGTTGCCCTGGTAGTCTAGCCTAAAACATTTTTTTTGGGTCTTGATATTCTTTCGATATCTCGAGATCACTAACAGATATACCTCTAACTCCAATTACGACCGGTCTTCCGATTTCTGGCTGTCAAGGGAATTAACTTAGTTATTTTGTGGTACATAGCTACAATTCACTACAATTCACTCACATGATGATATAATTTTGAGTAAAGAAAATTTTCACTGTATTTTGTTTAACTGACAGAAAAAGCCAGAGAACTCTCTGCTAAGTGAAAATGACTTTATTTTGTTTGTAAATTAAATTAAAATGAGAAGAATCTTTAGTTAAATCGAATAATAATTGAAAAAATGGGCTGAAAACGGTTTCACAGACATTGGACCATGAAATTTTCTCCACATTACATTTTTTAGATCAACTTCATTTTCTCATTGTTCTATGAAAATCCCTTTTATAATCACGAATTGATTTAGGTTGAAAATACAAACGAGATCAGTTTACAGTGGTAAGAAAACAAACCTGTGAAATAATTATTTTTCTTTGTAGTGGATTTGTCATTAGAGAGCTTGATTGATCTTACTCAAACAATTATTGTTATTACATAATAACAGTGATGACAAGGCAATTTTTAAATAGATTATGCCAATAACAAAAAATGGCCCTAATCTTTGTGAAATTGTGGCCAAATCCAAAGAATCGTATTATGTTTGGACATTTTAAAATTTAGTAATAGTAAATAAACTGTCCATAGTTTAGAGTAAAATACAAACTTCCGACGTTTTATAGTTTGTAGAAGAGTTTGAAAATACTTTATAAACTACTTTAAAACTTTTTGATTTGGTTTGTAATGAGTTTCATGATTGTGATGGTGTTTATGTTGTGGAGCTTTCATAGTTCTTCTGAACAATATCATCAGCACAAACTTCAGAGAAGTATTAGGATTTCTCCACGTTTGACCCGTAGCTTGTTCTGATAACCTCGGTCTTGATTGGTCGCTGCTGACCTTAGACCTGTCGTTGTTTGCACTTTTGTTTTGATTATAACCCCCTGTGATCTGTTTTTTGATCCTGTGTTTGCCTATAGTTTTTCTGACTGGTTGATAAATTGGATCAATATTGATGTGTTTGTTGATTGTTGATTGACCTGAGTTCCAAGCTTCTAAAAATTATCTAGTGTTCTTTGTCCTCCCCCTACCCAGTATTTCCACATTGTTCCAATCGAATGTATGTCCATAATTGTCAGTGTGTATTGATGTAAGCGAAGAATTGTCGTGGCGTTTGACTGCTAATTAGTGTTCATGTATAAACGGAGCTGAAGAGGCCATCCACTTTGTCCTATGTAGTGTTTTTCACAGTCTGAGCAATTTATTTTGTAGATGATACTTGGTTTTTCTTCATTTGTTATTTTGTTCTTTGGTCTACAAAGGATTGATTGAAGTGATTCTGTTGGTTTGTGTGCCACATCAATTCCAAATGGTTTCAGTAGTCGTGCTGTATATTCCGGTATGTCTTTTATGTATGGTAGGATGATCCGTTTATTGGTTCCTGTACTTGATTTCGCTTCTGTTGAAGATTTCAGTTGATGTTTTTTTGACGAAGTTGCGTAGATAGCCATTCTTTCGAAGATAGTCATCAAATATTTTCCTTCGTTTCTTTGCGCTTCAAGTGTTCTGCAAAGTGCTTTCACTCTCTGAAACAACGTTTGTACGCAGTTGATTATGTGAGTTCTTGGGTTGTTGCTGCTTTGTGTCTCAAAGATGTAACAGGTAGCTCACTTGAATTTGAAACCACAGTGAGTAGCTTTGATTTGCAAAATCAACAGCTAGAAAATAGTTTTTAAAATCACTCATCGAGTGATGTAGTTGAGAATCAGGTCTATGTGAGATGGCTGCCGAAATACTTGAGTCTCCAGTTTTCCTGTGTCAGTTCTGGTGATTAGTACTTTCAGGAATGATAGACTGTTTCGTCACTTTTACAAATCAATTAGTTCATGTTGTTGATACTCATGATGATTTTCAAAATTGGTTTAACTGGTATATAGGCTTCTCAATCGAACAAACATTATAACCATCAAATATGATATCGTAATTTTGTCTCAAAGGTGTAACAGGTAGCTCACTAGAATTTGAAACCACAGTGAGTAGATTTAATTTGCAACATCAACATCAACAGCGAGAAAATAGATTTGAAAATTACTCATCAACTGATGTGATTTAATTTACTCTTTATTGTAAAATTCACACACACTTTAAAGACTGATAAATAAAAACGTAGACTGTGACTGCCAGATAATTGTTTTGAATCCTGCTGCAAGCATCATTTAATATAAAAGCCTGATAGATTGCAGTTCAATCATTGATAAGCAATTCTGCTAACTATAAAAGAAAATGATTTATGTTATGTAAATTAATAACATCATGCAAAACACCGTATCAAATCACGTGTAGTTTTTTTTGTTAACAGACATCTACATTTACATAAAAACAACTGCTTGTTAATTTTAAAATGCATCTGAGATATTGAAAATATGGAAAAAAATCCTGTGTAAACAAGAATATAGTGATTCGATTTGAATTTATTCGATATTGCTAAGCCCACAGTTAAATCCTTTTCATTTATTTACATCACTGAAGATCGGTAAGTTTGAAATATTTTTAGACTTAGAAATTGTCATCACTAAATTTTATGGATTAACTGATCACTTTAAAAACTCGCATTGTTGAATGATACTAGCACTAGATATACTCTGTATATAAACATCCTGTTTTTTTTCAGTTTTTGTAACTTAAATAGCACTATTTTATAATCAGTGTAAAATAAAGGGCAAGGTTAGACTTAATCGGCTTTAAGTGAAATATCTTGTAATTGAATTTTGTTCATATTGGTTTTCACTGATGTGAACTACTTATGAAATGATGATCACTTCATGATTGAGACTCATCCTTTAAATAAAAACGTTTTTTAATAATATAAAGTTGAATATTCTTAATTTAGTGATATGATATTCAGTAATTCAGATGTTGAATGAAAAATCAGGATTCCTTTATTCAACTAAGGTTAGTTTAGTAAATTGTTTAATTAAAATGATTCATATACAATTGTATGCCTACGAAAAATTCTGTATACTCGTAGAATTATGGTAACATTTGAATATATCTTCACTAAAAGTTTTAATAAATAATTATTGGCAATACATTTAAATGAAAGGTTTTTATCAAGGACTGTAGTAACAAAAGTTTATTAACATGTACACACATGTTATTTACGAATTAATTGTCGTCACAAATAAAGAGTATTATAAAATTGATAACAATATTCCTTTATTTTTCAACAATTCCCCATAACTTCAATCAATAAGCGAAGTAAAGAGAACACAACTGGGTGGATACCATTTCTAGTGCTCACATGAATTATTTATACCTTTGATATATGTTTGTTAATATTTAATTCTTCTTGTGGCTGCTGAAACTTGCGGTTGAATTCTTTTGACTGAGTAAATGGTCATTTCAAATCCTGAAGAGAACAAATTACAGTATAAACAATTTTTCTAAATATGCAAAAATATAGGTACATATCATGAAATTGAGCAAATGATATCTGTCCAAACTACTTTTCTTACGTAGTTTGAATATAGATGAAACTCATAAATTTATTCTTTTGTCGAATATTTTACAAGTGAGGACATCTAATGAAGTTAAAATATGACAGTTGTAAAATAATATTCTTGATTAGATTTAGATTTTTGACTAAAGAAAATGATATTTCATTAAACTGGAATCACCTATAACTAATACGATATAGACGACTGCACCTTATGGTCTCAAACTGAATCAAGTCTACATACTAAACGTAAGGTATGATGGCATAAACTGTGATTTATTTTTGATTCTGAATCTACAGAAATGAATAAAGGATTATGTGACTAAACAACGGTATTTCTCAGTTGTATTCTGAATGCATCCAAGAGTTTCAGCTTGACTGTTTTGGTCACTAACGACTATTCAGAAACTGGTTAATCTATAATTGCCCATAGCAAACAAATCGTAATTTCGTGATTTGAAATTCAAAGAGCGAAGGCTAACCAAGTTAGATTTCGAGAAGTTATGATTGTCATAAACTGTAGCTGTAAATATACTGTTTGCTAAATTCGATTAATCTAAGCTTAAACCTTAACAGCTTAAAGATAAACCAGTAGTCTTCGTGGTTTTCCAGCTGAAAAGACCATCATTTGCTATAAGATGAACCTACTTCTTTTTGTCATGACTGCTCAGCTTACTTAAATACACTATTTAACGTAATCTAGGCATTCTTCTAAACTGAGGTTACTATTAGACCGCACGAATTCCAGAGAATGGTGCTAGTTTTGTCAGCAGTCTGCATTACACCTTTATTACTTGATTGCGAAACGTTGGTAGTATAGTGTCACACAACCCAGATTATGCTCACAACATACTAGTACACCAAATGATGTCTACCTAAAGGCCTTTCGACAACAATGATGGCTATAAAGAACTAAAATAAGCACAAACGAATGTCGTAAGAGTGAATCGTGAACTGGGAGAAATCTCAACCGCCAAAAACTAAGTTTAGTGCTGGAACGCCAACCTCTAATAATCACAAAATTAACATGACACGACGTTATGAAAAACTTAACTTTCAGAACAACTGAATTCATATGTCGGTTATAGGAATACGGAAATGTACAATACTGTCAACATTCCTCGATGATTAAAAACGATTCAGAACTTGGTCCAGCTCATATGAACTAACGCGAACAGTACTAACATACTAAACGGGAGCAACTTTAGGTCGTTTCAAACAACAGTAACTTCAATAATACCGGGAAAAATAAGTATCATCTCTCATTACGAAACACGATATTCATATTGGTTTAGAGTGATGCCAGAGATAACTCAAATCCTGACGTTGGCGCCCGGATTTGTTTGGTTGAAGAAATAAATGGAATGGACATAGATTTACACTCACTACAAAGAAAGTACTAATTGAACAATTTGGAAAAGTTGTTTCTTTTTATCTATGAACCATTATTAAATTTTAGACAATTATAAATCACTAAAAAAACATGTCTGTTAGTAAATAGTTACAAAGGCCAGTGAAACGTTACTATCAAGTACAGGCAATAATTCCCAGTTAGTTAAAAATGAACCTGTGTACTGAATGTACAAATATAAATTGTCTAATACTAGTGGCAAGGCAAAAAGGTTTCCTCTATTTCTCATTGGACACAGTGACTGTTCATTTTCATTTATTTATTTAGTCTCGTCCACATCTGAAAATAGATGCGATGACTTCAGTTAACATATAGATTTCATTTTACAAGTTAAAAAGTGCTAAATCTTTCGCAAACTTCAAAAAATAACAAGAAAAACTTCCATCAATCATTTGTGTATGATATTTAACTATTAATCGAACGTTCATTTAGCAGTTTTTTTGACAAACTTCAGTCTCATGAAAAACAACATTAGATAACCATAGAAAAAACCAAAAGCATTATGACATGTTTTTATGGAAAAAAATTTCAAGGATTATTTATGCCCGTTAAATGTTATTATTAGCGTTGATTAATACACTCGTCACTAGGTAGGCTTAAAACTATTACTGGTTCACCTTAGTCGATAAAACGAGAATAGGACAATGAATATGCATTCATGTAGACTACTCGGATACGTTGATTCAAACGTACTAACGAGAAGTCTTGATATAGCGTAGGAAGTGTATTCTACAAACACCCAGTAAGCACACGATGAATCGAAGCACACAAATCGTGTTTATTTATACACCGTAGAGACGTCCTTCGGAGAGTCACAAAACAACACACTAAAATAACACAGTAACCAATCCTAACCAAGGCTTTTCCTGATGGGAAATGTGATCTCAAGGTCAACCGATCAGCTCGTGAATAAAACCCGAAATAAAGACATTCATCAAGCAATTGAATACCGGTTTATTTATTCTGAACTTCATTTTCGCGACCTTCTACTTTAATGATTCCATTCAAAAAAAACTAAACTGCAAATCAGTATTAAAAAAAGTTGCATTAGAAACCAACGATTGGAATAAAATTGAATTAACTCTTTGGTTTAAGAAATCTTGATTTTTGTCTGCTTATTAGATTATGTGAATAATTGTGGCGTGAAAACCATGAAAAAAAATTGATTTTAACATTCAATCGAATCTTAATTGAATTGGAATGATAATAAAACATGGAAACTTGGGATTAACAAAATAGTGATTGTGAAATGATGCCAAATATTTTTAAATGGATCTGTTCTTTCATTTTAGGTAATACAAAACATATGAACTATATTCTAGTTCCAAATCAGTATTACTTTTAAAACGTGTCACAAGCATATATAGACGTAGATTGACGTGTCTAAGTTTCAGATGTTCCAACATCACGTAACTCTAACCGGTTTTTTTGATTGAAAAAGATGAATAAAGATTTCATGTTCAGTACTGATATGGATTCCTAGATGATCGACTTAAATTTCCCACTTCAAATTATGTATTATGTCCGTATTAGTAGTATATGAACTGACAGAAACAATTTACAATGTTTTGGAAGTAACAGCTTTTGAATTTATTGACTTTAACAAAAAAATACCTTATTATTTGTTGGTTTATTTGACGATATATTGACAACTTGACAACTTGAAGGAAGACGTTTTCTGCTTAAAGAAAATTTTCGAAAATTATTTTATTGAGCTCTGATGACTGAAGTACTATCTTTTGTTTGAACTATGTACAGAAAACTACAAAATGATGTAATAATAGACTGTGAGGTTTAGTGCATTTCACAGTCTGTATGCTATTCTCATAAAATCAAGTCGATTTGAAGTAAATATTGATTCTAGCTTAAAATAACCAAGTTTTAATAAATGAATACCATAGAGATCTACCAGTTTATTTTATTGAATTTGTGGGAAGTGGTTTAATTAAACAAAAGTTTGTTATATACTTAGAATGATTTTACCCTGTTTGTTGACTGTTTTTCCCGATATGATTACTAATAAAAAGGGTAACTGGATTGTTTAAATACTTGGCTTGTTCATGTGGACGTATACAGAAATACTTTGTTTACAAACAATCAGGATGAACTCTCACATGGGCATGAGAGTGGCTGTATTTGTGGTAGCACATTTGAAGCTTCAGCTATTTGTGCGCATTCTTTTACCATACTTTCAATATCCTAACTGATTAGCGACCAAAAAACGTTGCTGGGTGTCAGTAAGTTCATTCGCGGCATAGTAGAGTGACTTGAGTGGATTTGTTTCAATACTTGACATCTGAGGATGTCTAGAATGATTAAACATTCTCCAAACAGCAGATATAAATTGGTAGTAGCCAATGAGTCAGCCCATCGGACACACTCTATGAAATCATTATAGACTTTGTTCGGCCAGCTGGTATTTACATACTTCATGACCTGGTGGAGTTCACGACACGACAGCGTGGCATTCTGGACCATATTTGCCGTTACTAGCAACTCGTAGATCAAAGTCTTTCTCAGATGGATTGATGACAAGAATTTGATAGCAAGAAGGAATGTCGACCACCACTGAAAGCGATTTTCAGTATAAATTTGGATGCCTTTCTTTGAAGCGAAGATTGAAAGAAGGGGTTTACGGTCTGTTGAAGCGTTGACCATCGATCACATAATGTTACTTGTTGACTGCAAAACTGATTGCTAGTGCTTTTAAGTTTAGGCTAATCTACTGAGATTGATATTCATAAATTTGGTCTATTTTCGTGTGACTTACAATCCGACCCCTTGAAATTTTTATGACGTGCGTGTCCGATGCCTGATCGTGATACATGCTAACCCCCTATCTAGTTACTTTAGTGGGAAGGCAAGATCAGAAGAGAAATTCTACTTGGCTACTCAATAATGTATCGTACACCATGTCCTTAGAGTATGTAGCGATTTACTGACCAATGTTATTCATTCATCATCTAGGATATTTTCTAATGGTCATCAAATAACCTTCTTATTAGGCCACTTCTATTTTGCTCACTATATCATAAATATAATTCCTTAGCAAATATACTTGTATGATTATTTTGAAACTAGGAATTGAAATGCCTTTGTACGTCTTCATAAATACTATTTAACTTTACATAAATGCTAATGATCACTTGAGTGGACTTAGAAAGTGTTTTGATAATTTGTTTATACTGAAGAACTACAAAGTCAGTGTGAAGGCGATTCCAAACAAATAAAATGAATTTCCCGTTTACTCTATATACAAATAAAATACCGGAAAAAAAACGATTTGTTTATTCACCCATCCCTCTACCTGGATTAGTCTCCATAAAATAATTCACACTGGCCATGAAGCATAATCTTCCTAAATTGAAACCATTTAATAACAGTATCAATAAGAGTGATCTGGAGGTACTATATATACATAAGATTAGATAATTTGGTATTTATTGACAAAATTAAATTACAAAAAACAGTGAACTTCATCAGTCGAATCGATTTTCGCATATTTAATCAGAATAGTGGATCTTAAATGTCTGTTATATGAAAAGATTAATAATATATCCATGCGTTGATACGTTAGCAGTAAAATAAATAACTTTTGTGTTCATTATAAGGACGTGAATCAGATAAACAGTTTGAGTCCTTGTGGATTTCCAATGGAAGATCTCAAATTAGGACGTGATATATGTAATGTGTGTTGGACAGTTTCTTTTTATCACGCATAGATGCTACATGCTGTTTAGGCTGTACCCAAATAAAATCATTCATTTAAAGACTAAACAAATAGATTCTTTCGTTATTCCTGTTTATCAATTCTATCTCTAATATACATATTTGTAAACGGTTATCATAACATTTTATGCAAATAAGAAAAATAAAAATACAATCGAAAAAAATAGGAAATTCAATAAATTTATTTTTATTCTAAAGCATGAATATTTTTTATGTCAAAAATGTTCTTTACATAAAACAAAAATTGCACAAATCTATAAAAAACACATAAACATTATAAATAACCACTATTTCTTTTCGATTACATCATGACCAGTTGTGTTGACATGTTTTAATATCGAAGAGGGCGCTGTATAAAAAAATTTGTTTACATCTATTGAGAAAATATGATTTATTATTGAAGTGAAATTATTTAGTTGAAATTTTGTGTAACATGATGTAATGAAAATCTAACAGATAATTCAATGTAACAAAATGTATGTAGTGGAAATCGTCGCTTTCTAAAATAATTTATAAATTAAATAAAAATTTTCAAGTACATTAAAACTATTCAGTTCGTTTAAAGAAAAAAGTCAAAAAATCAATAATTCATTGATTTTAAAAAGCTATTTCATGCCTAATTTGAAACAAATCTCAATGGCGCTTATTATCTCAACATAAAAATGATTTCAAATGTGTAAAAACGCAAACCTCCAAAACTGTGCCCCAATATAATGTAACAGTGCTCACTAGTGACTAGCTTCGTGAGGAAATTCTCGGAGTTCTAGTTGAGAAGACGTGACCAGTGGAGTTCAACCCTGTCGGGTGTAGGCAGTAACTACCAAAGACAAATGGGTGAGGTCGCGCAAAATCCCTAGATCAATCAGAGTTAGACATTAACACCGCTGGATGCCGGCCCAGTGGTCCGATGGTAAGGCGTTCGCCTACAATGCCAAAGGTCCCGGGTTCGAACCCTGCGAGGAGCAGGAGTCGTGGATGCGCACTGCTGAGGAGTCCCATACTAGGACGAAACGGCCGTCCAGTGCTTCCAGGTTTCTAATGGTGGTCTAACAATGATGATTGATTAATGATTTCAAATGTGTATAAAAATGAACACTAAATGTAGTTTTTTTTGTTCTCTTCGAAAATTCATCAACATCACACTTTTTTTCAATTGATAACAAGATTATGAGAGAGTGAGTGATAGAGAGTCATACTTAATTAAATTGGATGATGAAAAACTGTTTCTAGCTAAAATAGAGCATAATTGTTCAACGAGATGCCTTAATCGTTAATATTTTATCGTCTTTCTAGATGACATCAAGAGGCCTTAGGTGAAGTAGGCCTCAAATTAACATATGTAGAATGAAAACTGAGGTTTGTACTGAGGAATAACTGTCCAGGCAGTTTAGATACGCGTCTTGACCAGCTGAAATCGAAACAAGTGATTTGGGTAAATAACGGTTCTAATATTTTATCATAAATATAAATGTACATCATTACCTAAATAAATATTACCACTCAATTATTCCACCAACAATTGTTCAATTGATCAAATCAACAGCAAGAGATAGCTGATATTCTATCCCTCCTGGATAGATCAGATTCGTTCGACAGATAATATGTGGTTACTTTATTACATAGAGTGTTTCGTATTCTGGAAGAGTGAGTGCTTCAATTCACAATCAAGATGCATAGTTTCAGTCAATGCAAGCAACACAATCAAAGGAGACACAAATCAATATGGCTGCCGCCATGACTAAGTATCAGCTTAAAAAACCTAAATGTGGTTCAGAAAGAAACACAGAAACTCAACAGAGGCAGAAGAAATAGAAACTATAATAAAATATAAATATTATCATCTCAAAATGGAATCGAACAGATTAACAAAATGTGCAACTGAAGGAGTCAATAAGGATAAATTACAAATTTATACATGCAGGGATTTTCACAAACAAAGCCTTTGAAAACTGATCTTACAGTCAGTATGGAACAAAGCTGCTCTGACCAACGCGTTGTCGATCCAGTCCGATACAGCCAGGCCAACGTGATGAAGGCACCGACGATGGCCAAGATTGTCGCTCACGCTACGCCAGCAACCGATGGTAGCTGCTAAAATGCATATTTCAAGTGAGTACATGTTTTATTCTGTTCTGTCTTTTCTATTCGTTAGATATCATCAAAATAAAAACGAACTATGATGTCTTGGAACAAGAAAAGTTTATTATTTTGCAATTATGAATACATACTAGATCGATAAAAATAACTTCTATACTTGATAATACTTTCCTGAAAAGTAAAAAAGTCAAACAGTAACACGTTACATATCAGTTTAGGAGAAAGTTTCATATCTGAAATTATTCCAGGCTATAAAATTATAAGCGTTTTCTAGACAAGCAAGTTAATATCATTGGTAATGTAGAAAAATACAAAACAAACTTATGATCTGATCTCAAAGCTATAATTCTACTATCTAAATAGAGTTGAATCGGTAAGTTTGCTTCTCGACGAAAACTGTTAGAAAACTAGGACAAAATTCTTAAGCAACTTATGTAGTGATCAGATTCAAGATGAGTTGCGCGTGAGATAATCACTGAAAGATAACCGCCTTTCATAAAAACAACCTTTTAAAACAAAACTAATCGAAAAATGATCGCTGGATTTTTGAATTGAGTAGCTGATTTGTATTTTTTTCAGACGAAGTAGATTTTAAATTCCAGTTTTAGTAAACGCATTAATTTTACCTATTAAAGTATTTATTAAAACTAAGACAATATTATTGTTCATTACTTTCTTTGAGTTTGAAAGTATTAGTGATCTTGGTTTCTTTTCGTCACTAAAAAGTATTTCAGACCTGACAGTTTTTGGTCGAATACTCTATCTAACATGAGATGAAAATTGTTCAAATGCATTTCCTGTTACTGTAAATTTTATTCAATTAAATATTTGTCACATTTTATGCAGAAATTTCTAGATGCTTTGGATTTATTTCGATCCAAAGATTCATTGCAGATAAAAAAGATGTACCAAACTTACTTTTCAGTTTAACTACAAAATAAATTAATTATTAAGTTCTCATGCGATTGAACTGCAGAAATCATTTAATAAGAGAATCATTTAACACGACCTAAACTCAACTAACTACGTATGTACACAGAGGTTGAAATGAAAGTTTTTCATGTTAATTGAGTTATATAATTTGCATAACTCAATATTCTATTCACTTTTATGAGTCTGTAAGACATTTGGTTGATTTCACATAAGAAAATTAAAAATCACTAATCCTATAAGATTTATAAGAGGCATCAATAAATGGATAAGAAACTCGATAATGTATTTTGTTATTAGTGATCATTTAACTTTAATAACCTGATTTGTGATTAAATAAAATTTCATCAATGACTATTTTACCATTCTTGGACTCACTAAAATAAAGAAATCCTCTCTTAGAACTTAAATCCCTAACTTCTTTTATATTTCGCACAAATTATTCTTGTATGAGAAATTATTTTGATCGCTTTAGGAATCTTTCGAAATGATTTAATTTAGCGGTGAACAAGTCTACTCGGATTACTTTTCAGAAATGATTCAGGCTTTTATTTGCAGTGCTATATGGATTTGAAAATTGTAGCCTAACATGAATATGAAAACGTTGCTAAGAAAACCACTTCCTAGCATTTATGAATTCAGATATAATACTGAACTTTACATAAGTAGTCAAAGTGAAATTTAAACTAATTTCCAAGTTTATGTTTGAACAGCATTTACATTCCATAGAACTGAAAGATAAATGCGATTGTTGATTCTGATTCATGAAAAAATAAGCTATATCAGTATAAATAAATACTGCTTTCAGTCTAATCCTAGCTATGGCAAAGATGAAGTAGAATTTAAAACGTTTTGAATCAAGATTCATCAGGGATTACATATGGTAAAATTCAGTTCACTTCACAGTTTATAATGATTTTGCTTTGTTGGCGCGTTTTTTTTTTATGCACAATACATTCACTATATGAATCTTAAGTAGTTCCGACTGATTGCTTCCTATGTGAGAGTTAGGGAGATTATTTGAATAGATAAAAGATAACTATATCAAAACGTTGATTACATGAGCATAATTTGATGATTTTGCAAATGTTCTTTTTAATTCGATCGAATTTTCATGGAGAAGTCAAAATTTTTCAAATATTTTTATACTCATACTGATTGTTCTACATCACTAGTTAAAAAGCAGATATCGATAACTGAATTTTAATAATGAGGATTACAACTTCATCGGTAAACTGGTGGTCAGTTATAAAATCATGACCAATGATATTTTGAGTATTGATCTCAAGTACTCTTAATTATTCTTCCTGTTCATACTGCAGATGCGATTCTATCGATCAAGTTGTGGTTTTCCCGCTAATCAGAATGACTCACTATAACTTGCTATACAATGTTTTGATGTCAAATGTTTGTAGGCTGTCAGCAGGATCCGTTCAATCTACAATTTTTTAACACACAAGTTATTGATGTCATCATCTAAACATGTAACTGTGGTTGATAGAAGTACAAATCTAACAAGAGCCCATACTTACTTTAGAGCTAAAGATAAAACTTGCTGACGAGTTTCCACTGGAGTAAATCCCGAATTAAGATCTTTATTTCTTTCGATAGTCTCCAATTGAAAAAATATCCATACTGTATTAAACATTTTGTCCTCGTGTTCCGAAATCTCAATCACAAATTGTTCTTTCAGTCCTTATTAATACTGAGTAAATAAGTTAAAGCTTGATAATTAATTACTTATCACAGAAAATTATTCTCATAATTTATGAATTTAAAGCGTACAATTATCTTGTCACATTTAATATATTACGGATGAAATAATCATCTGGATTCTTATCAATAATCTCTTATAATATCCTACATATCATTATCCTAACAGATAAGTATAAATGAGACATATGGTTTGTGTGTACGATTTGTTGGCTATTTCAAGAAAATATAAAAGTATATTGTTTTAATGGTATTTCTTTTGAAATAGTGGGAATCTTTGATTATTCTCATTTATTCCAAAAAGTTTTTATCGAATTTAATGTCAACGATTTTAAAATGAACTCCAAGTGGAGCCGCTTCGTGGTTACTGTTAGTACCAAGTTCGGATAAAGGAGGAGAGTTGGGCATGCGGTTAGCAACCTCATCCCATAGATAAACAACTAACCAAAAAACTTGAACCAGTAATTTCAAAATCAGTATCTACTCTGATAAATTTTACAATCGTAAACTTTTGATTTAAGTTAACTAAAATTCAAGGCTTATTACTTAAGACCATAATGAAAGTGAGGGTTAACCTCGATATCTTATTTACTAACTTATAATTTCGACCTTCTAAGCAATAGTATCTATCTTGGTTCTTAACTTAAAGTGGTCAGAATAGTACATATTTTACATGTCCTTGCTTCACGTTGCGAATCTTTATTGAAAACTCAAGGTAGAATTCTAATAAAAAGATACATCTTTTACCTCTAAAATTCTCTTTTCATGTGACGTTGTTTCAGTAATATTTCTAGTTATGTGATTGATATTTACATTTAAAACAATGTAGGTAATGAATGCATTCGAGAACAATGACATCACAATACATCTTAATCTTATGAGCTAAAGAAATAATTCTGTATCCAAATAAGATTTATTTTTGTATCTATTATCACTTATGAGATGGTAGAGAAAATTTGTAGCTCAAGGGGATGATTGTGATAAAGTATCGTTCTCTGAACTGGATGTTTTTTCAATGTGAATCTTTCATCATTCTCCGAAACAATATCGTCAACACAAACTCCAAGAAGAAGTGAAGTATGAAACTAATCAAGGTCGAAGTCAACAGGACAAGCTACGATCGGTACGTGGAGAAATTCGAATACTTCACTTTCTAACAGAAGTTTGTGTTGATGATGTTTCTCAAAAGAACAATGAAAGCTTCCCAACCAAAACATCCAGCTCAGAGAACAAAACTCCACCACAATCATCATTTATTCTAGAAAACTGTAACTTGTTTTGAAATTATACCAGCACTTAGGTTTTTAATAGGTGTACTTCAAAGTTCCACATGAAATTGAAATTTATTGATTTTACATCTGTAAGTCAAGTTTTTCATCGATGTTTAGTTTAAAATCAACAAATGCATAATACATTCGCCGCTAGTTCCAGTATGATCAAATGTTTATAACTTGAAACAAATGAATAATTATTTTTGCAGTAGGTTAATATTTATAAATCTTCTACATAAACTCTGTTTAAATTGTAACAAATGTATTTTACATAATCTAATTGGAATAAAAGAAAAAATCCAAATAATATTTATCTGATTATATGTTCCGCAAAAATCAATATGTGGTCTTCACAGTTGAACAATCATAATAACCATACTTTGGGATGGCAAATAAATATTTGCACCCAATCCAAATGTTCTCCACAATATATTTTTACAATGATCTATTTGATACAAAATAGGAGTTGCATTAAGTTTATGATTGGTTTCTCGAAAGAATACAAAACGCCATGGTTTAATTGGATTTTAAATTGAATTTAATCATGACGTATTAAACAGAATTCGGAAAATCAAATTGGTCATTTTATATATATTCTGATAGAGGGGACAAGAAAATTAAATAATAATTTGGTTTTTAGATAGGAGTGAATGAAATATTTCAAATTTCCTCAATGAAGTCATAGTATTTGTAATCTCTCTACTAATTTAAAACTATGTGAAAACTATGCGAATTACAAAATCGGTGACATGTTTACCAACCAAACGATATTTCAATGTGTATGTACCAATGTTTAAAAGTTCAGTTGTTTAATCTACAGCTTATATGAAACGTTCTTCACATAGGATTTTCAGAAGTGTAAATTTTGAATTTTTGATTCATTTAAATCAAATGTTAATGCTTTCTAACAAATAAACAGTTTTTTCTTTAAATTTTGTAGATGAAGATTGAAAATCTGTAATTATGAATGAGATCATTTAAATACTCACTTATAGGTTACTTCATTATTGTATGCAAATGTATACTAAACAGAGTAATTAAGTAAAAAGAATTTATGATTTAACTAGAAATATACCTTTTTAGGCCAACTGATAAGTAAATTTATCATGTCCTACATCAGGTTTGTCCTTACGAAACAGACTATCTACATGTACGTGCATTTATAGTAAGGAAATTTATTGTTAAGATTTCTCAGTTTCAGTCAACTAATGACTCAGCTTCACCATCCATTCTAATTATTTATTCAATAAACGTTAGTAGTGTATTGCTTAGGTTTTTGCTGATAGTGTCACGGTAGTTGTTGTTTGTAAATAAACAGCTGTGGGCTATTCATAAGAAAGTTACTAACCTAAGATTTAAAGCTTGATACGTTGATGACTGTGAAGCATGGATAAATTATGAAAAATATAGAACTTAGAATTAGGTTAAATAAAAAGATCAGTAAAATAGATCTACAGTCAGTAAAAAAATGTCAGCAACAACCTTTTAGCGCTAATTTGAAATGCTAGTCAGTTGATATGCTTGAACTATTACAAGTTCACCTTACTCGGTAAATGAGAGCAAAGACAAATGATTCAGTGAGACGATAGGCTATTCTAATCTGTTTTTCCCCGGGCAGGCTAACTATATCAAAAAGTCTTGATAAGGCGTAGAAAGTGTATTAAACAAGCACACAAATCGAGCTGATTTTTACATGGTGGAAGCATCCTTGGGAGAGCTAAAAAATAGCGTACTAAGATAATCCATCAACCAGAGGCAGTCAAGGATTTTCCGGATAGGGAATGTAATCTCAAGGTCAACTGATTAGCCCATGCTTGAAAACACGAAATCCAAAATTAAAACCCTTACCAAATGAGTTCTAGTGATCTAACGTCCCCAACATAATTTCAGCAGGACAAGCTATGGATCATATGTGAAGGAATGGATATAACTTTCTTCTATCTGAAGTTTCTGTTGTTGATGTCATCTGAAAGGACAAAGAATGCTCATTGAACCAAACCCTATCAAAATCATTCACTTAAATTTCAGGCCTCTTTGTACTATGCCTGCGCAAATTAAAATGCAGTTAGATATTGGCAACCGGAACGTAAACTAACGATATAATAACCGAAACAAATAATCTATTCCCTGCGGTCCAACTCAGCTAATTAGAGCAAGAAGTTCAAGTCGACAGGAAGACTGCATAATCCACGAGTAACTCCGAACTGAAGAACTAACAAGTATTTCATTCACGCATAATTAATACATTACAAAAATGTCCATAGAAGAGTTACAAGTTAGTACACTAAAAGCGAAAACTCACCAATATGGTCTAAGTTTCCCCCAAGTGAGGGACACAAACTGAAAGTAATCAGGGGCGTTTTCGGTGTGAAAATAAGAAATTCAAATTTTCAAAAATAAATGACATAATTAAGAGGTTTCTAAAGCGATTTATGGGGATCTAGCATCCCCAATACTTTGTTCAAATCATCTATATCTCCTATACACTAAACTTTACTTCTATCACCTACCATTTTCTGATAAAATAACAAGAATCAACTGATGTAAACCGTTTCTTCCATTCAATAATTGTCCGTACGTGTGTTGAAATAATGTGATCATATGTTACTACCTGTTCAATTTACACTAGTAGCGGTTTCCAAATTCATGGTTTTTCTTTTTAAAAAAATTCTCTATTATTTATACCTGACTAATGTTTTCTAATCAAACATTGTATTCATCAAAAATTACTTGCTAGATATAGGTGTGATATAAAGAAAAGTATGAAGTTTTTCCAGAGCTTTCATTTGATAAAGTTGATGCATATATGTTTTACTGGGGTTAGATTTAATTAAAAATTTCAGATACAGATTTGCTCCGTCTGTAAGGAATAAAAGATCTTGCATGATTTTCTGTCAAACATTCTATTAATTGCATACTGTTTAAAATTGTTTATATATATATATATATATATATATATATATATATATATATATATATATATATATATAATTATCGGCGATTATTTATCAATAAATGTTTATGAATCACTATAAACTTGGTTTAGGAAATTGAGTCGCGATATAAGAAAGTTAGCTACATTTAAAATGTTAGATGAGGAGGTCAAATAAACAATTCCATTTTAATTAAAAAAAATAAATCTGTCATTGATTGAGAACACTTTCAAAAGAAAGTGTTTGTCTGAATTAGTCATAATATTTGAAAAACTAGTTCCACGCCTAGTTTACTCAACACAGCTGTAGGATACGAACTGAGGTTTGGACTGTAGAATAACTGTCTAGGTAGTTTAGATACGCATCTTGCCCAATTGAAATCAAAACAAGTGATTTGGGCAAATAACGGTTCTAATATTCATCATAAATATAAATGTACATCATTACCTAAACAAATATTACCAATCAGTTATTCCACCAATAATTGTTCAGTTATTCAAATCCACAGCAGATAAATGATAATCTGTCGCTCCTGGATAGATCGGATTCATTCAACAGATAATATTTGGTTGCTTTATAACACAGTGTTTCCTATTCTGGAAGAGTGCTTCAATTCACAATCAAAATGCACAATTCCATTCCAAGCAAGCAACACAATCAAAAGAAGAACAAATCAATATGACTGTCGTCATGACTAAGTATCAGCTAGAACAACATAAATGCGGTTCAGAAAGAAACATAGAAACTCAGTGAAGGCAGAAGAAATAGAAACTATAATAAAATACAAATATTATCATCTCAAATGGAATCGAAGAGATTAAGAAAATGTACAACTGAAGGAATCAATAAGGACAATTGATAAATGTATTTATGGAGGGATTTTCATAAACAAAGCCTTCGAAAATGGGTCTTACGACAGCTGTGTAATAAATAATGATAGACTGACTAACATAAAGTGAGAAATAAAGACCACTCAACAGCTGTTTTTGATTTTATCTTATGGTTGTCTTATCAATAAACATTCACAATCCTACTATAAGTCCTTAAGGTCACGCGATGAGTCAATTATGTGTATACACAACGTTTAAAGATATCAAATGAACATAGCTATGATTGTTTTACCTCATGTGATTCATCATTGATACATTTTATGTAACTAATATTAATTACGAACGGATTATTTCATGGTACCAGGATCAAATCAAATATTAAATGTAATCATTTGCTTTAAGAGTTAGTAAAGCAAGAAAATATTTATGTGTCTAAGTTGCTCTTCTAATCTGTGTTATTCACTTCATCCTAGCTGAAAGCTTAGCGTTGTTACGCATGCACGTAAACACGTCATCTGATATGCCTGAACTATTCCGAGTTCACCTTAGTCAGTAAACGAGAGCCACGATCGATGATCCGGTGACACGACAAGCTACTCTAATCCGAGTGTCCCAAACCTCCATTGAGTAAAGAAAGGAGACTTGATATGAAGTAGAACATGTATTCTACAAGCATCCAGAAAGTATGAGGTCCGAGTACAGGAGAGAAAAAGAATCCCGGTCATAAAACGCTACAGTTAGGTGGAATAGGAACCAACATTGAAGTATGTGACATTGATAGTTAGGACGACAAATAGGAATTGACCAATAGAATTAGACTTACTAGTAATTCTCTTAGGATATTGGATGAATATCCTAACATGCATAGACCATTTTGTAAATACATTTTTGCTTCAACCGATCATTTATTCAAATCAAAATTCAGCGACATTTTACATCTGAGTAAAATTGTCTTCTTTGAATTCGTCTATAATGAATGATAAATATTTTAATGTCATATATTCGGTTTTTTTCCAGTTACTGTTAAAATTTAATATTTTTTTTCATTTTTTTTAACTACCTACTAAATATTTTAGAAATTCCATTCTTCTAGATTCAATTTTGATGCTATCAATATTGTGTTTTCCTTCTTTTTTTCCTTGACAAAGTTAATTTTGACAAATAAACTGACTGGCGTCATAACCACGTATTAATGCAACATTTTCATGTTAGCTCAACTACTCCATGATGCTTCACATGAAAACTAGTAAACTTGTATTTCTTTTTTCTTTACAAACATTCACATGTATGCATTAGACAATGTGACGAAACAACTTGAAGATTGAATGACCATTTTTTGTTACATAACATTACTGTCGATTTGAAATGGATTAGTGCAAAATTTCTGATTAATTTTTTTTTAACGAAAACAAAAAAATGAAAACTCATTCACATTCTTAGTACAATGTAAAAATGTATTTTTGTTTCAAAATAGCTTGATAGCAATAATATATGTAGACGTTTTTAGCATTTAGTAATAAGGAAAAATGTTATGATATAAAACGTAAATGCCATACTTGAGTGAGTTTTTTTTTGGAATCATCTTGTTTTTCCTTTTCGATTAAATGTTCAATTCTCACTGAAAAAAATATTTACTGTACTTCAGTTTGAATTCCCCCTGATCAATTTGTGCAGTGAATAATTCATTTATTGAATGTTTAAATGAACTGCAAACATTAAGTTTTGTCTCATTTTTCTGCTTAATTGATTTTAAATTTTTTTGTTTTTTAAATTTGATCATTTCTCAATTCATTTTATAACTATAATTAACATTTAACTACATTTCTGATGAATAACGTTTTACTACAAATCGTATGAAAGCTGAAAACCACAATGCAGTTATATGAAGAGGAACGACTTGTCAAACAGTTTGATCTGTAACGTTAATTGATAGTATACAAATGAAAGAGTTTCAGTGAATAGGTGCAATAGACAGACATACTAGGGGGTGTTGGAAGGATTTGTTTGTGACCGATTCGGTCTCGCATGCTGTTACGGGTATGACAGCGGTTGTCACTTCCCGGCTGCCACACCTTGGAAGGTTGTTTCTTGAGGAACCTAAATAAGAAAGTAGATTAATGTTGGTCTTAGAGACCTGGGAGCGTGAGAGTCCAACGGACAACTGCTTGAGGCCGGTCACGCACGGCCTTTCTATGAGAGGTTTTTAGGGTATTAGCTCCACCCTTTTTAAAAGTCCTTATTGGGTAATTCTTAGCGCCGGAAATGGAAACCCGTGGAGTAGGATGGTGTGACATTTTTAGAGTCAACATTTTCTAACCCTTCCTTCCTTGTGAGAAGGCAGCATCACTGTAGATGCTGGTTGTCCAAGAGAAACACCTTACTGCTGTTACACCCCTCTGCAGTTAGCAGTACGACTTCGCCCTCAGACCTTGAGTAGCTGCGTTTAGTCTCATCGTTCTCCAATCGACCTGCCTGGCACGGTAGAACCTACAGGACCATATATTCCAGCCAATATAGCTCCGTTGGGTCATCACGATAGGCCAGCTCGACCAACACGTCAAGGTAGCAGCTACGATCGGGAATAGGTGCAATACAATAATTTTCAGTGATAAAATAGCTCTATTTTCAGAATTACCTTCCAAATGATGTTCTACTACACATGTTACTCGTCAGAAAGAGTTAGTGTAATTAATTATTATGAAGAAATAACTATGGCGGCAATATAGGAAGTATGCTATCAAACTAATCAAGTTTATTGGCTCTAAAATACTGTCGTTTGAAGTTCTTTACGAAATTATCAGTACATATGAAGAAATTACTTCTAATGCTCAAATGTACAATGTACGGATGATGGCGAACAAGGCAGTCTAGACATTGGACTTTTTTAAGCATCTTGAAAAGTAAACGACAAATTTTTTATTTCATAGTAATGTTTATAACTAATTTTGAAATAACTTTTACAAACAATCCATAATAAAATATTATTGCTTACTACTTTTTTGTAATTTTTAAATACAATGTAGGTTATTTGTTTTCAATAGACTATGACCGTCGACTTCCATATTTTTTTAATAATAATTACTCGTCTATAATATTAAAGTAGACATATTAAAACAAAAATATTATCCCAGTTAATATTACGAACTAATCTTTGCCAGACCACCAATGAAAACTTGATAGCAGTGGACGTTCATTTTGTCCTAGTAATAAGACTCCACTGCTACCATATTTTCAATGATTGTCCAGCTAAGATCTTTTTTTGTGATTTCAACGGTGAAATACAAAACTAATGAAAAAAATATCGTTTTTTTATTGATCTTTTCTGATTGATTGATTGATTGACTATTAGACGGATTTATTTTAAAATGGTAAATTAGTAATTAGTATATTTTTTTTAATAACAGATAATTTTTACTTTTCCTACTCATTGAGTTATTACAAGTGTGTTATTCATTTGTGACGATACATTATCTAACTCTACCCTAGAGCCTCTCTGGAGCTGCTGAAGGTCCTAAGCCCGGATAAAGGAAGAGGGTTGGGCAAAGCGTTAACGACCCCATCGTGTAGAAAACTAAATCGTTCAAAAAACGCTAACCATGAAAGCTGAGTATGATAAATTATCCTTTCAATGTTGTTCAGCCTGCTTTAAATTATCAAGCCAAACCTTTAAAATGAAACTGTTCGAATGCTGAAACTGTTATGTAAGAACACATATCATATATATACTTCTTTTCAATCTAACACGATGAGGACGCTGTAGAAGTGAAGTATACAGCTATTTGTTAACTTTTCACCAATATTATCTTTGAAAATAAACAAATTTACAAAAGATATTTTATTACACTTTATAACTATTTATAGATTTGTATTTAACTTTCTTTTACTAATACGTCTAGTCAACAAACCCTCTAAATTATGCATTGACACTAGAAATTGTTTATTCGGGAAAAGAGTGAAAAAAAATGTTATTTTGTTTTAACATTAACTACTATCCTTTTTAACAATAACAACAAACTATGTATCACGAGGAGACTGCGAAAAGTTATCCTTGCAGTGTTTGGAAAACAAAATGCTTTTCATAGTCATGTTTATAGGGATGGCCATCTTACGAACAGCTAACAACCATTTCAATCCTTACAACTAATAATTTCTTGCAGTGTTTTGTCAATCATTTTTGAATTATTTACAACTAGATTTAAATACTACCATCATTTTAATCCGAGAAATTTTTTCTACCTATCAATTACTATTTCTTTTCAAACTTTGTTTCGAATGCGCATAGACTGTGGTGTGTAGGAGTATTTTAAGCCCATAGGGCTTGTCTCAACCTATGGATAAATTAATTACTTCATTATTTTCTGGTTATTCACACACCATTTGACTTTGTCAATTATTCGCTCATAATCTTAGCAGTTTTTGTGTGCGTATGTGCATTGCTTGCTTTGCTTATCATGTGGCTAACTTATTTTTGTAATGCCTCATCACAATGAGTTAGCTCACTGGCCTTGTCCACTTCGCTTCACTTTGATTTTGAGCTTCGTACCCCCATATCTGCCTGTGTGAATAGTTGTTTGAAATATAATCATGCAACTGAAGCCTTATTTGGCTTCGTTCTCCAGCACACAGAATGATCGTCTGTTATACTCCTTTTTTATGCATGTTTACGAAATCACACGACAAATATGTATGTTAGATATGATTGAATAAACCTTCTGCAAAAACGTAATAGCACACAATTTCAAGCATTATTATCAATCTTGAATTATCAAAGGTATAGTTTGCTTACAATCAACATTTCTCTTTCTCCTGGTGTTCAAATGAATGTGAAGACGTCAACATCTGAGGGAGAGCACGGGATACATGGACAGCTGGGATGATGCTGGACGATCTGGACTTCGTAAATGATGTAGCCCTTACATCCAACACACAACAACAAAAACAGATGAGGACGGCCTGTATAGCAACAGCTTCCACAGCAGTAGGTCCCAATATACATATGGCGAAAAGTAAGACCTTCCGATACTACACAATACGCACCAACCAAATCACACTTGACAGTGAAGCTTTAGAAGATGTGAAAAAGTTTAAATACGTGAGCAGCAGCATTGATGAGCAGGGTGGATCTAATGCCGACGTAAAGAAACGGGTTAGAAAAACAAAGGAAGCGTTTCTACGATTGAAGAACATGTGCAACTCAAGACAACTATCAATCAACACCAAGGTCTCAAGTTTCAATAAAAATTTCAAGTCAGTTCTATTGGATAGAATGTAAACTTGAAGAACTATCAAAGCCATTATCCACAAGATAAGGGTGTTTATTAACAGTTTTCTACACAAGATACTGTGGATCCGTTGGCTGGACATCAGCAAAATCCTGCTGCGGGAGAGAGTAAGCCAGATTCAGGTGGAGAAAAAAATTAGGCAAAAGCGCTGTAGGTAGATAGAAAACACCAAATGAGTTGGATAATGCTGTTCGGTGGTCTAGGCTCGACTTAAGCTAACAGGCGTAAATAAGTAAGTATGAGTATACCTTTGAAACCTTCGAACGAAAGATTTCTAAGCACAGTGAGGTTAACCATTGTAAAATAAAGACTGTGTGATAATTTCCTCCTAGTGGACATAAGTAACCTTTGATTGGGGAAACAGTCTAGTGGCATTTGTTTTACATTTTACTGGCCAAGAAAAATGCTAAGAGTCAGGTTGAACAAAATTTTGTACAAAACGCTTTAAATGAATAATTTAAAATTATCTCAGCTACTTAAGTATTTGTAGCTGAATCACTCACAATAAAGTGCAAATTAATTTACCCTGAAAAGTCATTTAATGAGTCATTCAGTATTTAAGTATCTCTGATTTATTTAATGAGCTCTGACCAATATGAAGAAATCTCGATATTATTATTACATCGGTTAACTAATATTAGGACTGCAATCAATCTGATAATCGACTTCATATTACCCATGACTTCTTAAATATACTTGACAAACTGAATGTTAACATATTTGTAAGCCAAAAGGCTGGAAAAAAATTAGAACGAATAAATCAATAACCTTAATTTGTGATGAATCGAATAAATTCTATCAGACGTGACTGGTTCTCAACAACTTTGTGTTCTTCGGAATAGAGGATAACTGCAATTCTTCAAAAAAATGTTCATTTTCCATCAAGTTGATATCACTTTTTTTGAAAATTTTGAAACAAGGTACTTAATTATTCATTTTAAAGGAAAAAGGAATAAATTATTCAACATTTCTATACATTAGGACAATGAAATGATCACGAAACTTTAGAAAATCTTAAGAGTTAAATAAGCTGATGGTTTTATATTTCGATGGCATTAATGAGCGGCTATGAGTAGCATCAGTGTGAACACCAGTACTGGAGTACAGTTGACAAGCATTCACTAAATCAGACTGAACCATTTGGTCTACAATTCTACTGAGTATACAGAATATAATCACTATCACTAGTCAAAACACTCAAACAGTTCCAGATCTCCAGGGAGATGTCTAATTATAGTTTGGTTTTCTCACGGTTTTATAGATATGCAGACAAAAATGTAGTTGGTCTGCCTAAGAACTACTTCAGTCTTTTTTTCTGTATATAACTAGTATTTTCAGTAATACGTCTTGTAAATAAAGGCTTTAAAAAAAGTCAACATCTTTAAAAAATATATATATCCCCAAAATAATTAATCAAATTTAAGAATAGACACACTGTATTCTAGATTGTTCTTTTCAACCAACCTACGAATTACAATAAATTGTTTGTTATTTTTGAATTCAACCATTCATTGTACAATCATTTCAACAAAAACTGATGAAAATCGACAATCATATTAAAAATTCAACGAAAGGAAAAACAAAACAAAAAACACAAATTACAAACGAACAAACAACCAGATAATTTATTGCCAAGACAGCAATACAATTTTCCAGATAAAAAAAAAATGTTACGAATACCAAAAATAGCGAGGAGGATGAGAACAACTGAACGAATTGGGAAAAACAAACCAAGCGTCATACATTAACTATTAGGACAAACATGGAAAAAAAGCTTCTCTTCAAAATGAATTTTTTTTTGATTTCTTGTCGTAACAACAATAAGTTCTGTTGGAACAATATTAAATTGAAACTCATTAAGGAGAAATTTTTATGTGTGTTTCGTTTGTTTTCTTTTCATGATGATGATGAAAACGAAACGGAAAACATCGAAACTTGAGCAAAATTTTTTTCCACTAGAAAAAAAGAATTATTCAACAATCTTATCAGTAGATATTTGCATTTAGCACATATCTCTTAATGATAATTTGTTTAAGCTGAATAGTTCTATTGGGAAATCTATTATTATTATTATTATTATTATTATTATTATTATTATTATTATTATTATTATTATTATTGTACTGGATCACGTCACATTGTCGAGCGTAATACAATCAAATAAATTTATTTGAGCTGCAAATATTGTCTGACACTTACTTATGCCTAAGACACATAATTAACAATTTATGTTTAGTTGATTTCGAATGATTTAAAGTTACCAGCGATTTTTATTTACCAATCACTAGACGATAAGAAATAATTCTACACTCAAAGTAAGTTATCTAGCTAAAATATCTTTACAAATGTGAAGAGTTACAAATGTTAACGGTGAATTTTCAGTGTGATTATGTATCTTTTTCAGTCTCTTCTGTAAGCAATCCCTTGATTTAAATGACAACTTAAACTATGTCTTATTCAATAGAAAAAAAGGGTTGTGACAAATCGATCATATTCTGTTTTTACTGACAATCAACCATTGGTTAATCACTGAACATTAACCAATGTTAAATTTTTCTAGTCTTTTATACTGACTGAAATTTCTAGGATCAGTTCCACTGTTGTCATTTCTTCAAATAACCTACCGCCGAATGCATTGATGAGGGAATTATTGATGGATTTGAACATGCGTTATTCATTTGCTCACTTGCAAGATGAAGAATGCCAGATAGCACGTAATTTATGCTTGACGTATCCTATTAACAATCTCCAAATAGTTTCCTTTACATAAATCTATTAAATTTTTTCGTCACATGCCCGTGTTATATTCAAGGTATTGAACAACTCATTAACAAAGGCGATTAAAAAAATGAGGCCATACATCAGTAGTAAGATTGTATGTTAAGAAGACTATTTAATGCTATCAAGAATCAGATGTTCTATGGTTTGATAGACGTATATATCAGCAAAATATTGGTCAGCCAGAACGCTCTCAACTAATTATGCAATAGGAGTGATAAGACAATTAATCCTAATTCGATGCTGTAAATTATGTATTGACCATTTAGTTTTAGATTACGATTCATACAGAGTAAGCTCAGACTGATAAAGTTCCGGCTGTGTAGAATGAAAATTTTTTTCCAACTACCTCAACGATTGCTCAATTGCAATTTACCTTTCTGTATTTCAGCTGAGCATGAACAAACTATACTTGATGCAGTTAGTTCCCTTTATGGATTTGAAAAATGCCAGGACATCGACTGAAGCAGAACAATATGAAGGCATTTTATTTCTTGGTTTCTCAAACCATGATTTAAATGAACCTAACATTTCATGATCATTTAGAGAAGTATTGAGAGGAGTGCATGTTCAATTTTGATTGATAATTTTCAAACAATCTAAGAAAATAAACAACTTTTGATTAAAAAACACATTAACATTAAACAATTACAGCCAATTTGTTTTTGTTTTTCCGATTCGGTCGAATGATATTTATTTAGTCAGATCTTCAATATGCACAAAGCCTATTCTAATGACTGGAAACTTGTATGGGTATTTAAGGCAGTGAAACTAGAGCTTTATGCTAATTGGTCAACTATGGTTAAAGGTCATTCAACTGGTGTAAACCAATCACTTCATTTGTACAGTTATTTTATAAAATGTAAATAATAATTATAATACCGTAGACAAGTGTTTGCCAACTTTATAAATAACATAAAAGTAAATGAGCTTATCGCCGAAAATCATTCTGTTTCGGATAAATTTGAACTACACATTAGCCCTGACAAAAATTTTGGTTATTCTCAAATTCGCTACATAAACCTAAAGTCAAGTGATGAATTTGTAATCATATAACGTATTATCAATATTAATTTACAGTTAATGCGTGTAGCTGAAACACAAAAAGACATAAACTTACTTTGAAACAAAATATTTTCTAAGAAAATGAAAAACTGATAGCCAGAAATATGTGTTCTTTACTATATAGTATCATTACATAAACTTAGTGATATTTGTAAATCAAACAGGCTAACTTTAGTCAATTTAATACGATGTATACGATGAATATTTCAATCATTTAAACAACCATCAAACAATAAGAGGACATTCATTCAATTCATATATTTAATTGTCAATGTTCCATTTGAATTGGAATCGTATAAAAGATCTTACGGGAACAAACAAACAATCTTTTCGTGATTGGTGAGTTTCATAGTGTAAACATCCATAAACAAGTTTTTTTATATAACTAGAGCATAATGTTATATTGAACGTGTAGCAAATACGAGCAGATTTAAACTAATTTGACATCGATAGTACAACAAACATCAGAGAGATTTCATACAGTAATAATGTACTCAAAGTTTCAGAATCTTTTTTATAGTCTGTATGAAATGAATGTTGTTTAACGGCATTTTATAACGACTTTTGTAAATGTGCTTTTTTTCGATGTATGATCGATTTAACTTCTTATATTTGAATATTTTGAGAAGTTGGAGAAAAATTTGTAGCTTAGATGGATGAATGTGCTACTGTTTGGTTCTCTGAGCTGGATGTATTTTGGTTGTATAGCTTTCATTGTTCTCCTGCTGAACAACATCATCAACACAAACTTCAGATGGAAGTGAAGCATTCGAATGTGAGTATATATTTCTGCTAAGCCTCTCTAGATCTTGTACTCCAGTAGCATGCTAGCGGTCTGCATTCGACTGTTCCTAATATCAGCAATTAAATTCAAGTTTTAACGGTCTTTTTTCAACGAGAAATGAATTAGGCAGCTTTTAAATTTTTAGTTGTTTACTTTATCGACCATGGTATTTTGAATAGTTTAATAATTTTGTTAATATAATGAAAATACAAGGTAATAAAACTATGATATGCTGATGAAGCACTGAAGAGTTCTTTGTATGTTGAATCAAAACAAATAAAAATTTTTTCCAGGTAGTAGATCATTTCAGGAAAAATCATCTATCTTATATAATTTTTTACTCACTTAGTATCATTATAAAAACGCTACATAGAATTCGTACAAAATGCAAAAAAAGCTAGATTTTCTTATCATAGCTAGTTATATCAATGAAGTGTTGAAGAAGCGAAATTGTATTCTAAACTGGATTTAACATTCAAGAGATGAATTGTTCTTTGTAACGATAACCAAGGAATACAAATGAACTAACAAGTGGTTTTCCAATTAAAGTAAATTAAAAAAGGTGATTCACTTGTTTCCCTAATGATGATATAAAGTAGTAGTATATATTTGTTTCTCATAAAATCTAGCATTTTGTAATGCTGATTTTTCTAGACTACCATTCACTGTCAACTACATTATGTTAAACCACCTCGCATTGATGATCTTCCTTTGTAATTGAATTTAATAGTAGATTTCAGTGTTTTTTTCAGTTATCATGATAGTTTTTGCTAACTTTCTCGTCCGGTTGATTTCTGATCATGTGACCATCTGATTCAAAAAGATAAACATCAATACCACATTGTTTTTTCTAAACCCTTATCTTTTGTTTTTCAAATGAATATTGTGCAATTAGCTTAATAGCTACTTTCGCTTCACAGTGATTCATATCCACACAACTATTTATGTGATATATACAATCAATGCTTTGATATGATTTCACCTAAATTATTTAATTACTGTAAACAAATGTATATATATATATATATATATATATATATATATATATTTAGCAACATAATTCTCCTCGAATTATCTTGCAAAATAATCCTATTTTTTTTAAGATAAATAAATAATACACAACCTTTTAATTGAATATGTCATTCTTGATAATGTTATGAATATTGATAAGATTATAATAGTTAATTATTAGGCATTTTCGGTTATTTCTCTTTCTGCATTTGTTTTCAATATCTTAACAGTGTCTCATAAATTAATTTCTACTGAACGTATATTTTAATAAACATCGCCATATCAATTTTCAGTTTATGTAAACAAATAGGTGTTTGTTTATCTTTCTTTTTTGTTCTACAAAAATATATTTTTGATTTTCTTAAATTTTATTTCATCTGTTCATGATGAAATTTTGAGAATACATCGCCGGATCCGATCAATCGGTTGGGTTATGAATACAAATAAAAATTTTGTTCAGTCCTACTCACATTGCTACGTTTTTCATTAATTTACATAAACATTATTTGTTTATGCTTTGGTATTTCAACAGGTAACGAAAGCATTAACAGCGACAGGAAAAAATCAATTAGTAGTCAGATATTCAGATTATCATTATTGACTGTTATTAGTATGTTTTCAACCTTTTTTTTATAAAGATTTATATGCACTACATAACGTTTTTGATTTTTCCACATTTCAGTTTTTGAATTATACTGACAGCTTTAGGACAACACAAAAAAATTTCTTATTTAAGTAGTACCAACTACAAATCTGTATTCAAGTACAGTGTCCTTGGAAGTGTTGGGGACGTTAGATCCCCACCCCTGGACTCACTAGATAAAGGTTTGAATTTTGAATTTTATGCTTTCGTGCATGGACTGATCAGTTGACCCTGAGATGTCATTTCCCACTCAGAAAATCCTTGGCTGTTATGAGTTGATGTAGTATTTTAGTACGCTATGTTTGTGGCCCTCCCAAGGACGTTTCTATCATGTATAAATAAACTTGATTTGTGTAATGAGAAACTTCGATTTTCTGGGTACTGGTAGAATAAACTTTCTAAATCCTGTCAAGACTTCTTCTTCTACTTAGTGGGCCGTAGGACGCTCGGATTAGACTAGTCTATCTTGTCAATGTATCATTTGTCTTCGCTCTCGTTTACCAACTAAGGTGAACTCGTAATAGTTCAGTTTGACGAGCATAACAGGAAGTATTAAAAATCTTTTGAAAAATTAGTTAAGATGAAGGGAAGAAACGTCTGTCGAGACTATGAATTTCAGTTTCCCATAATAACAACCTTTTAAGGAGTGATAATTTAATACTTTGCCAGCCACCTATAAACAGACGCACTAAATAAAACTTCTTAATATTAAGACATGATTAACAAAGTTTGATAATATCATTGAATGTCAGTTTCAAAATCAAAATATGTAGGAATGAACAGAAATATATTTAAGAAATATACTTTATTCTTGTGTGAAGACTTCTTGTTTATTTACAAAGGCAAATTCTTATCACTTGTCTGAATATAAATTATATCTAACTAATTAATGTTGGTGAGCCAAGATACACTGTGGATAAATTACGTCATAGGTTATTGGTTGGGTGTTTTGAAAATTCGTATTAAATCAGACTATACACTACGTTAATTAACTGAGTACATTTAAAAAATTTATTATGTAAATTCGAAGCTTATAGACAGTTTTTTCCTTGTAACAAAATTGGTTTTTGCTAGATGTCTTTTTTCTAGAAAGTGAGATGATTAAATGAATATGACTGGCTTATTACAGCGACACGGTTGCATTTAGTCCATAACATATTCATTGAATATATATTCTGTACATTACGTTGTTTTGTTGAGTGAACCACTTAAAAATAGAGCTGTAAAAAGACGAATTATTCGTCTAAGATCAGTCAAATACAGTTAGGTGTTTAGCTTAAAAGAAACAATAGCTGTTTATTTTCATTGATAGCAGTTATTTTAATGCCAATCAAAGATTGTTAAAATCATGTGATTTATTGAAAAAATACTAATTTCTTACTAAGCCTTATATTTTATTATCAGTGTGCATCGGTCAACAGGAACTGATATAACAGCTAAACTCAAAAACATTTTTGAAGATAGAACGTTGAAATACTTTTAAGCATGTGATTATAAAAACGAACAAGATATTCTTTAGCAATAATAAACTAGGTAGAAGGTTCTAGAGACAAATATTACCGATGAGAACAATATGTTCTGTGATGCTCGATAATATCCTCAAAAGATATCAACACGAGGTTACAGGCAACTTGTATCACGCTAACGATCAGACAACTTACCGTTAGTAGAGGCACAAATTAGTATGAAAAGCTTCCACACCGATTGTGGAAGAAATATATGTCACTCAGTAAACTTCCTACTAACGATCGGTAAAGATGACAGACTAATTTTAGCTTTCTCAATAACTGGCTCTTACTCATCCATCGTTTTAAGTATATTCCCCATCAGCAAGATTCGAGGGTCACAACTTTAAGATAACTTGCCTGTTTCCTTTTCTGTGCCGTATTGTCACAAAACTCTACTGGAGCTTTTCTCTTTCTTGAAAAGATAGTCAGATTTCTAACCTAGCTTAGCAGAAATAAAACAGGGTTATAAACTGCCAGCATAGTTAGTTATGATCATCTATTTTGACAAAAGGATACTTACCTATAAATCAAAATGAAAAATTCTGAATCGATCCTTTCATCTATCTAAAATCATGTTGGAATGTGGTTAGGTTATAAACAAACGAAATATTTGACTTAAAAAATATTGCTTGATTAGTTAATCATTCCTTTTAAAAAAATTATGCAATACACCGTCTCTAATCTTATTGATTCTAGTTTGATAAACTAATGTGCAAACACTAATGAAATAATAATAATTTGTTTTCCTGCTAAAGAACAACTTCTTAAATGAACACACGGAAACCTAGAAACTATCAATGAAGACAGAGAAATAGATAATAGTACTTTAGATATTTTCTTAAAGCTAGACATTAAATAAATTATACAACATACATTGTATATCAATGTAGATAAGTAAAGTAAATTTGACAATGCAACATCATAGTTGGAGATGTTAATTTTATGCGTTTACAATTGTCTGAATTTTCCCTCCGATACATATGTATATATATTGTTTCCCCTCTGGTGTTTTTATTTAATATTTATGTATCATTTTTAAGTGTTGTAAGAAGTTAGTATTCAATAGCTGACGTTTGACGGCAAAATTGTTAACTTTAATAATTATTAAGGGACCTCCCAAGATAGATTTCAACATACACCCATTTCAGACTAGTTCCGACCCAGAACAGAATTGTCTTTGTTATAAAATGCAAAGATCTAACGTTTTCATACGATTTAAATAAGAAATGCGAATAAGTTATTCAGATAAGCCAACTCAATGTTAAATTTTTAAATAAACAATCGTATTTTACATGTGACTGAACTGATTCTTGTTTTGAAAATTATCACTGTTGTGAACATAATCTATGAGCTGCCAAATAATTATGTGATATTTTAAGATGTAGTTAATTTTAAGTTTTCTTTCCTTAGTAACTCAGTAACTTAATTAAATTAAATTAACGAATTATCTTAATAAACCTTATCTCATGATTCATTTGAAATAATCTATCAAGCTAAATGACTGATATTCGTACCACAGTAGAACGATTTGTCAGTGAATGATAACTTCATCAATGCAAACCGATAAATTTGATTTTGATGAATTCTCATTCAATGTACAATAAATTTGATTTTAATAAATTCTTATTAAATGTACAGTATGAATGAGAAGTTAACTTTTGTAAAAAAAAATATGTCATACAACCGTTAGGTATAAAAACATACTGAAGATTTAAATTAGATCTGTAAACTAGTATTAAACAGAAGTCAATTCTGAATGAACTTATCACTGCGGACCGTTCTAGACTGGATGTTTTTTTCTTTCCAACAATGAAGTGCTACAATGAATGCTGTAACGAACAAATATAAAATTTCAACAAATAAGCTAAATATCGTAATTTCTTTTTATAATAAATGATATTTATGTATCTCGTTTAAATAATAATGAAAAAAAATTTATGAAATAGTCTAAATTGTATCCGTTGTGGCCTCACTCTTGTCAACTCAATAGATGAAGTATTGAAATTTCATCAGTTGAGGTGGTTGGGACATGTGTTATGAATGCTCAACCACCGACTGCCTCGACGAGCGATGTTTTGTGGTGTAGGAGTATGTTAGAAGAAGGCTAAGGGTGGCCAAATCAAAACATGGCACAAATCCCTAGAGTCACTGACAGGTGGACTAAGTCATGTTAGTAGGTGTCGACTACCTGGTTGGGACCCGCGAGATGATAGTAATCGATCGTCAGAGACCCTGAATGTCATGGCTCGAAACCGTTTGCAATGGCGCTGGTGCATCCATTCTTTGTGTTCGCTCATATCCTAAACTTTTTAATTCCTCATCACTTTTTAGGTTTATTTCACTAAATTCTACTTTTTGAACAATATCGTCGAACCCCAATCTCTCCGATTACTACAGATACTTCTACCTCCTCTACTGCGATGAGATTGAATTGACAATTGCATCTCCGTGCTAATGTGGTATGGCAACTTGAACTGATTTACGTACGTACGAACGTACGAAGTTCTACGTTGCTGCTGATTGATTGAACTCTTGTTAACATTCTATTGTTGTATGGAGATTGTCATTAAACGTTAAAATAACGGTAATCGAAATACATAAAGTTTTACTTCCTGTTTATGAATATGTCTGATTTTATTTGTTGTGTCCATCGCATAACACTACTGACAAATATTCATGCTGAAGAACTTTAGACTCAGATTTGCCTCAATAACATTCGTAACTTTAAGGATCTTGTTCGAATTAACTACATCCCTGCGAATGAATATCAAAAATATAACTATAATCAAGTGTAAAATAAATTATCTACAAGTGATGGGTTCGATGTGTTATTAGTCTAGAATGAAGAGCCATTGTCAATATGAATAGGTAACATTAGTGTAGTGAGGAATTCAGACATTTTTTCTTCTTCAAGTTTGAATGTCTAGTGTTTTGACTAGTGTAAAACAAAATTTTTTTAACACGGAACAATACAGCTGGAATGTTCGATCGATACTAAGTCTGTTCCTTTTAGTCTTGTTATAACTAATTTGCCAATCACGATCACTCCTCCCTACTTTTTGTATTTTTGGTCACACACACTCACACACATGTAAATCGACAAACACAATTCGGATATAATGTAATTATTTACATGCATATGCTAAGGTTTGTTGAAGAGCTTTGACCATACAAAAATTCTAAACCTTTCTTATAATAAATTCAAAAACAGTTTGTTCTCATGCCAATCTTACTCTGATAATACTCTTGGTTTGTTTTTTTATCCAGATTGGTGAGTTTCACAGTGTTTTTTCACTACTGTTTCCTTTTGGTATCTTCATTTTCTCTCATCTATTTGTTAAGTTTAACTCATCGATTTTTCCATAAATAAATGTTCATCACCATCATCCTCGACATCATCATCAACATCAACAGAAACGTAGAACTTTACACATAAGTACAGCAGTGGAGTGTAGTGGAGGTAGTAAAAGTATTAGCAGTAATCGGAGAGATTAGAGTTCGAAGATGTTATTCAAAAAGTGTAATTAAATGAGGTAAACTTAGAAAGATAAAGACAGAGGTGATCAGGAGTTGTGAAGACTAGAATTTCATATGATCAGATTGTTCAAAATCTATTGAGTGAATCTTTGTCTTCCAAACGTAACAAAAAAAGAGATTCATTGTTTTTAACTAGTACATTATATCCTCGAACGTAAACCCGATGAGAAAATTTGATTCGATTGACGTTTAATAATCAACGTTACTTGATCAACGAAAAGAAAATTATTCAGTTAAACTTCTAGACCGAATCACAGTGCAATCAAAGTAGAATACCGTTCAATTCAAACTGTCGAATGACTTGCATACTTAATTAGTTAGACCCTCAAATCATATGACTTGACACATTTTAAACAACGTAATTCTTGATTTCAATAGTCAAAGTTACTAACATAGTTAAGTAAAGTGAAGAATATTGAACAAGTGCTTGTTCATTGATTAATGTCTTCTTCACTTAGTTTAAAAATTACTTTATATTTTATGTCTATTAACGTTTAATGCCAAGTCATCAGTTATTTCAAGTTTTTTTTGTTAATGCTGAACTGTTAACAAAATGAAATAAAACAAATTTTCATTATTCGCAGAAGCAACCTGATAGAGTAAATATTTACAGAAGAATAATATAGAAAACTGATTTGATTTTTTTTTTGTTGTTTACCAATGAATACATAACATCTGTTATCTTTAAGTGATTCATCAATATGACTGAAATTGTGCTTGAGTTTTTTTCTCTCTACACAACAAATGAGATACCGTCCACAAGCTTGCTGACGTAGTTTTCAATGTGTTTTTTTTCTCAAAAAAAATCAAATACAAATGATGCTGTTACTAAATCAAACTCTATCAGCCTGAACAAAATGAGAAATTTCATTGATATTTAAGACTATCACTGTTTAAGAAGCATTTCCGCCTTTAGAAGGATAATAAATCGATAGTTGTTGTGAAGTTTAACGCGGTGTTGATCAATTTTATTCTAGTGATTTGTAGAAAAAAAATTGTCTACAAAATAATTTTTGTTATGAGTAGATTTTATTTTATAAAATTATTTGATTGTGATGGTGTTTTGTACCTCTGAGCTGGATGTTTTGACTGTGAATCCTTCATTGTTCTTCTTCTTAGCTACAACATCATCAGTACAAACTTTAGATAATAGCAGAAGTGGAGCATTCGAATTTCTCCACGTTTGACTTGTAGCTTGTTTGTGAAGTTGTATAGTCACAGTTTTAAACTCATACGTTTTGTATAAACACAAACAATTAGCTAAACGTGACACAAGAGATAAAAGATGTTTTGTCGAAATCAAAGATTCACATTCTCAATTATTTTAAGATAAAATTACAATACTCCTCGGTTATCAGTGAGTGGTATTTCACTCGATAGGAATTCATGTGATAAACCGTTTTTCATTTTAAGCCATATTGATTGACTTTTTCACTTATTACCTATCGATACCTTACAGTTTAAATGACGGCACTATATTTGCCGACTGTTTAAGTCAACCGTTACAAAATTCTTCAGAAATTTACGAGACTTGACCTTTTACAGAAGCTCATTTAACAGGAAAAAAATCTCAACGATGAAATTTCGTTTTGTTAGATCAGTAAGTGGTTCAAAATAAAAGAAAGTTTATTCTTTGCAGGCGAAACACTGTAAATATATATTAGATATCTTGAAAACTTTTAAACTTTTACGCTAGCAAATGATCAAAAACGAATAAATGATTGAAAAAAAGATACCAAATTCTAGGAAGCTGACTACCACTCATTAAATGTAAAAAAACATTTTTCACCGTAAGTGTATCATTATCCTACTCCACATGGAAGCTCTCTAGGGCTCTCTAAGCCCGGATAAAAGAGGAGGGTTGGCGGCCAGATCCAAACAAAAAAATTTAGTCGCTAAAAAACGCTAACCAGAAAACATAATATTATTATCCCATAGTAAATGATGTATACTTGATTTTAATTGTTGATCACTCGGGAAAGATATTTTCACTACCAGCACAACAAAAGTAATTTTCAATACTCTTTATGAAGTAACTGACCATTATTCAAGTACTATGAACAATGTTTCAATACCTATTGACTGTTGTATTAAGCGAACTATTTATGTATTAGTCAACTGTTTTAACGACGAGCCACTACAAATGCTAAAATGTTTCACAAAGATGGCGTCCTCGTAACAAGCAGTTTTCGAATTCCAATAACTGATAACACTTTTCGATTGGTACTCCAATTGTTTTAATGTTCATAATATGAGTTTGCATGATAACGTCTCATATCTATATTTAAATAATTTGCACAAAGTAGATGTCCACATCTGGAACCTTCAATGACTATGTGAATAATGCTAAACACAACACTGAAAATGAAAACTGTGAAAATTAATTAGAAAACATAAAATTGACGTCATATTTATTAGAAGAAAATCTTAATTCATCCGGAACCTGCAAGGCAAAACACATAATAAACGATGAGGATATACTAGGATAAAAAGACTTATTCTTTTAAACTACTCATAACTATGCTGTTACTAAAAACTTGTCCAACAGTTCCACTGATAATGATTATTGATGTAAATTTGACTGTGCTACTATTAGTTGTAGAGTTGACGACAACTACAATAACCAATGCATAAATAAATAAAAATAATGTTCACAAACTTTGGAAGTTAGAGAAAGTTATGTGAACATCCAGTGAGATTGGTTTCAGGACAAAAAAATTATCAACTGGAGTGAAACATATTTGTAACTACCAATATAGGTAAATAAATTAGTTACCGATTGTGTTGATCATCGTGTGTACATCTTTAAACATCGTTTATGCGCAGTTAAATAAATTTATTAAGACAGTTACCCTCCAAAAACAATGGGTTAATTGAAGGTAGACATTGGATACAGAGTGAGATTAAGCGTTGGCACACGAGACCGAAGATTCCTGGCTCCGATTCCTGCTTGCGGAGTAGTGAACACCTACTGCTGAGCAGTCCTGCACTATAATGAAACCGCTTTTCGGTACTTTCAGGTATTTAATGGTGGTCTAATTTATTCTGGTTCAGGATTTCAATAAAATTTCTTAAGTTTATCAGTTTTCCTGGGATATAACTCCCAATTAAGAATAAATACAGTTATTTCAATAAATTTCATTATGTGCTTTTTCATGTTTACAACACACAAAACGCTAAAATAAACTAGCAATGAACAAAAAATTGTATACGCACAAAATTATCAGAGTAAATATTCTCAACAAAAAAGTCAACACTGCTGGTTATTTTTTTTTAGTATGCACAGTTGTTACTTAGTTTCGTGTGAGAATGTCAATAAATTGTCTTCCCATCATATGCCCTGGTTCACTCTATGAAACGTTTTGTTTTTTCCATTGAAATAAAAAGTTTTAAATTTTGTGAAAATCAAATGACTGACACATAAACAAAAATAGTTAAAGAACCTAGTTTACTGTTCCTTTAGAATTCAAATTTCATGTTATGCAAACATTGTATTATGTAAACACTGTTTAGTGAAGGAATTATTCTAGTAAACGTTGAACTTACGCAAAAAATATATTTTCGTACATATTAAAAGGAATGAAAGACAGTTTAAAAAACATAACACTAGTCTTATATATATACATATGTATATATATATATATATATATAAATTTCTAACAGAAAAGTAAATAATCCAAGTTCACAAGCTTAAATTCATTATGCATGATATAATTTTTTAAAATAATTGCATTTTTTTTTTAAACAAAAAGCATGATAAATTAAAATTAACTAAGCATATGTTGCATTTTGTTTGTAGACAGCCTAGAAAAATCATACACATTTGTTGTTGAAATCAACCAATAAACTGATCAATGCGGAATTCTTTGCTTTCAGATTATATACTAAGAGTTTTCTGGTGTTTTATTTTCTATGGAATTCATCGTAGAATGAAATTAGAATCAGTAATATTTGCAAAACTGGAGAGAAGTAGATGGTATGGCTGTTTCGTTTTAGTATGCAGTTCCATGATATCACTTGGAATTGTGTTCCCATTAATTTAAAAATTAGAGAGCTTTTTAAATTATTTTGTCAGGTACTGCGGTATGTTTTTCACTACAGACTACACTATCGACCTATAAAAATCACTGTATTTAAAGAATATCACCGATAATCCAAAATAATCAGCATCGACCTCGTGACTTCCGAAGGAACTCGGCTTTCATCAAGGAGGCGTCATAATTCTTCTTCCAAATCCCAGGGCAGAGTTGAAATGATTTGAATTACGTTTTATGGTTAGCAGTTATTTTAGCAAGTTAGTTTTTATCTGGTGGGATTGGGTCGCCAGCCCTATGCCCAACCCTCCTCCTTTATCTGGGCTTGGGATTGGCAGTAGCCCCGAAGGGTCTACAGGCGGAGTTAGAATAATCAGTTAACTAGTGCAAAATTATATAGCCATCATGAGCAGTACATAAATTTAAGTACTGTATATTATGAAATCCGATAGCGTAGAAACTGAGAGAAGTGCACTAAAGGACGAAATAGTAAAGACGTGCTAACCATAACACCTTGAAAAAGTCAATGATGATGTCTGTAACATACAACTTTATTTGTACTGATATAGTCTACACAGAAACATGCATCATTTCAATATTTATCGACAGGATAATTAAAATCATTTTCTCAAGGACATATCTGAATAGTTTTAGTTACTAGATCAAGTGTTATCATAAAATATAAAAAGATGTTTTATATTTAGTGAATACTTCTTTGAATATTATTTTTTTTACTAAATGACATACAAATTTCAATTTTTGAGAATCTTTTTATAAAATAAAATACTTTTCATAAATATCAACAGTTATTGACATAAACTCCTCGACTTTGTGTTATTTAAAATGTCATTATTAGTCATGTTTACCTGACTTCTGTGAATAATAATATTTGTTTAACAGCATGAAGCTTGAATTTAATGCAATTATTAGACATTGAATGGTAATGAATAAAATGTTTTTGATTTAGTAATTTTGTTAAAGACTAATTGTAAGAAATACTTTTAAGCATTTACTATTAATTGTGTAACAACATTTGAGATTTCAATCAATATAAATTGTTAGTTCGTTTTGTGTGGATTACCCATTTTTTTCAAGTTTTTTAAGTGCATATTATTCGTTGTACAAAGATTTTTTTCGTATTTTTCCACACTTTGTTTTTCTTCAAGCAACTGAGTATTTCATTTAATTGATTGACATTATGTAAATTTAGTTAGTGCTTACGCCCAATGGTATACATACACAATAGGTACATCGTTCATTCAAGCATTGCCAACTCTTCCCTTCGAGTTAATTTGTTTCAATTAACTTTTGAAGCCCCAATAAGGATCAAAATAGGTATACAAATTGAGGTATTGTTTTATTCTTTTGTTCGAAATGCTAAATTACATTTAAATAAAGAAAAATTTTATTTTTTGTCATCTATTATGTGCTTAAATGTAAAATTAGATTGAATTAGAATTGACCTTAACAGCCGATGAATGAATGAATGAACATTAACTCCTAGCTATTGTTCTCATGTTAATAAACAAAGTTAAAGTGTTTTACACATTCATTAATTGAATTTCTAACGGTTTAAGGTCATGATTTCAAATAAAATCTACAATGATTGTTAATGAAAGATTCAGGGTATACTGATGAACAAGTAGTTTTCTTGTCGCAATATGAGCTTGTAACATATACAGCTAATGCAAATGCACACACCTGTTCTGCAAAAACCAGATGTTCAATTACTGTCATCAATCAATAAAATGTTTCGTCTAAAAGCTTTCAAGTTTGATCAGTAGATAATCACAACATACATTACTAATCTACGAGAAACAGTCCCAAATTTTGTTGAAAATTTAATTTCCATAATACTGATGCTATCTAAAGTAAATGGTCTCACAGTGTATTTTCAATTATATTCGCCTACATTTCTAAAATACACCTAAGAGTAGTACTCATAAAGTCAATTACACAGCATGGTTTCGTTTCCTTGATTGTGACAACTTTTGTGTTATTTAACTAATTTCCTAGCTTTATGTTTATTGGAAACATGCAATCAGTTCCATTTACAATTGGACTTGATTCCCAAAGTTAACAAATAATTAAAAATTTAATCAATTTTGATAACAAAAAAAAACATGAGACTCAGGGATAGATTTCAACAGGATTCATTCAAACCAAATTATAACTCTGACACAATCAGTTTTACCAATTCACAATGGTTACAACAGTTGCTGTTGATTGCGATGCGTTTAAATAATGCTTCCAATATTCATGAAAACATATCATCTCCAGGAAACACCACCAGTACTAATAGCAGCAGCAGCATGCACATTGGTGTGGATAATACAACAACAACAACAACAGAATCAACCACCACTGGTTGTATTATTTTGGAATTGTATGATAAAAATCCTACTTTTCTTTATGATCAAGATGATTTTCATGACATTGATTATTCTGTATTGAAAATGCAAATTATTGTTTGGACACAAAAACATTTAAAACCGGATGATTTATTTATGGATTGGTTTGAAACAGTCAATCGACAAATTTATCAGAATAAAAAAATTCATACTAAAAAAGATCATTTGATTAGTCAAGATAATGAATTATCAATTACTAATGTAACATTTTGTACAGAAAATTTAAGAAAATTAATGATTGGTAATGATCAACAGATTTTCGATGAATTCCATACTTATAATTTAAATCATGACATACAATATGTTAAGAATGAAACAAAATCTGGTAAGTTGTGAAAAATTTATTCTGCTTTGTATCGTTTATACTTAACCTATCTTTATTACAATAGACAAGATTATCATAGCTACATGTTCAGGGCTTTTACCGAGTCAACTACTGACAGATACCGGTCAAAATGTTAGTTTTCACGGGAGATAAACTAGGTATTATCAGAAAGTTAGAATAATAGTAACTGCCAGTTGAAACTTGGCAACAATTTTGATACATTCTTCGATATTTTATTCCATGGAGGTCTTTTTAAGTCATTGTAAACCGATGTGTTTGAAATGGACTTTCAGTTTGAAAGTGTGACACCTCACATATATCTTGTACTTTTATCATTGTTGAGCTTGTATGCGCATGTACACTTGGGCATTACTTGCCACCTACACATATAGTTATTTGACTAGCTGTATCGATTAACAGCTTAAATAATTCGATGTCAATATCGACTATACATATTTGAATTAAATCCGATATTTGTATCGATCATTAAATAATTTGAATCAGAAAAAAATTGTAGCAACGACTCGTGTTCTCTCGTAGCGATCATCAAGATGGAGATATACGGGAAATCGAAGATAACGAAAGTCTAACGCCACAATAAATGGTGAGCCGGACATGCCCAAGCGTACATGTGCATACAAGCTCAACAATGATAAAAGTACAAGATATATGTGAGGCGCTACAAATGTATATGTTGGATTTTCTAAAGAAATGTCTTTGATGTTATGATAAACTTGAGAGATCAAAACAAAAATCAATGCTCACGAATTTTTTCTGTTCTATACGGTGCTAAGAGTAGAAATAAAGCATCCCATCCTTAATCTCAGCTGGTGTTAGTCCTATGGTGAAAAATGTGGATAAACTTCATAAAATATTTCTCAAGGCACACAAAAACAGTTACTTTCCATTTCTGAAAAGAAACTCAAAACACAAGAAAGAATATTGATTAACTTGATACAGATGTGAAAAAATTATGCTATTATGTTAATTAGCTTTTTCTCTCAACATCTATAGAGAATGAAGTTAATATAGGGAGAGTAAATTCAACAATGATGCATAAATAAGATTTAAGTTGTGTCACTGTAATGATTAGTTTCTCAATGTAAAAAGAATTTCATCATATTCTAATAACAAATACTAGCACATGGATCTAGGGCAAAATCATGCAAATAATATCATGTAAGAATTGTTATGCATTTTGCGTTGTTTCAATATGTAAAAATCTAGACCGCTTGCATCTCATCTCAATAATATCTCAGTAATACTTTTCTTATTATTAGATTTGAAGGTCATGTGGGATGTCAATGTTTGCGAACTTGTAAACAGACTGTTTACTGGGACAAAACAACTTTTCAAAGCTATCTAGTTTCAGTGATCGTTTAAGTTATTTGATTTCTTGACGTTACTAATTTTCCATCACATAAGTTTGATAAATAATAATCAAGCTTACAATATTTAGAACTGCTTTTTTTTACAAATTTAATTCTTAACTTTTGTACATCAAACCATAATCTCTATTCACAATGTTATTTGTTCTCATAGATAAATATGGCGGAAATGAAGTGCAAATTTTGGTTGTAATTACTCTTTGTTCTGTACTCATAATCTGCTTTCTGATGGCAGTTGTTTTACGTATTAGGTAAGTAAAATAAGTCTTATAAACCAATGAAGTTATTGTTATCAAATTTCTTATTAAGGAGTTGATCAGATCAAACCCCCGTATTCATACACTAACAAAAATATGCAATAAATCTGCTAATTCGTTAACTTTGTTTGAATTAATATACATGCATGGGAATCATATGCTCTACATTTACATACTGATAAAGATTTTAGTTAAGTTACCGAAAACCTACTAAGCTTAACAGATGAAGACTTCATATCTTATAATGATAAAACAACGGCTCTATTCTCCATTGAGATAGATTTTGAATACATACAATTTCCCTTAGAAGTTACTGATCATATTAAGACCACTCCACACACACCTGGTGAAGTATATTATTAGTAATTTATTCCAGTTCGTCAACAAGATCAAAAAATGCTAACAGTTAAGGAAGAATGATGATGTTCCTAGATGTAACACTATTGTTTTTAGGTGTCTCACTCAAACGCAGTATCAAAAATATCTGTAAAAAACTTAAAGAATAGGAAATAAATGATACAGTTTTCACACATTTGAAATCAAAACTCTACATGTAAATATCTTAACAGTGCTCACTAGTGACTATCTTCGTGAGGGAAATTCTCGGAGTTCTAGTGAGAAGACGTGACCAATGGAGTTCAATTCTGTCGGGTGTAGGCAGTAACTACCAAAGACAAATGGTTGAGGTTGCGCAAAATCCGTAGATCAATCAGAGTTAGACATTAACACCGTTGGATGCCGGCCCAGTGGTCCGAAGGTTAGGCGTCTTCACACAATACCGAAGGTCCCGGGTCCGAATCCTGCAATGTTCAGGAGTCGTGAATACGCACTGCTGATGAGTCCCATACCAGGACGAAACGGACGTCCAGTGCTTCCACGATTCTAATGGTGGTCTAACAATGATTGACTGATGATATCAAATGTGTAAAAACACAAACCTCCAAAACTCTGCCTGAAGATACGATTTTTGTTCATATGATTAAGAGATTGTTACTGAAAGATATTGCGAACGCAAATTTCATATTTCTACAAGAAATATATAAACAAATAGATGCTATCGCGACTGATTCACCATTAGGTTCCGTATTGATTGACTATATTTTTCCAAAGCTGTGATCGCACAAGAACCGGATACATTGTGCAATACTCTAAAAGAGAATGGAAATCTTTCAAATTTCATAAACAAGCATTTAGCCAGGAAAATAATGCATAAGGAAGTGTTAGCTGTGAGCGAAAAGTCTTTGTATATGCTATTACAATTTAGAGATGACGTACTAAGTGTGAGGCTAATGCTAAAGTTGCACAGAGGAAGGAAACTACAATCACTGTTTTATAAATGTCTAACAGATACTCTGAACTTCAGAAATAAATTACTTAGAATGAATATCTCGATCAATATGAAAGAGGGCATTTTTAGTATCAGTGGTACTTTCAGCGGAGTAGATTAAAATGTTCAAAAATGACTGTGTTTTCGTTTTGATGCCTTAAAAGAGTTTTTCTGAAGCCAAAGTTTTCAGCTTACATCAACTATCTAACCAATCTTATGTCCGTGTTGGTGTTTCATTCTCTGAGCTGGATGTTTCGGTTGTGGAGCTCTCATTGTTCTTCTGAAAAACATCATCATCGGAATGAAGTATTTGAATTCCTCTACAGCTCAGAGAACGTGACTCCACTACAATCATCAACTTGAGCAACAAATTTTCGCCACCATCTCAAAATCTTGTGTCTTCTTTTATACTGGAGTTATATCTTTGTAAAACTATCCTCATTTAGACAAAAAACTTTTGGTAATAAAAACGTACTGTGGATGTTTTTGATTATTTTTCAATTTTTTTGATCTTCTTTCTAAATTCACAGAAGCTTTTGTAAACGTCAAAGTGAATCAAGAAAACAAATGCGTAATGATCGTGATTCAGCTATACAAATAAATTTCCCGTATGATGTGAATGAAATACAAGCAGTGGAAAAATTACCTGTACCTAGTACAACATTTGGCAGTAATGTACCTCCTGGACCAGTAACAAAACGTAAAGGTATTTGTAGATACAATCGTATACCACAATCAAGTTATAATTCAATGCAAAGCTATAACAGAGTATTCAATGCCCACACATATCAACCATCTACGGTTTTTGTAATCAACTATCATGACACTGATCATTTCAAAGAATCTCATGATCAATATCCAACAAATAATGTGAGTTCAAAAATAAACAAATAATTTTATTTTCATTGAATTTTTTGGGTATTTTTGAAATGGTGTTCTACAAGTGGATTCTCAAAGTGTGTGACATATATAAAGAGGTATTTTTTTACGCCCATATGTGTACAGTTTAAAGTTGAATGTGCCCATGTTTTGAATGATAAAAGATAATTAGTTGTGAATTCTCATTACTTCTGCCTATATTTTCTTATTTACATCATTTAATTTACTAAGAATAGTACAAGAAGTCATGCTATTAGAGAAAACAAGCTTGAAAATATTTCCTGGTTCTTATCGTTAGTATGTGCAAACATTCACACTGAAATTATCATACCACTGTATCTAAAACATGTAATCAAATCATCGCGGGATTTTTCGCATTTTCGATTTGTTATCTAAACAGCTGAAATAAACAGAAGAAGACAATGTGAAAATTGAGGTAATTGGTTGATTCGTATCTGAACATTGATTACAATAGACGATGATAGACTTACAGAAATGGAAAGTGTTAACAAAAAGATTTTTAACTTTCGAAAATTTCCTAGAGGTCATCAAATAAAATATTTTCCTCATAGCTGATTTTAACTACTGAGCAACGGAGCATGTATTATTTTATAACTATATATTTGTAACCATGTATTCTGAACGAAACTTTCGACAGCAATAGTTTAACAACATATATTTTTTTCTGGAATTACAATTTACATTATAGGATTGTGGAGATTGTTGATTTAGTTTAGAATTAGTGTTAGACCAATATTAGAAACCTGGAAGCACTGGTGAAGCACCGGAAGTACTCAATGTTCAGGCTCAAGACCGAAGGTCTTGAGTTCGATTCCTGCGGGTAGTGGGAGTCTTGGATGCACATCGCTGACAGGTCCCGAACCCAGACAAAACTGTCGTACAGTGCTTCCATATTTCTAGTGGTGGTCTAACATTGATGGTTTGATGATTTCAAAGTTACTATTTATATTTTTGAAAGTAAACTTCTTGAAATTATTTTTATTTAGTCTATGCATTTAATAACCAGGTAGAATAAGTTCATATAGGAAAATTTTTACACATAAAATAAGTAACATGAACAGATAAGTAAAAGAGATTTTAAAATCTATCATAATTTAAATTTGTAAATTTTATTAAATTACACATTTAAAAATTTCATCTTTTTCTTATATTCTCCTACTCTAACAATAACAGGAATTTCATCGTCGATATTTATTACACTCTAAACAATCGGACAATTTGATCCATGCCTCGCCAAATCAAACAATAAATCTCAAATCTACACTAAAACCATTCAAGAACAATGTGGAACATCAAAATAAAATAATCATAAAATCAATGGGACGAAATAATTGTTTGAATAAACCAATTCAACGAACTAATAGTTTTTAATATTTTCTATGATATACTTTTAAATAGTTATTGATAACGTCCATTATTATTTAAAACGAACCAAATTTTTTTTTGTAAACAAAAAGTCTATTTATTTATTTATTGAAAGATGACATTTGATAAGCTGATTTATTGGGTAACTGACTGATCCAAATGACGCGAACACAACATTGTTACATATGATTAATTAGACAATGTAACCAAAATCAATACAACTACACCTAGAATACTATTTAATAGTTTTTAGAGTATGAAATTAAAAAAAAATACTTTGATGATTTAGGTTGAATTATTTTCATTCTGTAAAAAAAATGTTTCTCTTTCTATAAATACAATATTATGTATACTAAAAACATTCCGTTTTGAATAGAATATAATGCAAAAAAAACAACACAGTTTTGACTTATTGATATAATTTATAGTTTTATTATTAAAAAAAAAATATAATTTTTTAAAAAAAATGTTAAGATACAATTGATATGACATGATAATAAATTTAAATTTTAATGTTAAAACGAAATCACTGTGTATCGTAAGATGTAGGACGCGTGAAATAAAATTCTCATTTAAATGATGTTACAGACCAATGTACAATAACTAGAACGGTAATTCGTATTGATCATCGAGCTCTTTGTAATCCAGCAAGCAATCAGAAAATCAAGGTAGAAAATTGATAGTACTCAATTCAACCATGACTGAAAACTCATACAATGATAAATGATATAATACTGACCACACATAAAGACAAGAAATAGTATAATAACGTCATAACTACAGAATAAGTGACAGTGAACTGAGTTATAAGTATGTAATAAATTAACAATACAATCATCTATGACAATGATGCATAAATCATAATAAACATAAAAAACAAGAGAAAATAACATTCTATAATTTATGCATTCAATAATGAAATAACAAAAATGTAAATAATTACTTCAGGTAAAACGGTGCACAAAATCCACTGACTCCATGTTAATAGCTATTCTTTTCTGAAGAACTGTACATGGGTGCATACATGTATTGCATCCACATTCGCACAGAACGACAAATTAGCTAAACAGAACAATCGTTTTTAGATCCTGATGAAAAAAAATTAGACAATTCAGAGTTTTGAACGATTTCCTTTTTCATCGAAAAGCGTATGATATTCTCGTAATCTGATTAAACTCTTAGGGATTCAGAATTTTTCGGTGACTGATTACATGTCACTGTAATCCTTAGATTTTCCGAAAAAATTAGACAAGGCTATAGTAATCTGGTTTTGATATCTGCTGATAATCATTAGGAGACTAAGTGAAAATTAGATTTGGTTATGATTTACTTCATAATTCCTGATTTCGCTTACCATGTAGATCTTAAACCTTTGAAATGTGCGCGACAATAAAAACGCTAGTTTTATGAACACTGATTAAAATATTGAACATAAAGCTACACAGATATGAAAAGTTCGAAATCGTTTTTACACAGCAGTATTAATAATACATGTGATATAAACTGCATTCATCATTCCATTTCAAGTCAGCTTGGTGGCTTTAAATTGCTGAAATGAAAAACCGATATTAAGATTAGAAATAATAAGTCTAGAAAATTTAGTTTACGAAAGTATAGTGATATGCGCTATTTCTTAAATGATTCTGTTAGTAAAACTGTGCTCACTTCTTTGAAAAATGACAATAAATAAACGAACAACATCACACTACCCTACTTTACAGAAATTATAAGTAGCAAATGTTTTAACTCGTGAGTGCATAAAATAAAGAGATCGATGAGGTCTTTCTCTCTGATGGGAAATATAATCATCTTTATGTCATGTTAGCCGACCACGGGTAGTCTACAAGGGATATTCAACTGATGTTTCGTGTTAGTTTACACTTGTTAGCATGGCGTAACTACAATATCGAGGGAGCTGATGCTGACTACCTCTAACTTTCTGACATCTTCACATAGTGTTTACTATATCACGCTACCACTAAGCAACCTTAATGATAGAATTCGTTCAGTACTTAGTTAATTAAGATAAACCTAATATTAAGAACCAATCAGTGATCACTTAATTGTGTATATTTGAGTTTGACTTTCACTGTGTTAATGACTAATTAAAATTATCAGTATTCCTATTCTTAGCAACATTTTTTTATATTTTAGAAAACTAAATTTTCTATATATAAATATGAATCTAAATAAAATGCAATGCATTGTTGGAAACTTTTTCTTTGCATAATCAATAGTTTATCCCTAACTGTATAATCCCTTGTGAATTTCAGACATTTGCAGCTGTTTAGTGTTTTGAACCTAGAAAGATTTATTTAATTTTATCCCAAAAAAAAATTTTTATTGTTCTTATTAGATTTAAAATTAGCAAGTATACTGGATGTATGAAATTATTCATTTTTCAAAAACCATCTTCATACTAAGACCATGTGTTGATATCATTCAAGAAAAAGGTAATTCAAATAAATGAAGATGTCAAATTAGATTGAAGTTATTCAGCTGAAATACTAATAATCTATTTTAGATGATACGACAACAACAGCTGGAAATAAAAGTAGAAAAATAGAGTTAGGAAGAAACTATGAATTAGAAATTTTAATCGTCCTAAATTCCACCTATTGAACATCGGTTAACGAAATTAATCTGAAGGTGATCAAACCATGTTCAATCATTTTAAACAAATTGCTGACAGGCAAATCGAGATTGAAGTAGCAGGATAATGTTACTTACTAACTAGCTTTCTATCAAGGCTGCACAATAATATATACATATCGGGATAGTTTAATTCACTTACTACTAAGCACCAACTTTCATTGTAAAGTTAATCATTATAAGTGTGAAAATTAATTATACATGTAAACTATTCAAGGAAGTAATATGTGCAAGCAAGTACACTTCACTGAGCTAAACAGAATCATTTTCTCAAACTGTATCATATTTTTTTAACAAGAATAATGTTATTTTTCAACTAAACGATAAGTAATTTGACTATTGAACACAACAAACTGAAATAAAACAGAAGACAAGTAAAAGCGTTTGGTGGTTATTTTGTTTTCCACCCAGTTCAGTGATATACAGACGTCACTTCACAAGGAAGTGTTTTACTTTTGATCCATTGAACTATATATACTGAGCCATTATTCTACAGATGCACTAAAGTTGTTATGAAGGACTATCCTTAAATATTAACGGGTCATTTACTACGCTTGACTTAATTAACTTTAGTATTTCATTTTTACACAAGCTTTCGAGGGCATGCGATTAAGACATCAGCAGTTAGTATAAGTTATTTGGTGTTAGAATACAAAATATTGTTCAAAGGCAAACTATTTAAACTGTTCTTGATGAATTCATATTGTAATGCCGATTTACATTGCAATAAAAATCATGAAACTTTAATATAATGGCATTTTTTAGCTGCTGTACAACAAAGTTCTTTGTGCTTAACTGCTTGACGAATGAGCAATTTTAGCTTTAAAGACAAAAGCTGTGAGGTAAAAATGCAAACACTTCAGAAAATATTAACGAATCAATTACGAAAGTAGTAGTTCATGTGTATGTACTCAAAAGCAAAAGGAAAACAGTACATCTCATTCAATACTAATTTTATTTATTTGCCATACGCAACTAATATCATATTCATAGATGAACTATAATATAATAAAGAAATCAAATCATACATCTTAAATGTTTCCTTAGTGAAAATACAAAGTTTACATAATGTCGTTACATTGGACGATGCAATTATTAGCTGCACTGCGGGGTTGTTGTGAAGATTGTTAAGTTTTATTAGTGTTTAAATACAACTCCAATATAAAGAGATGTATTAGCGTTTGTAGGTTTTAAATGGTGTTGTTTCGTGATGTCAGTAGTATTATATATGTATACATATATCTGCTGAGCAAAAGTATTCGTAACTATTTGTACACCTTACTTATTAACATGCGAAAGAATAATATAATTTACATTATAAAAGATCATACAAATGAAATCAACTTAGAATATGAGTGATTTTAGCTTCTAAATAACATGAAAACATAACATAATAAACTTTCATTACGGGGTTGTGATGATTGTTAAGTTACACATTTTTGAAACCCTGAATCGATCAATGCTATACCACCATTAGAAACCTGGAAGCACTGGACGGCCGTTTCGCCCTGGTATGGGACTTCTCAGCAGTGCGTATCCACGACTCCGAATTCGAGCCCAGGACCTTCGGTACTGTGTGCGAACGCCTAACCACTAGACCACTGAGCCGGTATCTAACGGTGTTATTGTCTAACTTGATCAATTCACAGAGTTGCGCAACCTCATACACAGTCTTCGGTAGTTACTGTCTACACCCGAACAGGTTGAACTTCACTGGTCAAGACTTCCCACTGGAACTTTGAAAGTATAACAATAAGTTTACTTAAGTTTGCTTTTATAGTGTGTTATGATAATTTACTAAAAGAATACCTAGTTTCGTTTGTACAAAATATAAATAAAAATGTTTTTGTGATAATCCAAATACACGCAAGCAATCATTCATCAATTCACACGTGAAAGGTTTTGGAAATAAATTAAACATAAATAATTTACACTGGAGCCAAAACGAGTTTTGAAGTATTGAAAAGAAATATTTATGTTATAGTTTATGGATGCGCATATATCAAACGTTATAACGGTAATACTTGTCAGCTTCCGTAATAAAAATGTTTATTATAATAACTCTGATAAACTCTTTTAACTTGATGTTGTAAATGAATAGAAGTTCTGTAAACTAGATTTTGTAAGTTGACAATATCAGTAGAACAATGATTATAAATATTCCAGGTTAAAACTAAATCACACACTTCTACAAAACCATCAAGTCCTTATGTGAAATGTTGAGGAAAGATTTGAGTGATTGCTTTAACAGTGTAATTTTTGTTTGTATATCTGTTGAGATGGTTAAGAAAATTGATAGCTCAGGTGGATGATTGTGGTGGTGTTTCGTTCTCTGAGCTGCATGCTTGGTTGTGGAGCTCTCATTGTTCTTCTGAACAACATCATCAGTACAAGCTTTAGATGGAAGTGAAGTATTCGAATAAGTGAAAAATGAATCCACGAAATAATGCTTCAGTTTCAATTTGGTTCGACAGATCATAAATATTAGTTTTCAGGAACTTCGTGAAAGTCTTCAAGCATTACATCTTTCATTAGGGATTTCATCGGCGTATTTTCAACAGATTTAAACGTGTTCATTTGTAGTTCTTCGAGAGATACAGTGAATTTCATTTCACAAACGATGTTTAGATCATTAAGAAGTTCGTTAAACATGAATTAGTCGAATTTCAAAGTTAAAAGGTATTTGTTAAATGATTCAGTATAACAATTGATAGTTCTGCGTAAGTTCTTAAAAGACTGTGGAAGCTTGATTGAATAAAGTAAGTTGAAGAATTTTCGGGAGAATCATCCGTTTGGCATTATATCCCAAAATGTTACACTAGAGACAAATCTCTCGATATTCTGTTACATAAAACCACTATCTGAATCACTGACCTAATCATTTTAGCGGTTAGTCGTTTTTCTCACAAATTTCAAACAACTTTGTACATTTAATTACGGCGAGAAGAGCAAAATTTGTAGAACATGAATTCATTATAGTGCAAAGCTTTTCTTCGATTTCAGACTGCCTAAATTTACATTAGTTATATAATTATATAAAGTTTTTGTTACGTTCTATATTCAGTGAGGTTTAATTCGAAACGACCTAAGAGACAAGTAGAGGAAACTACATAATTAACACAAGGCTGATTAGCATTTATATTGTGAGGATGAAATCATAAAAATGGAGAAGTGGATGAAGTTGAAAATGATGAAGCAACACTGAGTATAAAAAAAATTGTTTGACATATAAGTGTGATAGTCAAGTCACCTGTTTGACAAAAAATTAAAGTTAGCTTCCTGAGTGAACGTCAGAGGGATATTTTGCTTTATAACTTAAAGTAAAATGAAACGATAGTGTAACTGACAAACGTTAATATAATCAAATAATGTTACGAGGTTTACTACAATTTCTTTCTGTTTGCAAACATCGGGTCGAAAGCGACTGACAACAATGATCTCAAAAAAGAAGAGTAAAAGTGGTCTAGATTGCCTGTTAATGATTTTCAATGCTTTTAGGACATCCACGTTTTATCCACTATTTATTAAATCTCAAGTGATTACACAGGTAAATAAGTTAATTTCTTTCAGACATAGAATTACTGCGAATAGGTTCGGAAATCCTTGTAGATGCTTTGATTCATTAGAATAATTAATTACCATAAAATTAGACTATTTTCGAAGTGCTAGTTTAACAGTGTAATACTGATTTTACTTCAGTAGGACACCCATTCATTATGGTATTTCATGTATCAATTAAATGTGAACTTTATTTATCATTACTTGTAAAAACTTTTGTTATATTTCCCCTATGTGAAATAATTATTAATTAATCACAAACTTTCAGCAAAAAATAAATAAATGAACAAATTTGTTTTCTATTAAAACAATCTACCTTTACTAAAATCCATATAGACTTTCTTTGCAATAATCATTGTATTGAGGAAGTTTAAGTGATTTCTAGTCACAAGCAGTTTCAGTATCCTTGAAGATTTCATCGTATTTCTCACTACCATTTATACTTGACGTTGTTCACTAGCATGTAGCATGTAACAAAAATTTTATTCGTATGATAGATAGTCAGTTACTTATTTTCGGATGCATGAAACCTCGAAATGCTTTAATTTATTGGTTCATAGTAATTATTAAACTGTTGTAAGAAAATTCAAAGCATAATTTCATGTGAGAGTGTATTTAAACAGAAATCCACTGTACTTCTGAATTACACAGTGCACAATTTTCTCAATCCATCTTAGATACTATTTAGAATAAGAGGTTACCATTAAACCGCATTGAAACACTTAGTTTAATTAAATGTTCAATAACCGGGAGAAGAATAAATATTTCAAAAAGGCTCTTCATTAAACCATAAAAAAGATTAAAACCGGAACCTCAAGGTCAATTAAAACAATCATTTTTTTCCAAGACAGAATTTATTTTAAAAAAATAACGTCGACTTGTTTGAAATATTTTGTACTCTACTATCAATGATACATTAGATCTAAAATAATAAAGCTGATGAAAGTCGGACTGAAAATATTATTTATTATTCAGATAGATGTGTTGTTTTAATCTATACAATCAGAATTCTCTAAATATCCATTTGTTAATTTAACAGTATAGTAAAAGTTGAATATTTTGTTTTTAAGTGATTCTTCTAATACTTTTGCAGTCATTCATAAATTCTATATTTTGACAGTATTTCTATCTGTTGAAATCTATTCAACTGATATTTAGCTATACAAGTTATTATCTCTAGCTATCAAGTTTATTCTAACAGTTTCATCAGTCACTTTTTTTAGTACAACATAAAACACTTGGGTAATGTAAATTGAGACAATAAGTAATGTTTATTGTTGTTTTTTTCTCAGTTATTGTGGTTTTATTTTGAGTAGAGTTTTCGAGTGAACAGTTTATCAAGTATTTACTTACTTATTTATTCAGTGAGATAAAAACAAATTTTATGTGATGTCATAAAAGTTCATCAGTGTCATCTGCAATATCAATTCTCAACTTTCGTTTAAATACAGTGAATTCTAAAAATTATTCATAGTAAATAGTGGTTCCCTTTGATAAATTTGGATAGAGAAATGAGAAGACATATTTTGTGAGATAGTATCATTTCGTGCTTTCTCGTCAGTCACATACAAGCAACATGTTATTTGTGTAAATACAGTTTTGAAGATAAGGTCAAAATTTCTTATTTAGCATGACATTCACTCACTAGAACCATGGTAAACAAAGGTCAACATACAGTTGTTTTTGAACACATAAAGTTGGACTTTTACGACCAATCAAGATAGCTTCGAGTATGTGTGTGGGTTTTGATGACATGTCACAACTCTAAAGGCTGATTTTGGGTCAATTTGATGATCACTCATCATTAGATGTTTTGCAATGGACGAGGCTGGGTTTCTTGATCGATTTTGAGATGACGGGCTAGGTTGATGAATCATGGATTTCATTTACCATTTGGAATATGTTCCCCTATCCTGTCTGCCAATCGGCGATCTGTCCTACCTAAGTAACTTTCTCCGCAGTTACATGTGAATTGGTAAATGCAGTGGGATTTGGACTGAATCGGTCTTGTGCTAAACATCAATGATTAGTATGTAAATAGTTTCAACTATTTTTTTCGCAATTTTAAAAACACAATATTCTTTGAATTCAGTCGGATCTATCTGTTACAAAAATAGAAATTTCCTTTTTTTCCGTCCTATCAAGATTTTGTGACTTCTAGATCTATTTAAAGAAATAATTTTTAATTGAATTTTCATGTTTTGTATGATAAATAAATGCACGTACACATAAGTGTACAATATAAATCAGTGTGCATTAGTTTGACTTGATAAACGCGATATGAAAAGCTACTAATGAACTGACGTTTATCAAAATAGGAGTTTTGTAGAGGTTGTCCGGTTTTTTTCAACTAAAGAACTAATAAATTTCAAAGGATTCTTAGCAGGTACCTCCTTTTGATTAAAGATTCGTCACAAATTAGCATCCATATAAACACATCAGTGTAGATTCATATCTCGCCAGATCTCTCACACAGTTTGTTGTCCTTTGGCCCTCAAATTCATAGTCTACTTGTCATCCTCTGGAAATGTCGTCAGTTCATGGTTATCATTCAGTATAATTGATGATATCTGTTTGAATTACAAATATTTTGAACTACTCTGACCATCGGCCTTAATTCCACTATTTATCTTCTCACTGTTGATTTTTTTAATTAAATTGATCGGTCTTTTGTGCATAAATATTCGTCGATATTGCATATTCTCACACTTTAAAATCTTTAAAATAGTAACAGAAAATCAAATCCGCAATACACGATTTTGTTAGCGTTAGTTAGATCCCCAGAACTCACTTGATGAAGGTCCTAATTTTGGAATTTTGTGTTTTCAAGCATGTGCTGATCAGTTGGCCTTGAGATTACATTTCCTACACTGAAAATCCTTGACTGTCATTGGTTGATGGATTATTTTAGTACGTTGTTTTTGTGACTCTCCCAATGACATTTCTATCATGTATAAATAAGCTCGATTTGTGTGATTGAGGACCTCATTTCCCTGGGTGATTGTATAATACACTTTCTACACCTTATCATGACTTAGTGGGACTTTGTGACGCTCGGATTAGATATTAGCGTACCGTGTCACTGAATCATTTGTCTTCGCTCTCGCTTATCAAGTAAGGTGAACTCGTAATAGTTCAAGCATATCAACGGCTGATGAGCGTAACAGTGTTGTTCTATTTAAAACTGCTTACGTCTAAATACAATGCTTAAATTTGATAAATAACTACTGAGTGGAAGTGGTTAATATATATAAGGTTAATAAATATAAGGCTTGAATTAGCATTGATATCAACTGTCGAAATTCTCAAAAAAAAATTGAGCAATACAGTTTTGATTGAGTAGTTCCAACGTAAATTCGATGTCTGAAAAAAAATTAACTTCATTTTGCTTGAGACTAAATTATTGGTTCTCTAAATAATAAATTGTTTTGATTTTGCTTAAAATTCAACCAAACCAGACATTGTTTATCTAAAGATTGGTTATACTCCGAAAATATTATATTAAATGGAATGAGTAGTTGTTTTTTTTCGAAGGTATGACATAAATCTAAATATGATATAATGCCACAAAAAATATCTAAAAAATATATCACAACAATAATATTATTACTTAAATAAACGTTTCATATATAACTTAAGAAGAGATCAGACTGAAGAGCTAAATTACTCGTTTATTGATCCGTTTTCAAGATGATCTGTGCTGCTATTGTATCAGAACTTATCTAAGTGATGTGTGGAAGAAAAAAGATATTTACATTTAACTGGTGATTGCTGATCATTCAAATTGTATATAATTTTCATCAAGCAATATGCAATCAAACTGACATGATTTAGCTGATCGCAGCATTTCTCAATTGCCTTAATTACCGAAATATTCCATAGATCAATAATTATAATTTATAGATTAAGAAAAATAGTTTGAGATACTGAAGTACTAACAGTAAGGCAGCAAAAAAGGGGAATATAAATTGAGATAAATCAAGCTACAAATTGTTTACTGTTTGAAAGAGTTACGGTTTATTTCGTAAACGACTTATGATAAGAAACATATTATACTCGTCCCTAGGTATGCTCAAAACTAATACGGGTTCACCGTAGTCGAACACCGAGAACAAAACAATGAACCCGCGTCCAGGTACGCTACTGTGATTCATCTGTCCCAACTCTACCAGCAAGAAGTCTTGATATAGCGTAGAGAGTGTATTCTACAAACACCCAGCAAGCATACAGTGAATCCAAGCACTCAAATTGCGTTTATTTGTACATCATAGAAACGTCCTTGAGAGAGTCAACAAAATGGCACACTAATATAACACAGTAACCAATCACAGCCAAGGATTTTCCTGGTGGGAAATGTGATCTCAAGGTTAACTGATCGGTCCATGAAATAAATCCAAAATAAAGATATATATCAAGCGAGTTCTGGAGATCTAACATCCCCAACAAAACATTGTATCGGCTCATACTGTTATCATCTTTTTTTCAGACTAGAATTTTGTTAGGTAACTTTTTAAAAGATATTATCTTGACCATTATGATAAATGTTATTTTGAGACGAAGATGAAAGAAAATAGTGTGATTATTGCGAGTAATTATTATTAAAAGTTGTGTAAAACTGTGTTTTGAATGTAATTCATTTAACACACACACTCTCTCTCGAATGACTTTTGATTGATGATATTTAAAGGTCCAGTTGTTGGATAACATAACTTCATAACTTCAAACTTGATCAAATGGAAATTGTTTCTAACATTAATAATTAGGTAGGATGATTTAGGGAATATTTGAAATTTTGAATGGATTGCTTAAGTCGATTCTACATAAATGACAACGTACAGACCACTGAGTTGGTTTTGCAAACATTTAATTTATTGTTTTAATGTAATCATTTTGTTTTACAAGCTAGCTATCATCCTGAAATCGTCACTAGATAATGACAAAAAAATTCATCCGAATTGCATTCAAAAATGATTTTATACTGAATCTTCTGTCATTTGTACCATGTAATTCAAACACAAATTAAAATTTAGCTTTTATTTTCGAAATGAACGAAATGAACATCATTCCATGATAGATACAGTCTAATATTTGAATTATCAACGACTGTGAATGGCCAATCACTTTTTCGACTTCGATGATGTTACAATTAGTTAAGACAAACAAATCTTTTCGTTAAACCATTAATGTATAGTCTCATCTTGTATAATTTTAAAATCATGTTTAACATCAACTTTTCCTATTTCGACTTTGTGTAGCGATAGTTCAGCTTTATATTTATTTCTCAAAGTTCAGTAATATCCTAACATCAATAAAGTGGGTTAAATAGTTATTAGTGATTAGATTATTTGATGATTATGTAAACATGTAAATTTACTCATTCAAGAAAATATAAACCACTTGTTTTTTTGTATAATGACCGAAAAGTATCATCATAAAACACAAAGGTTAAAAATACTAGTCTAATCCATTACTTAGGCGACTAGTAATAATTCACTTAAATAGTTCACCACTTTAACTCATTACACAGTTGATGTTAGTTGATTTCATTTAACCACTGATAGATAAGAATTGTACTACTTTTATAAATATTGTCTCAAAAAAGTCTAATTCATTCTGTTTATTACTATTTGTAAAAAGATTATATTAATCAACGCAACTTCAACAAACAGATTATGAAAAACTAAGATTTAATTTTTTTGACTACCGATTTGTCGACATCCAGATTCAGTAGTATTGTGATTCATGGTTTAAAAAAACACCTATAATTATTACAAATTTGATATAGTGTCAAGTTACTGTTTCTTAACGCGAAGCAGTATAAAACACGGATAAAAAATTGAGCTCACGCTACTTGGTCTCGCTTGTAATGACAGAATTTCATCTGTCATTGTTATTACGTATGCCTAACCACCGATGTAGGAGTAGGTTGGAAGAAAGCTAGGAGCGGCCAAACCGAAACATGGAAGAAATTTATGAAGTTGCTGACAAGTGGACTGAGTCATGTTGGTAGGTACATCATCTCTGTCTTTCTTTTTCTAGAGTTATCTCACCTTCGATTCCTAATATTCTCGATTGTCAGTAATTTTTCTACTATCTCCTCAACTATGGGATTTGACTTGACATTGGCGTCTCTGTGCTAATGCGGTATGGCAACTTAAACTGACATACGTAGATCCAAAGTTCTACATTATAATTGTCTGACTGACTGACTAATGACAGAATTTCATGATATAAATATATGTACATAATACATATGAAAACACTTTTTTCCACCTACGTTCCAACTTCTTCCACCTTACTATTTCATTTTATTTTAATGAATTCATAATAATAAATTACAATTAATTTTTTTACGGTTGTTTTCCAACTACACATAAAAAAAACTTTTACTAGTTCGTCTAAATTTTCTTTTCCCAAAAATTAAATAACATTTTAAACATGAAATAGATAAATGAATACGAGAATGAGAATAAATTTTATGAAATGACGAAGTTAAATTTTTTTTAAATACAAAATAATAATAAATGAACTTTTCATATGTATGTGCACACAAATTACTACAACCTCAAAAGCAATGAAGTAGTAATGTGTAATGTTAACAGGAAATACGAACATACTTCTGCTTTTTTTTTTACTTGACCTATTTCATTTCTGTCACGTTTTTTTGCGTTTTTCTTATTTTTAAAAAAGACAATTTATATTTACTCGATAGATTAAGAAATTTTAATAAAATCTAAGGTTACTTTAGCTAGAAAAAAATTCATTTTCGTAGACAATTTACTGAACATTCAAACATTTGGTGATGAAATTCTATCTTCAGTCAATATTAAAGAAAATAAGAAAATACTGCTCATTAAAACTATTGTGGTGCGAGCTACTTATAAGTAGTATATGACGTGAGCGTCAACGTAATGTCTGGCAGCAGAAGATGGAGGAAGATCAAGAAAGGAAGAGTTAGAAAACAATGGAATTTGTATGAAACGCATGAATAGTGACAATGGATTGATGTTTTGCAACAGGAACAGTCCAGTTCGATATGATGAACTGATATTTTGCAAATTAACGATTTACGATATGGTTTTCCGATTTTACTGAGTAACTCTGTAATTTTCGTTTAAGCTATAATAACTGCTTATGTCAAGAAGCTACTAATTATTTGAAGTGATCATACTGTAAATTATAAATTATTAGAATTCGATAAACACTGGTGATTAGATATACTGTGAAACGATTATTATTCCTATATCTACATGATGTTTTATCTTTTTTCTTAAAACAAGATGTTTTTTTTTCGGTGTAAAATCGGAAGGTATTAGTCGATATTTATTAAAGTCAGTACTATTTTATTTGGTGGATGGTTGAAAGTTGTTGATAAAAAAATCTGAAACTGGATTACATGCTAAGTGGTATTCATCATGATTAAGGCACCTTTTTAATTAGGAGTAGACTAGTGTTTACCATGGGATTTGAATCTGTATCACACAACCTTGCAATTTGGAACGTCGTTATGAGGCTTTTCAGCCCTTTTCTAAGCCCACGTGAGACTTAGATGTTTATAATAAGTATATTGTTATGTCTCCTACTAGAACGACTAACGTGCAACTTAACACTTGGCAGTTGGTCAAGGAGATCCATCGTCAGGTGGCAAAACGGAAGCTGCAAGAGACAGCAGAAATCTTTACTTTAGTACCAAAATTGCACTGAGAAATTGTGTGCATTCATAGTTTTTTGTATGGAGTGAAAACAGCTTATGAAATCGTACAATCCTTATTGATCGATGCTACATTATAACCCATTCACCTAATACCATATCGACATTCTAGAAATTCTATCGAGCTGTGATTGGATGGAAACTCTTCGGGTTTTATTGGGCCCCTGGAAGGTTCTATGAGCCATCCCCACAATAATACAGAAGTTGTATGTAAAACTGCTTAGATAAATAATTGTATTTAGTAGTTAGAGGTAATCAGCAGTAATTTTTGAACTACTGAACACTACTGAATTTGACACAACTCTACTTCTGATAAAACTAATACTCTATCTGGAAAATGCTTTATACCTTGAGCCTTTCGTCTCAAACCACTTAATATCCAAAGCATTTCACCATAATGTTGAAACGCTTGGAATAGTATTCATTTCAGTTGGTTGTTTGAATATTCCTACTGATGTTTAGAACTGCGACTGATCAGTCTATCTCGGCACATGTGCGTCCTGTGTAGATCGTAGCAATAGGGTCATTAGATTGTAAATCATTTTAGGCAGCGGTGGATAGTGAACTTCAGGACTCACGTTTCGTCTTATTTGGATTTAGTAGCTAAATGGAAAACGCTTTATTGTTTCAATCGAACGGTACTGCGTTGGTGTCTCGAATGAACATCAAATTTAAAGATACCGGTCCATTCACATGACTAGTCACTAGTGGGATGAAACGCACATTATGGATTCCACTGCCAGCCATCATTCATTTCTGCCTAGAATAGTTAGACTAGTAGTAGCTTAATTTCTGCACAAAGGGTATCTATAGAAACCAATTTTAATTTCGATATACTCTGTAACAGCTGAAAACACTTCTACCAAATAACTGATTTCTAGATTTAATTTATAACTAATTAAGTCTGTGATTTCTAAATTTCAACGAAAAATAAGTCCAGAAGAAGAACAATAATCTGTTTTCATTTTGTTAGTTAGACGATTGTATAATTACATTACTACTATATGTACTAAAGAAAAAAGTAATGTTCATCATTAACTCGATTAATTAATAAACAATTACTGCATACGTTGCATGCGTACAACGTATAGTTAGTTAGTTAAATTTCATGAACTTTTTTACTTTATTATAAAAAAAGAAATTAATTCTACCTGCTTATACTACTGAAATAAGTTTTGGTGTATTTTATACACATAATACAGATGTTATTCAATTGATAAAGCACAATTTGTCCATAAATTCAGTTTAGAATTAAGATAATTTATTTTTTTTTTCTAGATAAAAATTTAATGATGAAATTACTAAAATTATTATTTGTTACTAATTTAAGGAAAAGGTAGATTCATATATATATATTGTAAATATGTTTTTCGCCAACTAGTAAATGAGTTAATTATCAAAATTATATTTTATATTTTACATTACAATTTGATCTTGATTAAACTACCTTTGATAACTAGAAAGTACTAGATAACTGTTCTGCCGTACGTAGTATGACACTTCATAGAAGTGCACATCCACAACCTTAACAAAGATTAAAGTCAAAATATTCAGATGTCTCAGTGGCTACAAGTAAATAGTTACGAGAAATAATTCTTGGAGTTCTAATTAGAAGCTCAAACTAGTGTAGTTTAACCATGTGTAATGTGTTACAGTTACCGACTTATCACTTAAGAAGATAGTTTTTATATCAGTAGAAGACTGCCACTCGTTCTGAAGCACATGTTTAGATGCAGATCATACTCTAGTACGAGCGCGTATTTGTCTGGGGGCTTGCTGGACGTAAGAAAGAGTCTTAGTTATAATAGAGTCAAGAGTATATTTGAAGAGCAACTATAAAAACAGTTAGGAAGCCAAGTAAGTGATACTCGTCCCTAGGGTAACGTGGGATGATATCCAAAAGGTTGCAGAAACAACAGTGATATCTGTAAGTAAGCGTAACTAAAAGGCTAGGGAGAAACAGCAGATTTTAGTTGCTTCTACTGAAGCGATAGATACTCGGAAACGCAGCCCGTCTGGCTCTGAGTACGATGAGGAGCGGAGTCAGCCTAGATGCATGCTTGTAAGAAAACTACACAATGATCGTGAATATTGTTGGTTGGTGAATTCAAAAGAGATGGAAAAGTCAACGGCAATAGATGATAGTAGACACTTGTTCACACTTATCAAGTACACTGATATAAAAAATCTGACTGTTAGTCAGACCATCTTGGAAAAGGATGGAACTATTATTCACTCCTAATCCAGGAGATTGAATCGATAAGCAGAACACTTTAGGGATCAGTTCAACTTGTCTTCAGCCGCACTTCATTTAATCACTGTCTTTAGACAATCTGAATAAGAAATCAGGTTGAAAAACCTATTGACAAACTAAAGAGAGGAAGAGTAGCAGCCACTGACAGGCTTAACCCTGAGATTTTTGAGAATTATGGTTCAGTTTTAGCAGTTAGATTGACTAAGAGCTTAAGTAGAATTTGGGAAATAGATGTTTTCCTATCTGAATGGTCCTAGTCACAGATTTTCCTAGTCAGACGTCCAACAATGGTATTACACGTCTACCTTAAGATAGCATTTGACTCTTTTTACTGTGGGGGTCTGTAGCACTGTCTGTCACTGAAAGGTCTACCAGTGAAGTACGTTAACCTTACATAGGCTCTATACTCGTCAGGATTTTCCACTCTCCTCATTCATATTCACCTTTGTTATTGACATCCTTTCCAGATAACCCTTTCGTCGTCCGACTTTTCAGGAACTGGAATTTTACCAGGAGATTCACTTCTTGGCTTAGTTCTATTCGGTGCATATGCTGACAAAATGCAGAGTCTTCTGATCACCCTAAGCAACAATGCAAGCATGTTCGGGATGCGGTTCTCACCCTCGAAATGCAAAATGTTGCTTCAAGATTGGGTTACTTAGGGAGTGAAGTAGTCGAGCGTGTTGACCGCTTCACTTATCTGGGGAGTCTCATCAGTGCTGATGGCCTGGTGTCTGACGAAATCTTAGCACGGATAAAGAAGGCTCGATCGGCTTTTGCTAATTTGCGTCACTTATGGTTTAGGCAAGATATCTTGTTTGCTAACCGAAGGACGAGTGTACTGTGTATCAGTTCACTCCGTCTTACTTTATGGCTGCGAAACATGGTCATTTAGAGTAGGAGATATTCATATGTCACTGGTTTACGGTCAGCGGTGTCTCCGAAGCACTGCTTGCGTATCTTGGGACAACCGAGTAAGCAGTGCTGAAGTACGGAAAAGGATACAACTAAAGTGGTCAATATTCATTAATTTTAGGGGTTACGACACGTGGTACGTATGCACACCCACCAACGACCTCGACGGGCGATGCTGTGTAAAGGACGGGTTGGCCAGAAAACTGTTAGGTTAGTTGCACCATAATATATCACAAACTCATGAAGCCACGGAAAACTTGACTGAACCATGGTAACAGGTGTAGGCTCTCTCGCTCGAGTCTGCGAAACAATCATAACCGGTATTTAGAGAAACTGAAAGATATGGTTTTAAATCTCCTGCAGTGGCACAGATGCATCTATTCTGTTTTCCTACAAGTTTTAAAATTCTGAATTCTTCACTTTTCTTTTTCTCTTCTCTTTTTAAATATTTATTTGACTGATTTGTAACTTATTGACACAAACCTTCGATTAATAACCTTTTCCATCACATATAATACTGCTACCATCTCTACCATTATGCATTTTGAACTGGCAATTTCATCTCTCTGTGCTGATGTGGTATGGCAACTTAAACTGATGTACGTATTTACCAATTTCTACAAAGTAACTGACTGAGGAACTGACTACCGACGATATTTGTTCATCGTTAGGAAATTTCATCTACTACTTTCAGACCTTCTGAGGCGGAATGTACATTTTAATACAATGCAACAGCACTTCTCAACTCAAGAACTTCGAAAACTCAAAACAATTGACCATCAGTCAAGATCAAAGTCAAAATTTTCATTACAAACCTGAAGGAAGTTCTATTGTACGGAGCTGAAATTTAGAGAACCTCCAAAACCATCATCCAAAGAATATATTTATTTATTAACAGATACTTTGGATGCGTTGGTCAAACACTATCGGTAACAACCTACCCTAGCAGAGAACTTGTTCGATCTAAACAACGGAACTAACTGGTATGAAAGATGTTATCTTGTTACTGAATTATATTCTTATTATACTTTCTGAATGTGAAATAAAAAACTAATGAATGTTGGCGGTCACAAGAAAACTGATACTGTAACTGGAAGATTAAAATTTAGATAAACAAAAGCTCAAGTCTTTTAAATGTTTCAATTCAAACATTAATAGATTGTGTAATTTGTGCTAAACAAAAGTGATTTTTAATAGAAACCTATAAAATAAAATTCAACAATGTCAAACGTCAGTCATTTGTCACTACTCCAGTTCACTAAAACAAGAAATACGACCGACTGATTCAGACATAAAAGTAATGTGCTTACTCTAAGATTTGAGGCTACAAGGTTTGATCCTGTACTGTAAGATCAGTGGTACAGGTTCCTGGTCCATCACAAACAATTGTTCAGTGCTTCAGACTTTTTTCAACAACTTATTATGAGGTAAATTTTCTTAACAAACCTTACTTTGGAGTAATTATGACTTGAACTACATAATTCAGTGAAATATAGATTTATGCACTTTGAATCACTTCTCAATAGTATACCATAACTTTTGCACCCTAATATGCCATTCATTTTTACCAACGAATCATTTATTTGCTAGAATTTTAATTCTTTTTACCTAAAAAAAATTACATTTCATTTGTCTTTGTTTTCAACCAATATTGTGAAAGTGGAGTGAGTCATGTTGGTGGATGTAGGCTACCTGGTTGGGGTCCGTGAGATGAAAGTCACCGATGTTAAGAGACCTTGAACAACATGGCTTAAAATCGTTTGCAATGGCGCAGGTGCATCCTCTCTTTGTGTTCTCTGAAATTCTAATCTTCACAATTCTTCATCACCTCTATCTTTCTCTTTCTAAAGTTATCTCACTGAATTATACTTACCGAATCATATCTTCGCTCCCTAATCTTCTCCAATACTGCTAATACTTCTACTACCGCTACCAATATGTGATTTGAAATGATGGTTGCATCTCTGTGCTAATGCGGTATGACAACCTGAACTGATGTACGTATGTACAAAGTTCTACATTGCAACTGACTGACTGAGTGAATATTTTGAAAGTAAAGACAAATAATACAACCAAATGAATTCATTATATTCAACCTAGAGTGATTGCGTTTATGCTGCGTAACCAAAAACATTGTTCATATCATATTAAAATAAAAAGAATTTTATGTTTAAATGCCAAAAATGAAACTGTATTAATAAATTATTGATTTAAATGATGTTCAGTTATGTATTCTTCTTATTGACTGCATTAAATATTCAATTTACATAGTCATTAACTTATTTGTTTTTACTATTCACAAAACAATTGAATGTTTATTTGAGTCTAAAACTTCAAACTAGCGGTAGGGATTCACTTAATCAAGTGTATTTATGGAAGAAGATATATACTATGAAATGTCAATGATTAAAACAAACACTATCTTTTAAGTTGACGTACTAACTCAATAAAACAAATTTCTAAATATTCATTGAACATAAACGACTGTTTTAAATAATGATAGTTGAAAGTTGTTGTTGTTTTTTTTTAAATTATTAACTTAAAGAAAAATTTTCATATCACATATAATTAACGATACATTTTTTGCATTAAATATGCTATAATTAAATTGTCAATATGATAAAAAGTAGTTTTTATTTGAAGACAACATAAAATTGTCATAGTAACTTATAAACAGAGCGAAAAAAACAAAGATTTATTAGTTTTTTTTGTAACATGAATGCATCAACCCAATAAACGTTCACATGTTAACTTAATGAAGGCTTTGTTTGTTATTCGTTAATAATTCGTGATGAAATAGAAACTGTAATGTACTTACACACTTATATTAATTGATATATATGGTATTGTAGTATAAATAGTTCGTGAATAGTTTTTTTTTGAAAGTTAAAACGTTCGCAAAGCCAAGATTACTATGAAATTAATATGAATTTTGACCTAATTATTTATTTTTACAATTAATTAATAAAATAAAATAAAAATTGGTTTGGTTTTTTCTGTTTACCGAATAATTTCTGTGACATTGAGAAGGAAAAAAACAATTACACGATCACTTATTTATATTCTCACATGTACAAAATCAATAAGAGTAACGAGGTCAGTTTGTATGAGCATGTATGTTCAATGGTTTAGTTGTTCACAATTTCTTTTTAATTAAATTTATTAAGAAACTCAACATAAAATAAAGAGCTAGAAGGTTATTAACTGTAGAATAAAATCTATTCATTAGATTTCGTTACATTCTCTGAAACTACTTACAAGCCAGTAGTTAAGATTATCTTTATTTGTTGGTAACATTTAAAATTCAGAAAAACGCACAGTTCAAATTGTGGTGACCAGTGCGTCAATAATTTTGTGGCGATCAGTATTCCATCTGTTCTTAGACTTTCTATGCTGCTCGTTCAGACAACCGTTGAAAAATAACGCCTCACGGTTTGTCAATCAAAAGAGAAAGACGTAGAGTTGAATACGTACATTTGGTACAACACAAAAGTAGACCACCAAACAACAGGCACACGAAGCGAAAATAATTATGAGTGCCAAAGTGCAGGCAAGAAAATGAGCGAGTTAGTGAATTAGTGGGTGAATGAATAGGATTTAAATGTTACTATACAAATGACTCAGTTAAATAAGTTAATCAAAAGAGCTTAACCAAATTAAATATGTACAAACTCAAGAGTATGTGGAGGCACTACACGAAAAAAATGAAAAATAAGGGTTAAAATATTCCGAATATCTTATGTCTCTGTAGGCAAAATGAGTTTCATTTAGAGTTATGGAGATCATTGTTTTTACACTTCAAATTCATGAATCAATCATTGTCAGACCCTCATAAGAAACCTAGAAGCACTGGAGGAGGGTTTCATCCTGGTATGTGACTCATCAGCAGTGCGTATACACGACTCCTACTAATCAAAGGATTTGAACTCATAAACTTTGGTCTTGCGAGTGAACGCTTAACCTCTGAATCACTGGGCTGGCATCCAACGGTATGGTCCAGAGTTAGGATCCTTCGGGTAGCATGAGTAATGGATGATGATGGGTCCCATACCAGGATGAAATGGCTGTCCAGTGCTTACAGGCTTTTTGTGGTGGTCCAACAATGACTGATTCACAGTTTCAATGTGTAAAATGATCTTCGTAGTTCCATAACACACCACCTAATCGACACAAAATATCAGATGGATACAATGAATGCCATTCAGATAATCAATAAACAAAATCAAGCCATAGAAACTAGAAAAGTTAAACCTGAAAGTATTAGACTATACAGTAAATCGTTCATTTTTTCAATGTTTCATGAAATCATATTCAAATTAAGTGTTTGCTTGTTAAATTATTATCGATATGTTTGTGCGAGAAAATGTAATCCTCTCGCTGGCCACATTTTGTCGACTAATCAAAGTTATTTAAAAATGGTTTCTCTTAAATAACGTCTTATGAACAGATTTTGATTTCTATTTCAGTCATGTGATAAACGGAAAGTTGATGAAAGTTAACAGATGCTTCAATCAAACAGGTGAAAAGTGAATCAAAATAACAATCTCTAATTTTTTGAAATACATTAATTTTCCAGCTAATTATATTTATTAATTTAGCATTGTACTGACGATTGCATCACACTGAATTACATTTATTCTTTTCATGTATAGAAATAATTACACCGGGTGGAAAAATCGAATAATTCAGTCTAGGGTAGCAAAATGCGTATATAAGCAATTTTAAGGTAAGATATCGTCATATATTCTTAAAGTGCAGTGATTGCGAAATTATACTCCTCAACAGTGAAACAGATCAATAAACTATTTACTGAATGAACCATACGAGACCTATTTAGGCATTTACAAAACTCGGACACCTCCTTTACAGACAAAAACAATTTGCTTTAAGCTCGATTCTTCACTAAGTCATAGAATAATTTGATAATTTATTCTTTTAATACTATTTCATTTCATTTAAAACTTTGTATGATTGAATTTTTTCATCGAACTGACTTACGCTGATTTTCATACAAAAATTCTGTAAAAAGTTTATATATGAATGGACTTTTCTGAATGTAATATGTTACCATTTTTAGGAAAAACTTTCGTCTTCTTATTGTGGTGGCCAATTTCGACGTGTTCTTAGGCTTCGTAATTAGCTCGTCCAGACAATCGTTACTAAATAGCGTCTGACGGTTTATAAATCAGAAGGTATACTCGAAGTGTTGAATACGTTTATTTTGGCACACCACAAAATGGGATAGCAGACCACAAGCAGACCGGACAGGCACACTAGCGAGCGAATGTGAGAAAGAATTAATAAGATTAAAATGTTCGTACATATACATAGGAAGATATCTGAGTCATCGTGATATTTAAGAGATATCAATATTAAAGAGAATAGGATGCATATGCGCGTAGGTGTAAACAATGTTTAGTCATACAAGCTCATACAAACCAGACAATAATAAAAGCCAATGGTACACATAAGTTACTGTTACACAAATGGCTTGGTTAAATAAATTACTCGAAAGGCTTGACCAAATTAAGTGTAAGGTAATTGGAATATATGTGGAGGCACTACATTATTACTTTCTCTATAGTCCCCAATAAGACTATTTACGTTTGCTGATACAGATTTTATAAACTTAATTCAACAGAAATATGGTTTCGCTTATGTTAAATATTTAAGTACTTGGTTCTAGTTCTTCGTGAACTGAATACACTTGTTTTTTTAAAAAAATTAAACAAGCCTTTCCTTGCATAAGGTAACTACTCATTTTCAATAATAAAATAACTGCATGGAGATAACAATAGTGGATAATATTGTGTATTTTATGGGAATTTCATTGTTTCCATTCGGTGGGGATTTCCAACAACCCTCTGTTTCTAGATTAAGTCTAGTGTTAATGTGTGGTAATTAAAACAGATAAAAGACTGTGATTGTTGACTTTAATCAATCCTATTTTAGTTGTACACTTCAGTTTCAAATATGCTGAAAATCTACTACAACTGTGTAATTATGGAGTAAGATTTAAGGGTGTAAGTCCAGTGATACCGTTTTAAAACGAACAAAAATTTAAATGAAGTAACAATTTTTGCATTTACCAGTTCAAATTATAAACTGTTTCTCAACAAGGAAGTGAAATGATAGTAATTTGTTCCTAGTGACGTATAATAATGTGAAACATTAAATGACTATGATAACACAATCAATCTAATTCATTTACTAAGTGAAAAATCTATGCTGTTACATATATTAAGTTGAATGAAATTTGGATTATGGAATTCACAATTATTAACACATACAATGATAAGAAAACCAGCCAAGATTATCACGAGTTAAACCAAGACAGATCAATAATACACTGCTACCTTCACTAAAACGTGTATTTTCGGGAAATACATAATAAAACACGTGTCTATCACATTTCATTAGCCAATCACCCAATATGTATAGCAAAATCTAAAGAAACAATTCACTTTACAATCTAAAAAAAAATACTCCATTGGGCAAAACTAATCGTCGATTCAGCGTTCAGAATGGCTTCTTACTACTTACTTCTTCATATTAGATACTCTATTTTTCAATAATTAGGTCATTCAAGTATATGTTTTATAGCTGGCAATTAATTCATGGACCACAACAGTCAAATCATTTTGTTTGGTAGACTGACATAACTACAAAATTCCGACTATTCTGTCTTGACCTACTGAGCATCTCCCATCTACTAACTGTTTGTTTAAAGATTTGTTTTTTATTTTACGTAGCAAAAAAGAATACTGAATTTAAATAATAAAACGAAACTGAAAACTTTGCTACAGTTTTACTAAGAGTAATCACAGTATGCTTTACTGTTTTAGAAAAAGTTAGTTTATTCTTTTGAGTAAAGTTAAGGGGAAAAAACGTGATATGCTTGAAACTATTACGAGTTCACCTTACTCAGTAAACGGAACGAAGATCAACTATGCAGTGACACGATAGGCTATTCTAATTCTATTGTCCTTGAACCTGCTAACTAGAGCAAGAAGTTTAGACAAGGAGTAGAGAATGTATTCTACAGGCACCCAGAAAGGTTGAGGTTGCTAAGCACACAACTCAAGCTTATTTATACAATGATAGAAACGCCCTTGAAAGAGTCACTAAATAGTGTGCTAAAATAATCCATTAACCAATGACAGTCAAGGATTTCCAGAGTGGGAACTGTGAGCTGAAGATCAACTGAGCGTCTCTGGTATGAAAACAGAAACTCTAAATTTCAGAATGAAATAACAAATTCGGGACTTCTTCCAAGTGAGTTCTGATGATCTAACGTCCCCAACAAAACGCCTTCAAGCATCACCGTAACTTGATGTCATTGAACACGTTTCTTTACTGAATTTTTACCGATACTAGTTGATAATTGAATAAAATGAAACATAAAAGGGAAATTTATTTATTTTTTCTAATTAATTAGAAACTTGAATTTGCATGTTAAATTAAATGCCAATTGTAAATTAAATTTATGAAGAAATTTAGCAAAAAGAAACATTTATGTGACCTCTTTCATTTATTGCAAACTCTGCCCGAATGACCATTTCTGAGCAGAAACTAAAAACATGTCAAACGGGTTATTTGAATACTTTCAGTTGATATACAAATTTCCATTCTTATTACTAAAATGTTGACACTACTTATTTAGTTAATTTGCAGTTAATAAATAATCTACAATTCTATGAAATTGATGTTAAAATCAATTAGCTAACGTAACCATTCGATCAACTAATTGACTGGATAACATAATGAAGGCATACTTTTCTTGTATATCATGCCTATACGCGTTTTAAATATTACCGAAAGATAATCATTATGATCGCCTTTATTTGTACTGAACTTATCGATTAATAGTGTAAACTTGGATATGTGATTATCCATTAGAGTTAACTGATTCATACAAATCAAACAATCAAATAGAATGGAAATAAAATACAAATCATAGAGTTAAAACACATTGCTCAGAAGATAAAACTCATTAGAGTACCCACTTCACATGATACTAAATTATTTTCCTTGAAAACTGAAAATCACGTTGATCTACTATTTCAAAATCATAGCTAAAAGCCATCTAAGAAATCACCAGTGAAGAATTGGTGTCAGTTCATTTTTACTTACATAGAACGAGCAAGTATGACAATCAAAAAAGTAGAAATTTTGGGTCATTTACAAAATTCATTGTATTAATGTCAAGAAGGCTAATGTTGGATAAAATGGATATTTCCTCTAATTATGAATATGAAACAAGTGAGATCAACTCACAACGATGATATTTACAGACACAAATTTGACTAAACCTATGTTAAATTTTTGAAATTAGATCCAATTAACAATTTCAACAAATTTCGAAACATCTGATACTCAGGTCAACCTATATTTAACGAAATCGTTAGGAAAAAACATTTGTTTTCACTGTCTATACTCTTGATACTTTTTAGAAAATCAAACATGCTTAAAAGTAAATTATTAATCATTACCTAGTCAACTATGGGTGTGTGTATGTTCTATAGCTTTTACTGAGTAAATTGAATTTATAGAAATTCGGTATGCTACACTTGAATTTGTCATGATGATAATGCTTGAATATTGACATTGAATGAAGTTCTCATCTAGAACGACTACGAATCTTACATAACTTATGAAACCACTTTTCCTAGAAACAATGAAAAGCTTGATTTCAAATTTAGATATATATATATATGCAAAAAGTGGTTTTGTGTTATTAGCAGTAACTCACTTCATATTTTTTTTTAAAGGATTATGAAACAAATACGTAAACTTGTAACAGCATAAAATTTAATTTAAAACAGCTATCAACCAACGTAGAAAAAGTTTCGTAAGTCTAATGAAACAGCAATTTAACCCAACTCTGTTGTTCGTATATTTTTTTATGTACATTTTAAGAATTTGATGACGCAAACAACATAATTATATATTCAAAATATCATTATGAATAAACATTTGTTTGTATCTTTTAATGAAGAAATTCAATAGACCGTTGGTTAAGACATCATACTTAAATAACATACATAGATATACATAACATCATAACAGTTTAAAATAGTTAAAACCTAAAATATAGTAGATAGTAGACAAGATATAGTTACTTCTGCTTAATATAATTTCCAATTATTGAGTAAATTTATTTACAATTATTTGTTAAATCAAGAATGATAAAAGTGACAGGAGAAGTTAATTTCATTAATTTCATAGTAGTTGTCTATCTACTGATGATAGCGTTAAAACCAACAATGATAATTATTTAAAACTCATCGACATACTTATATCATATTAGAATTACGCAAGTAAGCATGGATGAGTTATGAAGCATTTAAGTGGTAATGTCTGTAAATGTGAAAATTTCAGTAGAAAAATTTTAAACCACAGGATGAAGGAAATCATAACTAATGTTAAACGTTATGCAATAGCAAACGAGAAATTCAGTAAATTAACTGAGTACAATGAGTAAAACTCAAAATAATGAATGCAAGAGAATTCTTAATTAGTGGTATGAAATAAGTTATTATGCAAACGAATGTTGAAAATGCAGGTCATAAAAGTAGAGCGAGATTCAGTCGTGTCCTCATGAATACACAAGTTCGATTTCAACCAGCCTAGAATCAATTAATTCAAAATTAACTTTATATTGGCTATTTTGAAAGACGTTGAAATTTTATCATTCTGCTCATTGTCAAACAGATGACATGTAATCACACTCTTGGCAATCGGTTGCTGTGGAATGTCCTCCAAGATACGAACAAAAATGTACCTTTGTGCGTATAGATATAAACTGGTAAAGGTAATCTGAATTGACATGAAATGATTAAGTAGGGATAAAGAGGAGTCATACGTATGTAGACTACCGTTTAATTTCAATGATAATCAGTAACCTATGAAGAATTCAGCAAATCAAAGGAAGCACAAACACTCAACCACCTTCAGAGACATCATTAACAAAGTAAATCAATAATGATTGACATATTGAGGGATATATTGACTTTCATCAGGCATAACTAACTATACTACAAACCATGATTACTTAACATATCAGGACACTATCTTTGAGATTATTGATTGAAGACATTTATTGAAAACTCAATAAAAAACCGTAATTTTGTGTTTCAAATACATTTTATACTTCAAACTGCTTTATAAGACAACGGAACGATATATACATATTGTTCATTCAACACTTATGTACTTTTTAGATAACTTGAAAAATAGCATAGTTCAAGTGGTTGCTTCTTCATCATTGTAATCTTTTTTTATTATTATTCCATTATCCTTGTTTAAAACTTAGTACACTCTAGTGAGCTTTAGTTAAAATTGGAATTTTCAAATTTGATCAAATTTAATTATACCGCTTTTGAACATGCAAATAAAACTTGATCGAGAGATGAAGAGAGAAAAAAAAATTTTGAAAAAGAAATCATCATTTTGAATGAATTTAGTGAAGAAAAATTTAATCAATCACAATATTTTTTTACAATCTTTAAATCAACGATAAAAAAAAGAAAATTACTTTTTGATTCTTTTTCGTCATCTTTTGTGGAGTTTTATTGATGAAATCAAAAGATAAATATTTGCAAAATTCTACACCATCAAAATGAAAATATAAATTTTAGTAGAAAAACTGGAAAATCGCATTTTTTGACCACGTGACTATACTGATCAACTGCTTGTATGATCCATTTTTGAAGGCTTTGTTTGTGAAAATCCCTACCTATACACAGTTGTAATTTATGCTTATTGATTCCTTCAGTTTTACATTTTGTTAGTCTGTTCGATTCCATTTGAGATGATAATATTTGTATTTTATTATAATTTCTATTTCTTCTGTCATTGCTGAGTTTCTGTGTTTCTTTCTGAACTGCATTTATGTTGTTTAAGCTGATACTTAGTCATGGCGGCAGCCATATTGATTTGTTCCTCCTTTGATTGTATTGCTTGCATTGACTGAAACTATGCATCTTGATTGTGAATTGAAGCACTCACTCTTCCAGAATACGAAACACTCTGTGTAATAAAGCAACCAAATATTATCTTTCGAAAAGAATCTGATCTATCCAGAAAGGATAGAATATTATTTATTTGTTGCTGTTGGTTTGATTCATTGAAAAATTTTTGGTGGAATAAGTGACTGGTACTATTTGTTTAGATAATGATGTACATTTATATTTATGATGAATATTAGAACCATCATTTATCCGAATCACTTGTTTTGGTATTAAACTGGGCAAAGCGCATATCTAACCTACCTAATCAGTTATTCTACATTCCAAACCTCAGTTTGCATTCTACACTGCTTCAATGAGTTAAAACTGAATGCAAGTCATTTGAATTGATTGTTTAAATTTTCCCATTCATATTGAAGACTGAAACAACTGATCAATCGCTTTGGCCTCAATATTACCATTGCTAACCAACATCCATCTCTGCTATTGATAATGACTGTAAGTTATTTTTCAAAGTTAACATATGCTGATAAAAGTGTTTTAATGATTGATTTGAAATAAGACGGAACTTTTTTTCTACAATTTCTGATATCACATTACAACACACAGTGTTTGTTTTTCTTGTAAAAACGTTAAAAAAAAAAGAAAAACACATACATAAACTATTAGCTACCAAGGAAAATTTTATAAAATAGAAAACTATTGACAAATATGTCATTTCTATAAATGGATAAACATTTAAATTTATCTAAATAGTTTTTTTATGTCAATTAAATAAATTTATTTGTTTAATTTATTTTTGCTTAGTATATATACTACTGATAGAAAAGAAATTTTTATCATTAGCATTAATAATATATAATAATCAGTAATATCGTTAAAAACAATGAAATTATCTACAATAAATGAAATCTTTTTTGTTTTATCAGTTGTATAATAGAAACAGTTAGATGAGAGTTATTTTATCTGCAAATTCATTAATCTTTAAAAATAAACAAATAATGTGGAATACAGTTGTTGTAAATGTCATTAGATCTGAGGTATGTAGTATGGATGGAATTTGTCAATCAGTTAGCGAATGGTATCAATCATACTTATAAAATGAACTGCAGTTCCATTGCTTTATACGATCCAGATTCATTTTGAAATTATTATCGATGAGTCACAAATAGGAATAAAACTGTTTCATGTATACTTGGTACGGCATAATTCTCAAATTGATAATAATCTACGAAAGAAACTTATTCAAACTGAAAGTAATGGATAATTACGCATTGGTTTCAACTAAATCAGTAAACTTAAATAATTTCGACTAATTATGCATAAAATTGATTTTTTTAAAAGTATACTGCTAATTAACAGATTAATGTAAATAATTAAATGAACTCAAAATGGTCGAATACTTCGTTAAACTAAATATATATAACAAATATAATAAACTTTTTTGACTATTCTGAAGATAAGTATATCTATATATCATATACTACTACTGCTACTGTGGTGTATGCTACTTATGTTCACATAAGTAGTATATTATATCAAACGTCTGACAGCAAAAGATCGAGAAGGTAAGAATGAGAACAGAAGGAGATTTGTAGGTAACGTAAACTGAAGTGAAGTCTGAACAGTTTAAATGAAAGAACACTGAAATCTGAAACAAATAAGCATTCGTTTGCAAATGATGATTCACGGCAAGGTTTTGAACATAGGCTTAACAACTCTGTAATATTCGCTTAAATATATATGTTGATGGCCTCACCTGAGTTTTCGTGCACAACACTACTACTGTGTTGGCGACGTTAGATCCCTATAATTCACTTAATAAAAGTCCTAATTTTGGTTTTCATGTTTTCGAGCATAGGTTGATTAGTTGACTTCGAGATTACATCTACTACTCTGGAAATTCTTCACTGTCACTGGTTGATGTATTATATTAGTACGCTATTTTTGTGGCTCTCCCAAAGATGTTTCTATAACGTATGTGTGTTTGTCGATCTCATATTTATGGGTGCTTGTCGATTACACTTTCTAAGCCCTTATATAGTTCGCTGGGAAGGGGATAACAGATTAAAATAGCCTATCGTGTCACCACATCATGTGTCTTCGCTCTCGTTTACCGAGTAAGGTGAACTTGTAATAGTTTCAAGCATATCATACTAATGTCATTACTGTTTAAAAAGAAGGCATTTTATGAAACAATAAGCATCATTCATACAATCATTAATCAATGTGTAAGATCAAAAAAGAGTAGTGAGAAGACAATATGTAACATTTAGATTAGTTAGTTTTTAGTATGACAATGATTGAATGAAACAATTAAGAAATAAATATAACATGTCGTCACTTTAGTATGAAACAATGAAGATTTATATATTTATTTATGAATTAATAGAAATTGATGCGAAATGCTTCACAAAACAAATTTATGACTTGTAGGAAAATAAATGTCTTAAATTAGGAGAAAACATTTCAACAATATTCATTATTATTATTATTATTATAGAATCAGCAATGTATTATACATACTATATTTTTGTTAGTTTGTAGTGCCTCCACATATATTCCAGTTCGCTTACATCTAACTTGGTTAAGCCCTTTCGATTAATTTATTTAACCAAGCCATTCGTATAGCAACAATTTATTTGTACCATTCGTTCTTCTTATTGTCTGGTTTGTATGAGCTCACATGACATGTCCCACTTGTCATTTGACCTTGTCAATCATTCGTCGCTTTTATTCACGTGTGCGCACGCCTATTTCGCTTGTCATATGTCTGCCTTATTTTTGTCTGACTATATATTCTTAGTCACATTCTATCTCTTTGAGTTGGCTTCTTTTGTTTTATTCACTGCTTCTCCGCTTCGCTTTGTGGTGTGTCCCGAATAAACATATTCATCATTACGAATTCATCTTCTGATTTATAAACCGTCAGACGTTATTTGGCAACGATTGTCTGAACGAGTTAATTACCGAGCTCAAGAACACGCAATAAATCGACACACTAAAAGTTAGTGGAAATTAAATATTCAAGTTATGAATAATGCTCAAATGAATCATCATAGACTGTTAACAAATTCATGAATCTTTCAATATTATCACGAACAATCCGTGATTCAAAAGTATACAGATATGTTTCATGTGAAAGGCAGAAGTACTTAATGTCAAGTTAATTTTTTGAAACAATTCAGAACAACAGTTAATGTATAGTAATCTGATGGTTGGTTATTCCACAGAATAGTGTATTTATAATACCATCGTACTTTTTTAAATTAGCTTTCAAAAAATATAAGAGTTGTAGATACTTAGTTATCAGTATCTAAAGTCAATTTGCTCCGAATTATAAATGTTCCGAATTACATTACTGAAGTTCCCATGGTGTTTACTCAATTCATAATTCATAGAAAACAGTGTGAATGAAAATAACTGATAGTAAATTATTCAGACAACTGAGTTTTCAAGAAATCGGTAATATCAAATGCAATAAATTAATTTTAAGGGGAAATATTTTATTGTATATAATGCAAATCATATTCAAGATGTAAGTAATCCAAGTAATTGAACGTCAATAACTTGGCTTTCAAATCCTTTCGACTTAATATCTCGTCAAAACAGCTTTTAAACAACACATAAAGTTTATGTCTCTATTGTGACGAAGATATTCACCGAAATCGATTTCGAAATATTCATTTCTCTCTATTTTATTAGCTATATGAACTCTACACATGATATAGGCCAAATTAATCAATTAAGCTTCACTGAAATAGTACAATTGTGCAACCTTTAATTATCATCCTATTCAAAATTATAATAATAGATACTCAGTTTCTTTTTTTTTTTTATTTAAGACCAATAGGTTGTTAATATCTTGAACAATGTAAAATGAAATAAAAAAGTACGGACTTGAAGTGTTCATGGTATCACTTTGACTTCTATAATATATATAAAGTGTTGGGGATGTTAGATCCCCTGAACTCGCTTGATTAATGTCCTCATTTTGGATTTTATTCATGGGCTGATCAGTTTACCTTGAGATCACATTTCCCACCTGGAAAAGTCTTGGTTGTGATTGGTTACTGTGTCATTTTAGTGTGCCATTTTTGTGACTCTCCTAAGGACGTCTCTATGGTGTATAAGCAAACGCGATTTCAGTGCTTGGATTCATTTTGTGCTTGCTAGGTGTTTGTAGAATACACTTTCTACGTTATATCAAAACTTCTCGTTAGTGCCCTTGGGTCAACGTATCAGATTAGCCTACAAGGAGGCTGGTTCATTGTCTCGTTTTCGTTTATTGACTAAGATGAATCCGTAATAGTTTCAAGCATACATAGTGACTTAACAGATAAATCAGACATCAACCAATTAACGTATTTCTCAACTTTTGCCACACAAACAATATTTCGATTGATAATATTTCAGATGCATACTTTTTTCCTAAAAATAAATTTCTTTTGCCAACACGGATTTCAAATGTATTTATTGAATTTTTGTTTAGACAAGAAAAAACTCATTAGAAAAATGTTTAAATCGTGAATAAGCGACGTTCATTGTTTAGAAGCTTCCCTCCCCCCCTTCCCCATAGATTGTTTATCCTCTTGTTTAAACGAGGTGAATTATTTGAAAAATAATAATAAAATGTTAGGAATTTTAAAGCATGTGATTGTTTTGTTCAATTTAAAAATTCATCAATAGAATGTTGCTTCACAGCGTTAACCAAACGCTACACGGCATAGAAATGAAGCACATTTTTGCACATATAAATAGTGATATACAGACGGTTACTTACATACATATACGCAATTAAATGTTGGCTGCCCTAATTACTGTTGCATACCATTCGACCAGGTAAGTAATTTATCTATGAATACAGAAGAGTGAGCTTTTCTTAGCCAAAAAAAATAATTTTAAATGATGTGTAGCACCTCATGTACATTTGTGTCTGTTTTCGTTTAATTTGGTTAGGCCCATTTATTAACTTATTGAACAGATAGTTAATCGTATAGCTATTACTTTTGCTGTACCAATGTGCTTTCATAATTGTGATGTTAGTATGAGCAGGTATGACTGAAAATTGCTTACCGCCTAAGTGCATATTGATTTAGTTCTCTTTAATAGTTGCCTCTTAACAAAACTCAATGACTCATTCAATTTCCTATGTATATATATGTACATTTTATTTCTATTCATTCATTCGCTAACTTGCTCTTCGGTACTCACATTTCACTTTTGCTTCATTTGTTTGTGGTTTTGTGATCTGTGTGTGGTGCGAAATGTGGTGATCTATATGTGTAATCAAATCTTTTGATTTATACACTGTTGGGCATATCTAATAACGGGTATCAAGACAAGCAGTACACGAAGTTTAGGAATATATCGGATAACGAACGCCATAGCTGTTAGTTGACAAACGCAAAGTCTTTCCGTTCATGAGTGATTCTTAATTATATATATATATATATATATATATATATATATATATATATATATATATATATATTGCTTTAGTATACACCATGAAAATATTGAATTCACTTAAATCTGTTGCTAGATAGTAGAAAAGTACTAGAAAGTTGTAATCGTTGCGAGAAGAGAGTTTTTTCATTGAGATATGTAAAATGAGTTAGCGATCCAATAGAAAAATGCACATATTTTGAATTAAGAATGACCAACATTGATAAACTGTTGGGATGATACAGGACATAAACAAGAACAGTTCGATATATTTTTCTCCTTTCATAATTTGCCTACTAATGAGTAGACGATATCAATAGCCTTATAATCTGTCATTTCATACAGAAGGATTTTTGAATGAACTAATTCGGTATCCAGTATTGGAAAACAAGAATATTGATCAACTGTTGCCGCTATTAAATCAATTTCATGTTAATTCAAACAATCAAATACTTTAAGATTAAACACACGGTTGAGAAAATTAACAATCCTTCTCTACATATATGGCTACTTAGTGTTGATCGAGTTGTCCAAATGTCATGTGATGATAGCAGTGATGTTGTTTGAAGCAACAGTAAAATTTTGCAATTTAACTCCGACGTTCAGAGAAGGCAAGACCACTGAAGATATCTACCCGAGCTAGAAATTTACTACAGAGTACTGATTATATAACTGGTGGTAGATTCAGAGAATGTCCAAGAATAATCGAAGTGTAAAAACGGGGAATATGTGTAAGTTATTTTTACATAAATTGAGAAAAATCATTGAACGAAAATACCTTTTTGTTGCCAAAATCCTAAACCAGACGCAACTACAATCATCACACACATTGTTATCCAACATGTTTTATATGAACAGACATAGGATAAAAGAGATGTAACAAATTGCTATAAAAACGAATAAACAACAATAATCAAACGGAAATATATATTATACTTGCGACTTTTCGAAATAGTGGACAGCTTTAAGAATGGTAATAATATAATAGACAGCGAAGTATAGGTTATTAATTTCAAACCTGTTCCGTTTGTGTCCCATGATCAAGAAGTCTGGTTCGCTGCATCGGAAGCTCAGTTCGAGATCCGCCACATTACGGACAAGCGGCAAGGACCATATAACCGCTGTCCGTGAAGTTGTCCTCAATCCTGATGTAACTAACGTCTACGATCGTCCCAAAGAGGCGATCCTCAGACATATCCTCCCATCGAGGGAGGGACGACTGAGGACTTAGCACGTCAACCCTGGGTGATGCTAAATAGAGCCACAACCACACGCGCCTGCAGGACCCTGACAGCTGATTTCGAAATAGTCAAGGAATTGTGGCTCGGATCATTACCAGACCATATACAGCCTAAGATCACGAACCAGCTCGAGGATGCGCCACTTACCCAGGTTTCCGTCATAGCGTACAAACTATTAGCGAGGACCAGCACTCCAGACAGCTATACAGTTGCCTAAACGTCACACTCGAATGTAGATCTTGACGCCAGTCGCTTCCCAGCTAAAGGTAATCAGGGTTGCTGCACACATAGCCGTTCCAAGTTCCGAGATCGTTCCATCGTCCCAAAACCCCAGGTCCCCGCAACTGGGCCGCGATCACGTGCAGCTGTAACTACTCCCCCGCCACTGTCGAGCCCCCTGCTCATACAAGACAGGAAACCCCTATACCAGGGAGGGAATACGGCCGTACTCGCCGGCCCCTCACCTCATGTTGGCTGCCGATTTTATGTGCACGATATCCACACTAACGCTAGGTACCTCATTGATGCAGGTCCCATAGTACAATACTTAGATTTTGTTTACGTCTCTAATGATGACCTGCTTTTGATATTTAAAAAAAGTTGGAACAGATCATAGAACTAACTCATTTCTGTAGTATTGTATAGAAATAGTAAGAGATCAATACTAACGCTACCTAAAGCCTAGCTCATTCAAAAATTCAAACCCTACTCTGATAATCTTGCATTTCTTTTAACCTTGTAACTAGTTGCAATCTACGACTATCGTAAATCTAACACTGATAAATCTACAAACCATTGAAGTGTAATAGATATGACTTATTAAAACCACGAAAACAGTACAAATATACAAAAGATGGTATGAACTATCATCATTCAACATTGATACAGATATCAGGTTTGTATACCAAAAGATCACAAGTAAACATTTGATTAATTATTATTACTAGAATAATTATAATCATAATTTATGTCAAATAGGGAAAATAAAAATTTTTCAAAAGAGATTGTAGATTGAAGGAAATAATACAGAATATCAAATAAATTAAATGGTAGGGTATAAAATAAATCAATTTTCTTAAAATTTGTATCAGAAAAAAATTAAAGTTATGCAAGACTAATGATAGGATAGTTAAAAAAACCAAAAATACATATGTGAATCTTTACTGAAGATAAATAAAACATTATCTAATATATCATCTAAGAGTTTTACGAAAAAAAACTTTTCCATAATTCTAAATAATTATCTTCATTCAGAGGAATTCGGCGAATTTCGTTAATCGAATAGAAGTACTGTAGAATGAAAAGTAAATAAATAGTATGTAACAAATGGGATGGCATAGAATTGTTAATTTGATAAAAATTAAACGTAAAACGTTTAAAATTAAATAAAAAGTATAACCGATGTGCGAACATGTAGGTTAAATGTGTAAATCCTATGTGAAGTCGATAAATGCGTGATAAATCGATGTATTGACAAAAACCAGTAGGTAGATATTACAATGGTAAATGTGGTAACGGAGAAACATTAGTAATTCTCATAGCTAATGTCATCAGGTCGATCAGTCCTAATTTGAAACATGGGCAATAAGAGTAGATGTTCGTAGGTTACTAGTTTTCGATCGTAGGTATCTCCGAAGCATTGCTCGTGAGACAACCGAGGCAATGCTTTTTTTCGAAAACGGCTACTGGGTAAGGATGGCATATCAGTAGATGAAGTACTAGTGAAACTTCATCAGTTGAGGTGGTTGGAACATGTGTTACGAATACTCAATCACCGACTACCTCGACGACCTATGTTTTGCAGTATAGGAGTAGGTCGGCAGATAGTTAGGGGCGGCCAAATCGAAACATGGCACAAATCAATGAAGTCACTGATAACTAGATTGAGTCATGTTGGTAGATGTAGACAACCTGGTTGAGGTTCGCAAGATGGTAGTAATTGATGCTTAGACCTTGAACGATATGGCTTAAAATCGTTTGCGATGGCGCAGGTGCATTCATTCATTGTGTTCTGTCAAATCCTAACCTTTTAAATTCCTCATCCCTTTTAGCTTTTCAAGTTTATTTCACTAGATTATACTTCTTGAATAATATCTTCAAGCCCTAATTTTCTCCATTACCGATAATACTTCTACTATCTCACTACTATGGACAACAAAATCAAAATCACACTATTGCGTTAATATTAAAAACCTACAAAAGGCTAGATCTGGAAGAAGAAAATCAGATCAAAACGAAGTCGTTTACCGTGCAGTCAAAAAGATGAACTGTCTTTATTTAGGACGATAATAATAAAGCCTAGACTAATGACTGATAAACATCAAAAATCATAATTCGGAAAACATTTTCCTGAGATACCACTACAGAGTTTTCAAACATAGGGGAACTATGCTTTGCGGGTAGTGTAACCACTGTCGTTATAGAGACTACCTAGTCCAAATATGTCGAGCCATCTTGCAAGCTAACATAAAAGGTAAGTGTGGATCTCCGTATATAAGTAAGGCTAATTTTTCCAAGCTATAAGCATATCAACTGCCCTCGTTAAATGACATATAAATGAAGCATACATATAGACCAGTGAAATAGTTAATACAATTAGACATGTCAATCCAAACAGCGGCGATTCCTGATTGACTTTACGAAACCTAAAGGACAGAGATTACATAATCATGCATGTGTATACACTAGCATATGTTATCAATCATCACTTCATACAGAGAACAATGCAAAACAAAATGTTGGCATAAAATAGGATCACTAAATGCGACATAGTACCATGTACAAAGAAAAAACAAATGAGTTAGGAAATAAACCTATGGCTAATATAATGCATTAAATGGTCAGTAATTAAACAACAAGAAAGATGTCACGAAATTAAAAACCATTGAAAATAGAACTTACACGTTTAAAAATCTTTCGTTCATGTTTACCCAGTTGTTGGTGTTTATTTATACTCTTAGTTATAGAGCATGAAGATTCTGTGGAACTTAGTGATTTTGAGATCTACGATTTCAAAGAGAAACATATTAAAAAGAGAAAATATAAGCAATAACAAACTTAACAGACAATTTGGTGAAATAATTGCTCAAATTATTGCGTCATTTCTCGACTAAGGAGTATACATTTCCTTCGACAGTCATCCTAATCGTAGGAATAAACGTCATATCAATATATTTGTCCGATTTGCCAACAAACCTTAACATATACGCTGCCTTTAAACAAAAATGTTAGTTGGAAATCATAACTGCTCTAATTAGTAAGCCAACGAGGGTATGAACTATGAGTTATAAGCGCAACTAAACTAGCATTTCCAAAACTGACTTATTATTCAGATGGTTAATAATTAATGTGATGGGACAAGTATATCGTCATGATTAGTGGAGGAATATTTTGAAGAGAGAATAAAAAGAACGTATTCTGAATATTTGTTGAGTTTAGTTTGCGTATCTTTGAGCAGGCTAGTATGTTTAATATTAATTAATTTAATATAGGAAATAAACAAGAGAATAAAGCAAAACTACAATTTACTTTTTTTTTACATACAAAGAGGCAGTTTAACACTTATTATTTAATATAAACACTATTCATTTCATTGATTACTAGACAGAATATAAATTAATTCGTTGTTGCATAATCTTGAGTAAATCTCAATCAGTCTTAGTTGACACATATACATTGTAGCAAAAGGTTTTTTTCAATAAAGCACAAATAAACTACTTTGTTACAGACAGAGAATGTGCCATATAAATTTGATTGTAGCTCGGAGAACATCTTTATATTTATGTATCCTGCAACGTACCTACAAATATGTGTGTACTCAAATGTTTATTTTCATGTATTCTATAATTGATTTTAAATCTACTTAATAATTCATAGTACACATACATACACTTATATGCAAATTAATAGATGTTCTGTTGTCAGTGTCAGTCAATCATCAGCTACAACGTAGAACTTGGTACGTACGTACGTACACCAGCTCAAGTTGACATATCACATTAGCACACAGAGATCAAATTGTCTATCCAAATCCCATAGTAGTCGAGGTAGCAGAACTATTAGCAGTAATGGAGATGATTAAGGTTCGTATATATGATTCTAGAAGAATATAATCAAGTCTGACTACTATAAACTTGACATGTTAATAGGCTTATAAAAAATTTGGTATAGGAATATTTTTTTGTGGATCAGTATCTGACTCCGTTTTGAATGAACGAATAAATATGCAATGGACATCTAAGGCTAACCCTATGTAGTCAATTGTGATAATGAAAAGTGAAATACAGAGTTATTTGGATGAGTTTATCTTGTGATCATTTACACAGACAGGCATTAAATCAGAAGCAGGTAAATGAAATAAAGCGAAGCGGGGAAGGCAAGTATATCAAATGCATTTGATAAAACGTGACTCCCTATTCATGGCCAAATAAAAATAAGCTTAAAACATGTGGTGAATACAGTAAGTGAGACACATATACACTCAAATGGACAAGTCAAGTGAATAAGTGACAAGGTCGAAAAATGAGTGGACAGTGTCTCAAGAAGAATAAATTAATTGGTCTATCTGAACGCTAAAATAACGCGTGGATGTGACAGGAATAGACACTACAATCTCGAGTGTAAATTAGATAAACTATGAGATGAGATCTAACCTAAAAAAGCATACAAAGCTGAGTGTCATTTACACTTTTAAGAGACAATCAACAAGCGTTCACGTATTATAGCAGTATCTCGCGGATTGCCTCCATTTGGCTATCTTTCACAGGTATTTATAGAATAGATGAATATCTGTAAGCGTTGAAATTCAGAACGCTCTGACAACCTATTCGGGAATCGTTAGTTGGAAATAACTACATTATAATGTTGATATCCACGCCGTCACTCAAACGTAATACCTTCCATATCCAACATCCAACGCGCTATCGTTTGCTGAATAACCGAGTTCAGGGAGCCATTCAATCATAAAGCTAGTAAAATATTAATATGATTACTGGAAAGGGTTTTGACATAAAAACACTAGTAGAATGGAGCTCTAATTAGGTTCAAACGCGCATCCGGCATTTCGAAGTTGGCCAAAAATCCATCTGTTCTGAAAAACACCATTTGTCCGTGAAGCATTTAGAAAAATCAACAGAATCTAGGCACATGAAACACTCAACAAATCATGAAAATACTTAGGATACTACAGGATTCACAGGGCTATATTGTAATAAATAAATAAAAAATAGAAAACTCACGCTACTGTTATTGAAGGAAACTACCTCATGCAAAGGATTATGCTGTCGTTCCCAACGACGAACTATTGGCAAGGAACGGGTAGGATTCACAGGGTTACAAGAAAAATATTTGAATCGATCAGGTGTGTATGATGAGTATTCCAAATTAGAAAATGAACTATTTGTAGATGTCAACGATAAGCTCAATAGAGATGTAGACGAAGTAGTTGCTTTAGCTGTCAAGGTAGTGGGATGATGAGTTGGAGAGGATTTTCGTGGACGCTTAGCATCAGACTTTATAAAACATGGTAGATAATAAAATAAAAAATACATTTCTACAATATATAAGGAACGAACAATACAAAAAAGTTGTTAGTGAGTAACATTTGACAATGAAAACAACAGTCAGTCAGTAAAAATTTCAATACCACGTTTAGCAAAAGTAGTTTGAATGAAGCTACAACACAGCGATGGCATCCTATGTGTGGTTCTGATATGATTGAAAATGAGCCGACAAATATTCATTCAGTAACTAAATTAACAAGTACAGTTTCGCGTAGTATGATATGGTCACCGCGGTTTCTCAAAGTGAAGACAGGGTTCGAATCTGCTTCCTCCAGTTTTGACCAACAAACTTTTGCCTCAAGTGAATTATTTAATATAACTTGATCTCATTGATTTAACCTAAATCTGTTGGGGACGTTAGATCTCCAGAACTCGTTTGATAAATGTCTTAATTTTGGATTTTATTCATGGGCTGATCAGTTACCCTTGAGATCACATTTCCCATCAGGAAAATCCTTGGCTATGATTGCTTAATGTGTTGTTTAAGTATACTATCTTTGTGACTCTCCCAAGGACGTTCTATGATGTATAAATAAACGCAATTTGTGTGTTTAACATCAATGTGTTTGTTGGGTATTTGTAGAGTACACTTTCTAAGCCATACCAAGACTTTTCCTTCAGTTAGTTGGGGTAACAGATCAGAGTAGCCTAACGTGTCACTGGTACATTGTCTCGTTCTCGTTTATCGACTAAGGTGAACGCGTAATAGTTTCAAGCATATCAAGTGACGAGCATAACATTTAAAAATGAAAATTTAAAAAATCTCCAGCATAATAATCAAGTTTACAACAGAAACGATATGAAGTATGAATTGAGAAAATAAAATAATCAAAGTGTTTTTAATTCAACCATATATAGGCATTAATTATTTCCCATGATTACAAAGTGAGTCAATTAGCCAGCTACAACGCAGAACTTCGTACGTACGTACATTAGTTCAGGTTGCCATACCGAATTAGCACACAGACGCAATTGTCAATTCAAAACCCATAGTGGTAGATGTAGTAGAAGTATTAGCAATAATCGGAGAGATTACGGTTTGAAGATATTATTCAAGAAGCATAGGCCAGTGAAATAGATTTTTTTTTTAAAAAGAGAAAGAAAATATTCCACGATTATATAATCCGATTAATTCAATTCCAGGTTTAATTGTTAACCTTTATAAAGTTGCTTGAATTCTTTTCGGTACATCCATCTTGCATTAACTATTTTACAGATATTAGAAAATACAAAGGTATTTCCCCTGGAAGAATCGTCATTGTCCACCTACTCGTTACATCATGATTATCAAACTTTATATTTATTTACAGTTACTGACAAAAAAAATGTATCTAGGGTTGTCAACGGTCATATTTAAAATTTCATGTGGTCGACGTTTTATGTTGTGTCACCCTAAAAAGCATTAGTTGAAAGTAAGTATGAAATTTTCTATCATGAAACAATAAAATAATCTCTTAGATTTCAACTTATACGAAGAGATAAAAACGTAATATGTTAGAGTGTTGTAGAAAAGATAAAAAAGTATAGATTGTAATAAAAAATTATAATATAATTATAATATATTATAATAATAATTATAATATATGCTGGTTGGTAATAAATATCAGCGAAAAATTTACCACATAACTGATACAAATAGATTTTTACATCAATTACCTGTGGTGCATTCTCCGAACTCGATTTAAGAATACGACTCGTCAGCGGTGTAACCCATGATCCTCGAGGTGAAAGCTTTCTCTTTATGCCCTGAACGAACTAGATAAGTAGGATAACAATGAGATTTTATTCGTAAAAATGATTTCATTTGTGGTGTATCACACAGAGTATCCGCTTATAAAATGTGAATTCATTGACTAATAAACTACGGATAAGGAATTTTCACAAAAACTGTATTAGTTACGATTATATCTGTGTCGAGATTAAGCACAGTGTTAGTAAATCTGAAACGATTGAGTTTCAACAGCTACAATACGGACAAATAACTAAGACTGAAAGAAGTGTGACGATTACTGTGTTAGAAATAAGTTGAGAGAAGATAGGTCATTAAATCATTAAATGTCAAGTTGGTATACTAAATCAGAATACTATTACTCACATCTAGTCATAATGGTTTCTCTATAAATAAGTTGGATGGAAATTTACTTGAAGCTTAGTTTTGCACGGAGCCCGTCTAGTCCCAGGCCCGGATAAATTAGAATGGTTTGGCTTGGGGTTAGCGACCCCATCCCACAAAAAACTAACTCGCTAAAAAAACGCTGACAAAAAAGAAAATTCGAACCATTAAAATTCTGCCTCGTGAGTTACGTCTTCACTTAGAAGAATTATGACGTCTTATGATGAAAGCCGAATTCCGTCAGAAGTCACGTGGCCGACGCCCCTTCTGAAAATCAGTCCTTCCACGGTGTGGGAAGCTGGAAGAGACAACCGCCCTCATACCCGTAGAAGTACACGAAACTAAATCGGTCACAATCGAATCCCTTCTATACTTCATAAAAACTATCATATCTCCACGACAAACTGTTCTGTCGCTCTTTTGTCACCTCGCGCCACTAATGCAAACATTTGAAGCTCCCGAAATATCATTCCTGGTCTCCTGAAACCACGCCCAAAACTACATATTGGAGCTTTTATTGTTCGGACATTGTGTCATATAGGGCAACAGGATTTATTAGCTAGGACTTTGGAATCCCGTGCCATCGAAGTGTGCAGCATCTCCGAAACGCGAATACAGGATCCTAGTAAAATCATTAATTTGATTTTACCTTGTTAAGAGTGAGAATTAACTCGGTTTACGCTTCATGTATCTGGAAGCCCTGCTGTTGCTTCCTCTTGCCTCGCCAGTGTAGGTATAGTATTACGTCGTCTCTTTGACTGGACCCCGATAGACAGTGGCTTCTGCGCTGTCCGACTAAACGGAACAGGAAGGACTTGGAAAGATAGGAAAACTCGCTGTTACCTCTGCCAACGCACCCACTGACTGCAGTCTAGATGAGCTGAAAGATTAGTTTTGCAGAAACCTCTCTAATCTTCTTCAAAACGTTAGGCGCTCTGATATAGTCATAGTGCCTGGTGACTTTAACGCTCAAGTAGGTAGACTGAGTGAAAAGGTAAGAACCATGGGTTGATCTTATGGTGTCGCGGCTCAGAGAACAGATAATGGCGACCGTCTGTCGCAACTATGCTCAGATAACCGCCTATTTCTAGCGAAAACTAACTTTAAGCGTAAGGAAAACCATCTTTTCACCTGACGACCCCCAAAGTCGTCTCAACGTTGGACCGAACTAGATCAAATCGTCATCAGCAACCGATGGAGGGGTTCAATAGAGGACTGTTTAGATTCAGATCATATCCTAGTGCGAGCGCGTATTTGTTTGCGACTTACTGGATGTAGGAAAAACAGAAGAAGAAAATCCCTTAGGGTTCTACTTAATGATAGCAGATGTATGTATATATTTCAGGAGCAACTAGAAAAACAGTTAGCCGATCATGTAAGTGATTCCTATCCGGAAGCAGCTTGAAACATGACCAGTCAGAGTAGAAGATATTCGTAGGTTACTGGTTCCCGATCAAAGGTGTCTCAGAAGCATTGCTCATATATCTTGTGGGAACCGAGTAAGTAATGTTGTTGTTAAGATACGGGTGCTAGGTTAGGATGACAGACCAATATATGAAGAAGTGGTTGGGACATGTGCTACGTATGCCTAACCACCGACTGCCTCGTCCAGCGATGTTTTGTTGTGTATGAGTAGGTTGGAGCGAAGGAAGCTAGGGGCAGCCGAACCAAAACATGGCAAAAATTCCATGAAGTCACTGACAAGTGGACTGAGTCATGTCGGTAGGTATCGACCAACTGGTTGGAGCCGGCGAGATGATAATCGACGGTTAGAGACCTTGAATGACATGGATCAAAATCGTTTGCAATCGCGTTGGTGCATTCATTCATTATGTTCTGTCAAACTTTAACCTTTATCTTTTTCTTTTGAAGTTTATTTCACTAGATTATGCTTCTTGAATCATATCTTCGAACCCTAATCTTCTCCATTATCGCTAATACTTCTATTACCTCTACTACAATGGGATTCGAATTGGCGATTGCGTTTCTGTGCTAATGTTGTATGGCGACCTGAACTGATGTACGTACGTACGAAGTTCTACGTGGTAACTGACTGACTACTCGAATTCAAGATATCAAACATAAAGCATATACATAACACAACAATAGAAACGAGACAACTGATAATCAGAATTTACCTGTACTACTGAGTCTCGTACATAATTAACAATGGATGAATCTTTATGAAGCGTTGGGGATGTTGAGTTTGTGGTTACATCAACACATTGCCCTGAAAATAAAATATGGGATTATTAATGTAACCTTACAGCTAAATATGGGTCTATGTACTGAAATTTTCGATAGCTAGTGACATTGAGCATTGAAAACAAATGTCTAGCAAGCAGCTTATAGGCAGTTTGGTAACATAGATCAATTCAAAAGTTGACGATATTATAAATAGATAACTTGTTCGAACGCTACTCACCTTCCCCTAATCAGACTATCACGCTAGGAATGAGCAATAGTACCCAATCAACACAAATTTCAATAAGCTTGGTCTAAAATAGTTTAGAAACTCACCACAAAGATTTACAATTGCTAACAGAAAAAAACAGCTAATAGATACCAAAAAAAACAACTTAAACAGTTAGACAAAGGAGTAATTTTAAAAAGTCGAAGAACAAAATAATATCAAACAGAAAAAGAGGATAGATCCACTTACCATTCATATTTTCTTTGTCAGTATCAGGAACAACAGAAAGATTCGGTAAATCAGTGTTATTGCACGACTCACAAGTTGATTCAAGCAGTGAGTCGGTTATCTGAAATGAAATGTAAAAAATAGAATAACATCAAATATTCAACAACATAATGAAGCATCTCTAGTTCATCTTAAATTGCACATGTTTATTAACACCGGTAACTCTTAATAATGATTTCAAGCTTCGAAACCAAACATCAAATAACACCTATTGTAAGATCCGTTTTTGAAGGTTTTGTTTGTGAAAATCCCTGCATGTATAAATTTGTAATTTATCCTTATTGATTCCTTCAGTTGTACATTTTCTTAATATGTTCGATTCCATTTGAGATTATAACATTTGTATTTTATTATAGTTTCTGTTTCTTCTGCCTTCACTGAGTTTCTATGTTTCTTTCTGAACTGCATTGATGTTGTTTAAGCTGATACTTAGTCATGGCGGCAGCCATATTGATTTGTGTCTCCTTTGATTGTGTTGCTTGCATTGACTGAAACTATGCATCTTGATTGTGAATTGAAGCACTCACTCTTCCAGAATACGAAACACTCTGTGTAATAAAGTAACCACATATTATCTGTCGAACGAATCTGATCTATCCAGGAGGGATAGAATATCAGCTATCTCTTGCTGTTGATTTGATCAATTGAACAATTGTTGGTGGAATAACTGATTGGTAATATTTGTTTAGGTAATGATGTATATTTATATTTATGATAAATATTAGAACCGTCATTTATTCAAATCACTAGCTTTGGTTTCAACTGGGCAAGGCGCGTATCTAAACTACCAGTCAGTTATTCTACATTCCAAACCTCAGTTTGGATCCTATCCCTATGAAAACTGCTAACAGTTGTAAAAAAATTTACTAAAGACAAACAGTCACAAAAAGTGTTAGTTCATTCAAATACTAAAGCATCATATAATTAAAGAATGCTTGACAAAGACACTATATCTTATCATTAAAACAATCGGTTAATAGTATATGCAACGTTTACATGGACAATTGACTGTTAGAACAACACATATAAGCGAACAATATTGTTTTCGATTAGATTGTCATCAAGCTTTACTCTAATATACATGAATATTTATATGAAAATGTTAACTCAATCAAGGCAGTTTGAGTCAATAATCACAATGAAATGAAATAGATTACGTCACTACACATAATAGGCAAAAGTACAAGTGGATAGTAGGAAGACAGGTGTACTGAAAGTAGTAAGAAAAATAAAATACGATAACAAAATTTTTATCAATAGTAGGTCAAACGTGGATAAACAGATTTGAAATAATCATTACAAAACATTAAAACCGTTACGTACCGATGAAGTAATCGTGATAATAACAAGTGTTAATAGCAATGTTTACATTAAAAAAATAATAAATTCACTAAAATCATTAAGAAAACATCCAAGGTATACTTGCTGAATAGGTTTCAACTGTTTTAGTTTTTTATATAATAATGAATTTCGCAATCATTCATTCGCTCAGTTTTGTCAACACTATCACCTACCGAACAAAAGACGAACTTATCACACAATAATAATCGATAATTGACATGTTAATGGTAGACAAACACTAACCTTTACATTTAAGTTCATTTCCATAACTGAAGAATCGGGAGTTTTCGGACTTGAGGAATCATTTTCTGATAAAATAACGATTATTAGTAGTATTAATATAAAAACAAAATTTCAAAAATTACTATCTTAAAAATATTAAATTCAAAAGCAATGTAATTCATGTGTGCGTGTGTAGGTGTGTAGGCTGTACACTTTGGATAGCTTTGCTTAGTTAGGATAGAACATACTACTAAAATCTAACCTTGAATAACATCTTCAAACCGTAATCTCTCCGATTACTTCTAATACTTTTACTACCTCTACTACTATGGGATTCGAATTGACAATTATATCTCTGTGCTAATGTGGTATAGCAACTCGAATTGCTGTACTTACGTGCTAAGTTCTACGTTGCTGTTGATGATGATGATGAACCTCGAAGAAAATTGGGAGGTCTTTATGGTTACACTTGAGAACAGCATGTTTTATGATCTTTCTTAAACCGAATAGCTTAACACAAAACTTTTTACCAATCTGATAACTTTCCTAAACGTTTCCAAAGTAACGTACATATAACCAAATTAACCTTGAAGTGGAAGTTTATTCATATTACCCACCCCATTTTTTAAATGATAGGAAATCGTTTCAATCTGTAGTCCAATTCACAAGTAATTGAAAAACTTGAATGCCGAATGCCGTGACAATGAGAACACAATATAGATATTTATATATTAGGTCTGACTGACACATAACATGTAATCTAAGATGTTGATCGAATGTGCAACCCATATGAATTTCTCATTTTTAACCTATCATATAGCCCTATCCAGTCTGGCTTTCATAGTATGCAACCTTTTAAACCCATCTCCCTCTCCTAAAAGATTTTCAACCTGGCATTTAATTGAAATGGGAAAACATCAGCCATCGACTATTGACAAGAAATGCGCACGGAGTTATAAACTTATTGTTTATATTCAAAAGATAAGTATAAAAGATTATGCCATTAATAAAAATGTGAAGAGCATTTCCAAAAAACCATAGCAACTTACCACTCTGAACAGAAAAATACTGGGTGCTAGAAGAATATAATTTATTTTCCTCGGACTCGAATGTTGGCACCTTTACAAAAAATTTAAAATGGCATCAGAAAATTTAAATAAACGTAATAATACAATCCAAGCTTTCAGATATTTTAAAGAGAAAAACATACAAAGTGATATCTTGACCAAGCTAGTGTAGTTTACACTATCAATTAGAAAATGCCACTTTTGTACACTGTAACATTTTAGGTTTTACTATAGCACCTTATCTGTGATAGTTTGATTTGATTAAGCCTGTCAACCAACTTACTGACAGACAGTGTCATTCGGTCAGTAGCATTATGCCCGTTATCTATGTATCTTCTTTATCCTGTAGATATGACCATGTACACTACAGCCTACACACACATTTCTCTTGGAAGCCTGAATGTTAGTTGCTCACATAACTCCATGAATCACCTTCCTACAAATATCTGCTTCTCAAATCCTATTCATGCATTCTCTCACATTCGCAGTCTGTTCGTATTTGTGATCCCTACATAAGTGACAATAAACTGTATTCAACGCTCCATATTGTCTTCGGAATTTCTTACACCGTTGAAAGATGTCGGATAACGATTATCAATACACGTTATGTACGAAATATAGTAAATGTTTCGAAAATAATCCATTACACATCAGTTTCATGCCAGACGAGGACAGTAGCAACCAAATAGATAGTCTCTGGCAAGATATTTGTTTCGCTTTGATTAGTGATGCATAACTCAGGGGAATCGATCAAAAAAGTGAAAAAAAAGTTACGAGGAATTCAGAAGATTAGGATTTGAGAGATCACAAAGAATGGATGCGCCCGTGTCATAGCAAACGGTTTTCAGCCATGTTATTCAAGGTCTCTAACCATCGATCACTATCGTCTCGCGGATCCCAACCAGACAGCTTACATCTACCAACATGACTCAGTCCATTTGTTAGTGACTTCATGGATTTCTGCCATGTTTTGGTTTGGCTGCCCCTAGCTTTCTTCCAATCTACTCCTAGATTGCAAAACATAGCTCGTCGAGGCAGTCCGTGGTTAGGCATACACAGCACATATCCTAACAACCTCAACTGATGAAGTTTCACTATTTCATCTATTGATCTGCCATCCTTACCTAGTACCCGTTTCCTAACGACAGCATTGCTTACTTGATAGTCCCTAGATAAACCAGCAATGCTTCAGCGACACCTATGATCGAAAACCAGTAACCACACTATGTTTCGCAGCCATAAAGTAGGAAATAGGGAATATTGAATGATAATTCAACGACCATTCCCGCTTTAACCATAACAGTGACCCTTATCCAGATCACTTGTGTCGTGAATTTTGAATACTATGGAGTTATTACACTAACACTGTCACATCAACTCGTTCTATATTTAAGTGAAGTAACCTTAGAAAACGTATTATTAAACACTAGTGAAAGCGTTACCAAATATTTTTAAATGGATTTTTAAATCATAAAAATCTACTGCTAAGTCTATCAAAGCATCCAACTACAAGATTGAAATACTCGTGAAACTGAAGTTCAGAAAACAACGGCTTGTCTAAAGAGCGATTCTAATATTAGGGATTAACATAAATTGGTTACAAACCTCAACTCGTGGCGAGTAAAACATCTACATGTCTAGAAAGAGAAAGGCTTCCTACAACAATAGCATAATGAGTAATTAGTGACAGTTAGTAGACGTGTTCAATACTAGTAACAGTTTATCAACAACCGAAATGGGTATAAGGAGCACACAAACATGGAAGCAATCACGTTTAAACTGGGAGTAATTAATATAACGATTGAGATGAAGCAAATATGATAACAAATACAATAAATTTCATTGGTTTATCTAGATAATACAGTAGGATATTATACAACGTGTTACACATCACATTGAAGAATTGTTAGAAATAGAAGTGTTTACTGAATACTAACAGTACACACAAAAAACAAAATGAATGATGAAAGAATAAAAACTTAGTGTAAAAGAGTTTAGCGTTAAACCTCAAAGACAGTGTGTCTTTTCCTATACTTATTAATCAAATTCACATTCTGGAGATATTCAGAAGTCTACCTCTGCTACAGTTGCTCTAGGAAGTTTATAAGCGATCTACAACTCGATCGTCTACTCCTTCTAAATGAACAGATCTTAAATGTCCCTAGTGATTTATCCTTTCGATGTCCTAGTGTCTGCCTGCTAAGCGTTTATCGCTCATTACTATTTTATAATTATTTCAACTGAATTTCTATTCTCATTTATAGTGGCTTATATTTACCAACTTGAAAAATCACAACCGAAGTCATCTAGTTGACATCCTCTCTCTGGATTGATGTGTATATGGCATACGTCGAAAATATGTTGAGTGAGCTCATCAGTGAGGCTACAGGAGATATATGGATGATATATTAGTTATAAGTGATAGGGAATTCAATGTGGCTCATTCACTAGATAAATTCAACAGTATGCAGAATGATGTCGTACTAATCGTCGAAGAATTAAGTAATGACCAATTCGCTCTTTCTAGATATACTGGTGAGTCGAAGGGAGGATGGAACTATAAAGCGGTCGCATTGGATTGGACCATATTTAAATTTCCACAGTTTTTGCCCACTGCAACACTGGTGAGGCTTGGCAAAATGCCAATCATTAGGACACAAAGAATATGTGCTGCAGATACATTTGAAGACAATATTAAACTCTTGACTGAAATAGTGATTTTAAGCAGTTCTCCACCGAAGTTTATATTCTGAGGAAAAGTGTGTATATCTCCATCATTCAAAGGTGAATCAAATTGTTTAATAGTAAAACATAGACTAAAAGCAGCTATCGAGAAGACATATTAGCCCAGGATTCCACATAGGCCTCAATAGAATCATTTTGACCACAGTGTATCAGTTTGCTTTTAAACTTCTAACAGTATTTAACGTTATCCACTTTGAACAACACTTCTACTTTCTATGTCAACTGTATATCTTAACTATGTGCATCAATTACTCATTCAGTTAGAATTTTTGAATGATTTTTACACCACGATTCGAATAATTTGTTAATAACTCAGCAAAATGGCACAATTTGTGTAGACCCATTAAAATTGTCAAGACAAAACGTAAAAGTTGAACAACCTGCATATTGTATAATAGAATAAATATGAAGAAAATAAACAACAAAATTTTGAACATAAAAAACAATCTTTCAGGCAATCAAAACCTACCTCGGAAAGTACTATCACAGAAGTGGTTTTATGCGTATTATCATCCTGAGGTAATTTAGCAACAGGTGTCAATGTTTCATCACTCACAAAATGGTTGGAAAGATTTTTAAGTTCAGTAAAGCAATCTATAACAAATAATAAGAAAAATTCAATCAGCTAATTTATTTTGAAATACATAGTTTTAATAAAATACTAGTATCACTACTGATAATCGACGAACAAATAAATGTTCAAACAAGCAATGCACAGATCGCAGGACAGAGTCATTGGTGCTAAGATCGTCGAATTTTCGTATCTGCATTTTATTCAATTGGTAGGAATAATTCAGCACTTAGAATTCAGTTGAGGTTGTTAGGACATGTGTTGTGTTGTATGCCTAACCACCGAATGCCTCGTTGAGCAATGTTTAGTGTAGGAGTAGTAGGTTGGGTGAAAACTAGGGGCGGCCAAACCAAAACATGGCACAAATCCATGAAGTCATTGACAAGTGGTAGATATAGACTACCTGGTTGGCGTAAATGCATCCTTTCTTTGTGTTTTCTCAAATCCTAATCTTCTGAATTCCTCATCACTTTTATCTTTCTCTTTTTAAGTTTATTTCACTAGATTATACCTCCTGAGTAATATCTTCGAACCCTAATCTTCTCCAGCAACGCTAATAATTCTACTACTTCTATCACTATGGGATTTGAAATAACAATTGCATCTCTGTGCTAATGTTGTGTGGAAACTTGAACTGATGTACGTACGTACAAAGTCTTACGTTGTAGCTGACTGACGGAACAAGTTACAGATAATCAGTGGACCAAGTATTTATTTGCGATAATTTTGAAGCCTGATTATATTTTCTTGAAAAAGCTTGGACTAGATTGTCGAGTGAAACGTTGTATTTACTTAAAGTTTAATCGCTAAAACTTAGAAACATAATTTTTTCTTTTTAATGTCTTACATTAACTCGGTACCCAATTACGATGAAGCTATTCGTTCGAATGAAGACAAAAGTTCTCATAAATTCTTCACAATACCGTTTTAAATTTGCGCTAGTATTTAATATCGACTAGCGTGTTCTTAATTAATTTTTCAAGGATTTATGTATCTTATAGTTTCACACTTACCTTCTATACGTTATTTTACTACATATATACCGAAGTAGGTGACACATTATAACTTTTATCTAGTTGAAGCAGTTGAAGCATTACTTCTATAAATACATGTAAAAAGTTTAATAATCAATATATTAGACATAAACTAATGTTAATAATTTCTTACCATCACTGCAATCAAAGAGATCTTTGAAAAGAGAAGAAGGATCTATTGAAAGTGGTGAGATAGAATTTTGTGTTGAAGCTTTTGTGATTGAGATATTCTGTTTGAATAAAAAAAACGATAAAATAAAGATTACAATTCAGACATCTAAATACAAGAGTGAAAGAGTGTTTTCCCAACTAGCTTTTCAAACTGCTCACAAGACCTGCAGCTCGCCCTCGCTTCAGATTTCCTAACGCTTTCTCAACTTCGTAAAGCCTAGGGGGACTTTCGTCGATTGGCCATTCCGGATGACTGGAGATCGTGGGTAACCGAAGAGTGGCTCGAGGCCAGATGAACTGATCCATAAAGTGTTCTGCCCATTGATCCAGTCTCCTGAATTGAGAATAAATAATAGTCCCATCATTTTCCGAGATAATCTCACTCACAGTTGGACTCCTAATACCACTTCCCTTGACCAGTCTAAATAGTTGCCCACTGCTGCCTATTGCCGCTGCCTTTTCCATCGCTTTTGCTTTCGCCACCCACCACTGTTCATTGTCGTTGCGCAGGCTTTTTATCACCCTGCGCTTAAGCTTTCTTCGTTCTTCATCATGTTCAGAGCCAGATGGGATGAGTTTTCGGGCATCCATCAGTTCGGTAGATGCTACTGAGATCCACAGCTTCATTCTAGCTCTATGGTTAACCTTACTAGCAGATATCACTGCTGTTTCCACAGCCTTTTTGATATCATTCCAACCTGCTTCCGGAGGGGAATCACTTACATAGTTGCTTAACTCTCTTTCTAGTTGCAACTGAAACATTTTCTTAGCTTTATTATCATGAAGTAAAACCCTAAGAGGCTTTCTTACGGTGTCTTTCCTACGCCCAGTAAGCCTCAAACAGATACGAGCTCGCACTAGGGCATGATCTGAATCTAAACATGTGCTCCAGAACGAGCGACAGTCCTCTATCGAACCTATCCATCGGTGGCTGATGGCGATGTGATCTAGTTGGGTCCAACGTTGAGACGACATCGGGGTTCGCCAGGTCAAAAGATGTTATTCCTTGTGCTTAAAGTTACTTTTCGCTAGAAATAGGAGGTTATCTGAGCACGGTTGCAACAGACGGTCGCCATTGTCTGTTCTCTGAGCCGCGAGACCATAACATCCACCTAGGTGTCTCTCGTGCTCACTTAGTCTACCTACTTGAGCACTGAAGTCACCAGCCATTATAACTATATCAGAGCGCTTAACTTTTTGGAGGAGTTCCGAAAGCTTTCTGTAGAACTCGTCTTTCACCTCGTCTGAACTGCAGTCAGTGGGGACATAGGCAGATACGACGAAGAGGCAACGACGAGTGTCCCTATCCTTTCGAATCCTTACTGTCCCGTTCAGTAGGACGGAGCACAAACGACTATCTATACGGATCCATTCAAGGAGAGAGTGTTCTGCCCTACAACTTAATACTATACCTACACCAGCAAGACACCTGGAAGCAGCATCAGAGATACCGGATACACGAAGAGTGAATCGGGCTGCTTCTTTGTCATGACAAGGCGAAATCAGATTAATGATCTTACTAGGATCCCGTATGCGCGTTTCCAAGACGCAGCACACATCGATGGCGCGAGATTCTAAAGTCCTAGCTAACGAAGCCTGTTGTCCTATTTGACATAATGTACGTACATTAAATGATCCGACATGTTGGCTAGAACAAGGTTTCAAGAGATCAGGAATGACGTTTCGCGAACTCGTATCGTCTGCATTAGCGGTGCAGTCAGATAAGTGTAATGTGAGTAGAGTTAGTTGTGGAGAGGAGAGAGATATGTGTGGGTGTAGGAAGGATTTGATTTTGACCAATTTGGTCTCGTGTGCTGATACGGGTATGAGGGCGGTTGTCACTTCCCGGCTGCCCACACCGTGGAAGGTTGTTTCTTGACGGACCTGAAAAGGAAGATAGATTAGTGTTGGTCTCGGAGACCTGGTTGCGTGACCGCAGAGTCCAAGAGACAACTGCTTGAGGCCGGTCACGCACGACCTTTTTATGAGAAGTTTTTTGAGTGTGAGCTCCGCTCTTGAAAGCCCTTAGTGGGCACCCTTACCGCCGGAGACGGAAATCCGTGAGGTAGGTGTTAGGATATTCACCAAATATCCTAAGAATACTATTTTTAGAACTGCAATCCTATTGGTCGAATTCTATTGGCCGAAATTATGATCGTTCTTACCGTCAGGGTCAAATACTTCAATGTTATCTTTTATTGGTCATCTGGACGGTCAATGTCATTCAAATGTTCTTTTCTATTGGTCGTCCTAAATTGTCAATGTCACAGACGTTGATGCTTTTTCTCATTCGACCTTAGTGTATAAATACGCGCTATCTGGAAGACTTAATAATTCCGTTTCCCCTGCCTACTTCTTCTTCTGTTTTCGACCCAATAAACATCTTCCTTCCACGGTGTTACGTTCTGATTTCTAGGAGATTTGGAAAAGCCTTTTGGGTCGTATTGTGATATTTGAATTGGACGCCGTTAGGACTGAAGATTTACGTAGCCGCGTTTACAACAGTAGGGTGAAGTGTGACATTTTTAGGGTCGAACTTTTCTAACCCTTCCTTCCTTGTGAGAAGGCAGCATCGCCGCAGATGCTGGTTATCCGAGGGAAACACCTTACTGCTGTCACACCCCTCTGCAGTTAGCAGTACGACTTCGCCCTCGGACCTTGGGTAGCTGCTTTTAGTCTCATCGTTCTCCAATCCACCTTCCCGGCATGGTAGAACCTTCAGGAACACGTGTTCCAGCCAGTATAGCTCTACTGGGTAATCACGATGCTCAAGCCCGACCACCACGGCAAGGCAGCAGCTACGGTCGGGCTTGGATTTGAACTGACAGTTGCGTCTCTGTGCTGATGTGGTATGGCAACCTGAACTGATGCACTTACGTACGAAGTTCCGCGTTGTATCTGTCTGTCTGTCTGACTTAGCATAAAATCTGTACTGTTTTTTTCCTTGTCTACATTTGTACAAGAAAAGTAGTTGACAAAAAGCTTACAGTTTCTACAATCTTGCAATCACAATAATCACCAATAAGTAGTTCGATTTAAAAATCGAAAATATCAGGAGACTTGAAAATCACAACTGAATTTGAAAAGCACTGTGAACAGACAGAAAAAAAAAACTTACTTCTTTATTTTCAGTAACTGTTGAAGAATTTGTGACTACATAATTTGTTGGTTTTTCAACAGCGAAAACACCAGGCAAACTATCAACAATTAATGATATCTCAGGAGACGGTTGTAAAGGAGAGCAGTGTTGTGGAAGATTTGTCGAAGATATACTAGAGCATAGTCTTGGAAAATCACTGACAGAATGAAACAAAAAATTAGGTTAAAAAGTAATTTTCCTTTAAATTTAGTCATAAAATAAATTGCAGACAGCAAATAACATTCTTAGTTGACTCAACTGAGATTTAGCCATAATTATTCAGCACAATAAATGCATTCAGTTGATTTAACAACATTCGCTTACGATCATAATACCAACGACATCAAACTGAACTTCCGTTTAGGTGACATAACTAAAAGCCAATACTACATGCGGAACGGATAAATATTTTAACCCGTTACTGAAACAAACGAGGTTATAACAGGTTTTTGGTATGAAGGAATAGAGTGCTGCAAATCCATGAGAATAACCACTTTCTTCATAGGATTTATTTATATACTGAGTACTAAGGCTTCGATCACAGCGGTTTACCTAGAGGGTATTTCTTACCCGTCCATCGTTGAGTAGCCTGCTTAGTAATGCTTTTAGCAACTTTCTGAAAGTATGTAACAGCAAATTATGTAGCTCTCAATCCAACTCCTGAACAATGCTTGATGATTGTTACTAGTGCTAAAGAGTAACGTTGATGTCAATAATCATTGTATATATTTTATCCTTGAGAGTAAAAAGGAGTCATAATTTCAGTAGAATGAGTATGTCAAACATTGCGTGTAACCCGATTCATCTCAATCTATACCAATCCATAGTTTCAGCAAATAATTCATTCATTTTAAGCAAACCATTAACGGAAATACAAGTAAGAATTTACTTCGATAAAAAACAATTTAGCTGTAACCAATTAAATACAGTTCATACCATTTTTTAGTAACACCAACACATTTCTTCTTAGATATTGTTTTTTTTCCAACTGGTAAACTAAGAGGAAGGTCAATATAACAATATACAGATACTTACTGTGAACGAATCTGGTTTTTACTTGTGTCGTTGATAGCTTTTGTTCTAAAAAAAATTAGTACATCATAGCGGTCTATTAACCTCAAAATAGAGTGTAACAGTTTTACTTTGAGACAATAGTATGAAACATTTAAGAATTAGATGTAATGCAATCACAATAAAAACGATCAACTATAAAACAGGAATAATTGTTTAACTGATTGAGGAAATAGACTTTTAAGGTTTAAAAAAACAAAATCAAAGCTTACTTTAGTGTATGGAAATTAAAATAAAATAAAATATTGTTGACTAATTAAAATTAAGTCAAAAATACCTAAAGCCACAAGTTTGTGAAGCGTGACGGAAGTTACCGAGAAGACCATGAATCACTGTCATAGAGTGAAATCATATTACGATTGCTACAACTTAATCAAGTAATTACTTACTAGCTTATTGTTACTCCAAATCGAACATAGGCCGCCGACCAGCATTCTCCAACTAACTCTGCCCTGAAACTTCTATTTCTGTCCTACCCGGTTGCTATTCATTCTTTTCATCTGTCCCCAATTATCGGAGCAGTGTGTTCCTTGGTCTACTTCCTTTCCTGTCTTTGAGGATTTCAGGTTAAGCCTTGCCTTATGGTTCAATTTGGTACTTTTAGCAATGTGTCCTATCTAACTTCAGCACTTCTTCCTAATTTTTTCATCAGTTGGAATCTGGTTAGTTCTCTCCCACAGTAGGTTGATGCTGATTGTGTCCGGATAACGAATCCAGAGTATCTTGTTAATAAACACTTGTATCTTATAGATGATGGATTTCGTGGTTCTTCAAGTTTCCGTTCCACACAATAAACTGTGTTGAAGTTTGTATTGAAAATTGTGACCCCAGTGTTGTTGACAGTTGTTTTGAGTCGCAGATATTTTTCAGTTGTAGAAATTCTGCCCTTGGTTTGCTAACTCGTGTCGTTGCATCGGCATCAGATCCACTTCGCTCATCAATGTGTTGTTTGTGTAGTATAAAATCGTCCAGCTGCATCCAAGCTGTCCGCTGCGTTTCTCTCCAGATATTGACCTCTTCATAATGCAGTCGACCACCAGGAGAAAACGATTCAGAGTAAGCAACCTTCCCTGACACCGGCCTTCACCTCGAACGAGTCCGTCAGCTATCCTCCATTCACGATCTTGTAGTCTAGCCCATCATAAAAATTCCGAACGATGTTGACTATCTTTTCAGGCATACCATAGTGTTAAAGAAGCCTCTATTATCTTGTCCTGTCGACGCTATCGAATGCTTCCTCGTAGTCAATGAAGTTGATGTAAAGTGGTGAGTTCTATTCAACTGATTATTCCAAAATTATTAGTAGTGTTGCAATTTCGTCGGTATATAATCTATTCTTAAGAAATCCAGCCTGCTGATCTAGGAGTTCAGTATCTACGGGAGTTATTGCTTCATCGATCCCTTTGCAATTGCTCTCCATGGTAGTTTCCCCTGCATTGAGTAGGTCGTGAAAGCCTTGAAACCTACTGCTGAGGGAAATCTTGAATACGTTGAGTTTGACAGTTTCCGGAAGAAAAGCCATATTAGAATTTTAAAACGGTGCTTCACCAGTTTTTCAGCGCTTCTTTAGCTTCAGTTTTATTTTGGCCACTACTGAGTGAAGCGATGTCAGATCCTTCCTTTGTCCTTACATCCCTCATGGTCCATCTGAAGTTTCTGTAGATGCATATGCGACTGATTTGGTTGTGTGGTGTTATCCCGTGAAACCCATGTGGCTTTATGTATGCGTTTGTGTGGGGATATGATGCCGCCGATGACCAGTTTGTTGAAGGCACATAGGTTTACAAGTCTCTCACCATTTTCGTTGTTTTCTCCCAGTCCATATCGTTGTCTTCATATCCAGTGTTGTCAATTCCAACCGTGGAGTTTAGTTCTTCCATTAGAAAGGTCAAATCCTTTGTTGGGCATTTCTTGGCGACTGACCACAGCCTTCCGTAAAATTGGTCTTTAACATCGTCATTGTTATCGTTTGCAGGCGCATAAGACTGGATGAAGTTCATTGTAATTACCTCTTTCTATATTTTTAAGGGTACTTTGATGATCCCGGATCAATAAGATTCTCATCCTATAGGTGCTTTTTGGGCTTTTTGAACAGCATCCGTGTAACTGTTGGGGTGTAAGGCATTTTCCTCTCCATGCCTGTAGTACAACAGCATCCCCTTGATGTTAATTTTTTTGCCCAAACTGCCGCCTAGCATTTCACAAATTCCAAGTACCACCAGGTTTTATTTTCTCAATTTCGCAGCAACTTCATTTTTTCTTCCGGTACCCACTGTGTACGGACATTCCATGTACCCATATTAATTGTTGCTCCGGTTGTAAGAAGGGAAATAGACACCGTGACTTCTGAAGGAAATCGGCTTTCATCACGAGCTCTTCTAAATGAAGACCTTCCAAGTCTTAGGGCAGTTTAAATGGTTTGAATTACTTTTTCTGGTTAGTGATGTTTTAGAAAGTTGATTTACTACGGGATGGTGGTGCTTGCCCCATACCCGACTCTCCACCATTATCCGGGCTTGGTTCAGCAGTAACCCTAGAGGTGCTGCCGGTGGAGTTTTATCAAGTACAGGCTAATATATTTGGCTTCGAACCATTCATTTGTAGTATGACGGATAACGATATTACATGGCTGTACAAAGCGAATCAGATGGGCAGGGTTTGAACCTGCAACCTACCGTTTGAATGTTGGGTGCGTTTTTGCTATCACAAATGTACAAAGGGGAATTTTAAGTGGAACAGGAACGTATGGACTTTAGTAAACAAGCTGCTATTCACTTGCTTTGTTTCTACACAATACAACTACATACAACATACAATCTGGTCACTCATAAAATCCAGTTAAAAGTTTAGTGCTAAAACTTACACTCCAATCATCTGAGAAAAAACTGCTGCATTGGTATGGAATTCCTGGATAACTGAAAAGGATTCAATAAGAGCAAAGTGCTCCTTCTGAAAGCTAAGAGTTAATGAGCAGCTAAAATACCTTATCCTCAAGATATTTGACAGAATAGCTCAAAATTCTAATCAACCAAAAGCAGGCTTCCGTGACACGTATACGGCGACTAGACTTGTGCTAGTAGAAAAGCAAATATTGTAGATATACCTGCACTTGGGTAAGGGGTCGCGTACATAGGACATGAAATTTGCGCTAATCCACAAGCTGCCGTCGTAGATCCTGGGATACTATAAATATAAATTTAGAGGAATCTTTTTACTTGATTGGATGAGGTAGACAGTACAGCAAAAGGCTCCTCTAGGTCACAGTAAAGAATACTGCCCGTAGTTGATCGACTTGCCGTAAAAATAAATGGAGTAACTCGAAGTAACTGAAGTGCCAGTCGTTTATCGGGAACAGACCTCGCCCAGTGTGAACTTAACCTTTTTTGAAGTGAACCTGTCATCTTAGTTAACTTGGTCTTTTAAAATCTGAAAATGAAAGATTGAGTATTGAAAATCAAGACAATTATCTGAAAGAAGAAAGTCATTAGCCAATAATTTCTGAAGTAGGTAAACTGGCATGTAAAGCGCAGTTTTATTTACCTACGTACATACAGAAATGTCCGGTTGAATAGTCACTGAAATGCATTAAACGGACTTCATGAAGAAATGAAAAGGAAGTCATACATGGATTTTCACCATGCTCTGAAGTCACTGACTACTGGACTGAACCACGTTGGTAGATGTAGACTAACTGGTTGGGGTCCGCGAGACAATGGTAAACGATGGTTATAGATAGTATGGCTTCGAAAAAGTGTACAAAAACGTGTCACCTGATCAGTCGGTTAGTTGTAACGAGAACTTGGTACGTACGCACAACAGTTACAATTGCCATGCCCCATTAGCACAGATATGAAATAGTTAGGCCCAATCTCAGAATAAAAGAGATAGAATGAGTATTAGTGGTAATAGAAAAGGTTAGATTTCCACCGGTGAAAAAAAACCTATGAGGAATTCAGAAGCTTAGAATTTAGGGGGAACAACGAATGCATGCATGTGCGCCAGTGTAAACGACTTTGGGCCGTGTTTTGAACTAGTAAGTGCTGATGTCCATTTGGACCAGTGGGAATTGGATTGTTGGAAAGACACTTCTCAGCTGCAATGCGTGCAACGCAGGTTTTTAAGAGCTGGCAGTTATCTTATAATTCTTTAAGTTAAAAAGACAAAAATCTCAATTTCATGGTTATACAGTATTTTGGACATCATGAACACATTAACAGCATCTAATAATTAAAATATTTCGAAAACATGTCACGATCTACGACGTGTGAAACTAAACTGGAGTTACGCATGCGACCAGTAATTGTGAAAACTTAATAGAGGAAAATGGCTCCTGTTTAAAATATGCCTTTGAGTTGAGAATAGGCAGGATAGGTTATAATGCTTTACAAGACAATGTTTCTACATAATTTTCTTCGGGATAACTAACATTCACTGAACTTGGAAAATCAAATCTTTTGATCTGAAGCTCTAATGTACTAAATCTGTGTTAAGTAATATTTAGATTCACTTTTCCTTGAACAGGGGGAGTGGCGGTTGTGTCCAGAATCGCCCAGCACTTTAAATCAAAGTTCAGTCCTCCCCCTCACTTACACTTCAGTCCTCTCTCACAATCTTCACTACCAATTAATAATTTAAATTATCCATTTATAAACTTAGTTCAGGGATCCTCATAGAAGGATTAGGATTTTCTCTTTATTATTCTCCACATTGCAACTAAATGATCTCAGGTGTCATAACGAGATATCTGCTGGTATCCAGAAACCCTACTGCCCTGAAACAAACGTACTCTTTCAAAAGAAGGAACATACAAATTCATAAACAACTGCTATATAACTAGAATTATTGCAGCTGAATTGCTAGACTACCATCCATTGGACACTACCAAATACCTGGGACTGTTACGAAAGAAGAATCGGGCACAAAAAGAATCAATCTGTTTTTACTAGGTCATGAAAAAGACGATAAATATTGGAACCCAAGGTTTCTCAGTTTGGTGATTCAATATTATGGCTTCTGTCAGGCTTTAGTTAACATATTCGGCTCCGCAAAATTATTGAATAGAAATATTGTCGAACTAACCAATCAAAGAACTAAATAAGCTGTAACAGAGTCAAAATCACCATGTATGATGTCGCTAACCCGTCCTGTTTTCTTTCTATTTCAGGGCGAGCAAACGCAAACACTTTGGAGGCTGAAGAACGGGCCCTGAGTGATCTGAACATACAAGATGACTCTTAAGACTTTGATACCATAGCAACCCTTCTCTGTAAGATTCCGCGTGTTCCAATTTTTAAAAATAAACGAGTGCCGTGGCAACCACTTCTTGTTCACTCTTGGTGTGAGGTGCTCAACTAACCTTGTGTGTTGTGTTTGTAGATCCTACCCGCCTTTCAGTGCTTGCTGATTACACGCGGACTCTGTACTAGCCCTTCAATACAACGGACGCGTACTAGGTCTTCCCGTGCGGAGGCGTCCAAAGCCGGAAAAGCCTGCACCGCAATTTGTTGTAGAGCATCTAAGTATTCTATCGAACTCTCGGCGGATTTCTGGTTACGCGCGATAAACTGCATAGTAAGACGATCGGTGTCTGCGGTTGAAGAGAAACAGTCATCCAGTATTTTCCAATTTTGAGGCAGGGAGTTATGCGGGGAAAACCCATATGCAGTTACCTTTTTACTGATTCGTCACCCAAGAATGAAATGAGGTAATCATAATGTGCTGAAACAGATACTTGGCGTAAGTATGCTTCTACCCTGATCTTCCATACAGCGTAATCAGACGAAGTGTCTAAAAGTGGTGGTGGACGAGGGCTAGGGCCGGCTGTTGTCTTGGTTGGAAGCACTGGGGGTTCGTCAGAAGTTGGTTTGGGTTTTTTTGTAGTCACCTCCATCACCGGTTGTAGCACGTGTAATCAGCAAGCACTGAAAGGCGGGTAGGATCTACAAACACAACACACAAGGTTAGTTGAGCACCTCACACCAAGAGTGAACAAGAAGTGGTTGCCACGGCACTCGTTTATTTTTAAAAATTGGAACACGCGGAATCTTACAGAGAAGGGTTGCTATGGTATCAAAGTCTTAAGAGTCATCTTGTATGTTCAGATCACTCAGGGCCCGTTCTTCAGCCTCCAAAGTGTTTACGTTTGCTCGCCCTGAAATAGAAAGAAAACAGGACGGGTTAGCGACATCATACATGGTGATTTTGACTCTGTTACAAGCTACTATTTAAAATCTACAACCAATTCAGCCCAACCTACTATCCGATGAACGTGAATATACTTAAACAATCACGTCAAGGTTGCGAACGAAGAGGAGTATTGATGAGACTAAAGTAACCTGTAACAAAACAGTGACCGATAATTATATCTTTATATATTTTATCACTCAGTGATACCCTACTATTTGCTGTACTTCAGTTATTTAGGTTGTGCATTCGGCTGGGTTATCCAATATCCAATATCTAATCCATTATCTTTTTCAAGAGCTAGTGTAAACCAATTTGATTTCTTCGCGCTCGGTTCTTGTTCTTTTAGTACGGTTCCAGGTGTTCGGTAATGTCCAATGGATGGAGGTCTAGCCACTCAACTGTCTAATTCTAATCAGTTGGCAGATGGTTGTGAGCTTGTATGTCTCGGGATTTGAATGAAACGTTTGTTTCAGGGTAGTAGGGTTTCTTGGTACTAGAAGCCGTCACATTACCAAACCGGAGATCAGTTATTTGCAATGTGGAGGGTAATAAGGGTAGTAAGGATAAAATTAAAATGATAATATGAATAAAATTTCAGAACTGAGTAATATATAGATGAATTTAGTTTGTTAATTGGTAGTGAGGATTGTGAGAGTGCACCGAAGTGTAAGCAAGGGAGAGGAAACAGAGATAATAGGCGAGATAGATTAACTGAGTGATCTGAGGAGATGGCAATGATAACAACTAGCAGGTCTTAAGATATGTATGATTGACAGCTTATCCAAGAGGGAGATGATAGTCCGTATGTGAGTACGTGATTATCAAGTCTCTTCTTAAAGCAGTCCACTGTAGGGTCTGTGGTTACCTCGGCTGGGAGAGCATTCCAAGTTGCGACGTCTCGCAATGAGAAAAGGTGTGCACGAATCTGAGTATTCGCTCTTTGTTGTGCAATCTTTCGAGGATTGCCTCGAGGGGAGTGGTGGTGATGCATCGGTAAGATGCTCTCGTTGGGATGGTTTGGCGTGTTTAATATGGTGTACGCCATAATCAGATCACCTCTGATTCTCCTGTATACAGTGGAAATAATCTCAAGAGCTGGAGTCTAACGTCGTACGGTTTGCTTTTCACCCCTATCAGCCATTTGGTTGCTCATCTCTGCACTCGTCGATCCAAGAGATTTATGTCTCTTTTAAGCAGAAGTGGTGCAATGACATTGTAAACCTCCAAGTGTGGGCGCGCGTACGTCTTAAAAAGGGTAAAAATAATTTCGGGGTGATAGCACCATGCTGTCTTCGCATGAACTGATGAGTCGCATTTGCCTTGGCTACATAGTTTGGACTTGTGTTAAGGCTTTCTGTGGTTATTAAACTAAGATCGCGCTCAGAGGAGACATTAGGGAGCGGACTTCCATTGAGGGTATAGGTCGTTTGCGTCATGTGAGGCAGGAAATGCATGACGTGGCACTTCGGCTGGTTGAGTTTTAAACAGTTTTTCACTGCCCATTTTTCAATATATGTAAGGTCCTTTTGGAGCTCAGTCGAATCCTCTTCGCTTCCAATGGACCTCCAGATCTTCGCATCGTCTGCGTAGATCAATGATATTGTGTTCATCGTAGCTTGTTGATAACAACTCTTATAGCTCGTAGAAGTAAATGAACCCCGTAAATTATTAGTTCTGAAAATTTCCTGACACTAAAACTGACCTCATTAATTTTATTGAACACGCCCTGGCTGTATGTGCTCAGTCAGGCGTCTGCACCAATTCTCCATTTTGTACGCTTTGCTACGCAACCTTCTTAACAGGTAGCAAAATTAGATTACACAATTCCTGACGCACCAACTATCTTAGAAATATACTTTCAATACTTCTGATTCCTGATATCAGGTTTGACTGACTATCAGAACTACGTTATGGATAAGTGCATTGCTAAACTCTGAATATCCATGACAACTTCATTTATGTTCTCGACGTGACCCGGTGAACTCAACAAAATACTATCCGCCTCCTGTCCCCACGAAACATATATTCATGTATTTTTACATATCGTGATATTGTTCCTATTTAAGAATGTGTTCCCGCTCAAATCCACATATATTTTGTTCTTATTATGTCAGAACACGATGAAGATTCATGAGCAAGAACGCGGTAACAAGTACTTCAGTAGGTGGACATAGTCTATAAAATACTTTGCTGATGTGATTATGAAAGTTTACTATCTCTGTGAAACAGGTGCGCTAATTAGAATTCTTCCAGCAAATGCAAACGATTGTACAAAAGAGCCAGTTGTCAATCCACGTGTTGCAAATCAAAAACCAATCGCCAGCTACGGTGAAATCTTAGTTCACCTTCACAAACCCACTCACTGGATGGCCTATGTGTCAATGCTGTTCACTAAAATAGGCATTCTACAAAACCATAACCTACTTGTCGACTCAAGTAATCGTAAACGTCATGTTAACCAAATGCTTAGCTCATAAGGAGCGCCCTAAGATCCCTATTTAACTCCAAGATAGAGCTAACAGTATTTTTAGAGTGGAAAAACATAAGACTTTGAAATCCCAACTTTTAAAAATCTCAACTAATTCATGCTTAAAGCTAGAATAACATGATTATTGACGAACGCATTAATCATACACCAGTTAAGTGGAGAAATCACTTCCAGGTTCATCAGAAACTTAATTATACACGAGAATTTATTAATCATTGCATTTCTAATACTTAAAAGGGTTCTACGATATTTGAAGGAATATTAAATTCACTTCGGAGACAAGAACAGAAAAGACAAAAACTGACTGACGCGTACTTTGTTGAGAATATAAAAGTAAACGGTTATGAATATTTTAGGAGAAATCAATAAAATGGTATAGGAGTTCATTCTATTATTATCTAGCTAACTAATTTCGATAAAAGTAAAACTGTTTTGTATTATCAGTGAAAAACTTTGGAAACGTTAGAATGATATCTTTGTAATTATATAATTAAAAATTGAGATTTAAGGAAAAAGGAAGTGTCTAATGCACCAGAGAACTAACCGTCATCGTAAAAGTAGACGGAATATTGATCATTCAGGGGAAACAATAGTTTTAAGGTCGCTCGGGTGACGATGTGTAAAGTTATATCACAACGTCTAAAGTAAGTCTTGATATTAGTATGGGAATTTAAGTAGGAACGTTTTGATATGGTATGATAAAAATGACTATTAAAAGCGGATGTAGATCATCAAATGTCAAGTTTCACCTTTAAACATTTAGTAAAACTATCAGCATACCTTGTTATTATCAGTGATTAGCAATTGCACTGTTGTTTCACATCGTACATGAACCAACTTCGGTGAGAAAATAACGTATACAACACAGAATCAGCATATTTCATTTAATAAAGGTTTGAGCAACTATTCTAGACGACTTCTATGGTGATAATCACGTCCAGCTTATCATTTTATTGGCTCGAGACTTGACTCCAACTGGACGAATGATCGAATGTGTGATGAAATAAACCTATAATATATAATATAGCCGGATTAGCTCAGTCGGGAGATCGCAAGCCTGATAACCTCATAAATGCACATAAATGCAATTTTGAAACAAGTGGTCTAAAGACAAAGAACATTTTGCGCGGTATCACCTTAATTTTGTGAACAGAAGTGCATCTTTTGGGTCGTGACTGAATTCAATCACGGGTATTTTCTGTAATACATTTCTCCACTGTCCCTTTTCTTCCTTTAAGAAGCATAACCGTGATATACCACTGAAAATATATATAGAACACTTAATTTGAAGCACTTAATTTGATCCTAATAGTGTCGGATGCAAATATTCGAATCACAAATTTTGTGTCCTATTTAGTATAGCTTCACATTCCTCCCTACATCCGTGTACTACACTGAAAATCCTATTCGGTTAGGTCTTGTTTCCAGCCCATTTCGTAAGCATCATCTCATTGGTAACATATACTACTGGTACCCATTGTGATAGTAAACTTCTAAAGGACTATTCCCCTAAACCCAGATCGTGTGTTCACCGTCCAGCGTTCACTCCTCCAAATTTCAGTAATTAGACTAAAAACAGATTTGACTTCTTTTATAGCCGTGTTTACGATTTTTAGTTGTGTTGTTTCTTTCGGACTTACTACTAAAAGGTTTTCTGTAGCTGAGTTTTCGAATTTGGCTTTCCTATAGATCCATTCATTTATAATATCTCAATTTCCCTGTAGGAGTATGGATCTCTGTACATCATATCCCAGTTAAGGATGTCAGCAGTGTTTGGAGTAAATTCACTTTCGAAAAGTGACGGTATCCCAGTCCTGACTGCGTAACAACGTCAGAGTGTCTCTCTTTTAAGTGTGTTAATAATTGTAGTCCAGCAATCTTATCAGGGACAAATACGGAGCAACCAGTGCTAGTGGCAGCAACTTTCAGTTCCACGTCATCTAAAGTTAGACCTACTGGGAATATACCGTCACTCAGCAACTTTCTCAACATGGAGGTAGTTTTAGTACCTCCACATGCATTTGAGTTTGTTCATATTTATTTTCTTTAATATCTTTTGATTAACTAATTTAACCGAGTCATTTATGTAGCAACCCCTTACATGTACCATCGGCTTTTAGCGTTGCAAGATTCGTATGAACTGGCAAGACTGATCATTGCTTACCGCCTACGCGCATATTCATCATATTCGCTGTGATGTTAAACTCCAATATTTCAATGGCTCATCCATTTTCCTATGTATATATAAGCATATTTTTATTTCATTAGTTCATACGCTTTTTCGCTTGTTTGCCATTCGGCACTCGCGTATTGATTTTTGTTCTGTGTGCCTTTTGTTCGGTGGTCTGATTATGGTGTGCCAAATAAACGTAATCAAAACTTCGTTTTCATCTTCTGATTTATAAACCTAGAGGCACTATTTAGTAACGGTTTTCCGGATGGGCAGCATACAAGGTCTAAGGACATATCGGATACCGACTGCCAGGAATCTAGTGAGAAACTGGACGTGACAGTGAACTCCAAGGCTCCGTCCAGTAGAACCACTTTGGTTAGGCAGCACTGTATACTTAAACGAGATGACACTTATTCACATCAAATTTTAAAACAACCGGTGATTGGTTGGCATGCATTTAGTCAAGTCGTCTCCCACATTTGTCACACTGTATACGATCTTCAGCAGAGAATAGCGCATCAATCACGGAATGACTATTCTATCCAGAACGATGGGAATAAGACTGGAAAATTTTAAACAACTAACCACGAAACGTCGAAACTTATGACGTCACCGAAGTAACTACCAAATTGTACTGAAACTATAACTTTGGTTACAGCTAAAAAACGTAAATGATTAGCAGACCTAACTGAACATAATGTGTATGGACACGGTATATATGATTTCATACACCAGTAAAAACATCAGCTGGAGAAAGCTTTAGTAAAATACATGTTTACCAGTATCTCACAGACCCAAATAGAGCTATATTCAGTTGACGTGAATGCGAATCCTACTTTTCGTGTGATAAACGTAACTGAACTCTGAAATTCCCAACACAAAAAATCACATTTAGAGTCACTTAAATCCCCAAAATAAATAGCTCCATAAGTCTTCGACATCAAAGCTGACCTCGTCAGTTTTTCCTCCATATCCTAACTTAAGGCGTTTGCTTACGTATCCCCGTCAGATCACCTTTAGGTACATTGTACGTTGCATTGCCTTGCATAAAATAACAAGCTTAATTATCTCACTCGTTGACATTCTGTGACACCTCATTTTCTCCTCATTCTTGATTTCTGACTTGGCTTGTTTTAGGATATTCTCAATCAGAAAAGTGGTGCAGAAAGAATCGTAGTCGAACTCGAAGTATCCGTGACGTATAATTAACTTCCATTTATTAAATCTCGCACTTGTCCAGTAGAAAATAATGTTATTCCATATTTCGTGAAAAATTATTGAAATAGACCTGGCCATTAAAAACTTTCGTAATCAAAGCCATGATTTTTCATTCGTTGTTTACATATTGATTTCTAAACGTTTGTTTTAAATTGTCTTATAAAGCCTTTGTTCTGGCACGTTTATGACTACTTAGCAACTTTTCGCACTGGCATGTGAGGAACACCTTGGCCTCAAAAAAATCGGTCTGTAACCATTTTGATTTTATATTTTAAAATATTTGTAAAATATGAGTGTTTTGAATATCAATAATGCTTAGGCTGATGATATCTTTTTAATTTAAACTTTAACTATGGTTTTTCATTTCCATGTATTTTCATGGCTCTTACGTTTAATAATTTATTACTTCAGTTTGCCTTGGATTTTCAAAGTAGCTTCGGGTTATGGAATTATAAAGAAGAAGGAGGAATGCACCCACAAGATACCTTGACTCATACCGAAAAATAAGCAAGTTCACATAAATCAATTTTTATACTTGCCTGATATGCAGATATTAAATATTCGAGTCGCACTTTGGACACTTTAAACACCCGACATTTCTTGATAAGTCTAGCTATTTATGTTTGGTTACACCGTAGAAAAAGGGTTAAATTAGGACTTTGTTTTTTTGGCATGTATTTATATCAGTCTCTGTCAAATAAAGCTGTCCGGAGTGGCCCGGTTATTTTTTGATCATTTTGAGGTGAGAAGACCGGCGATTGGTGCACAGAAAGTGGCAAAATGGTCTTTTTATTATAGTAAAAATTGTGGAAACTAGCAGAACTCGATAATCCACTGTAAATCCGTTGCGCGAGCGTTTCGTTCCGAAGGGACTAGTTTTCTAAACACACAAAATCCACTCTCGAAGATTTTTTCTTGCCACAATTTCGGAGATTCTGAGCAGCATATCTTATTTAGAATTTCTATTAGTAAGTTTCTTAATGTAACCTTTTTCACAACTTAGCATCCAATAAGCAATCACATATCTAGCCGAATTAAGGTGAGGTCATTCAATAAATAATCTGATCCCAGCAGTACATTTTTCAGTAAAAGTAAAGGTAACTCGACACACTATATGATCAGACAAAATCATTGGTTTATCCTATCTTGAGGATTTTATTAGTCGAGGAAAATTTTCTCAGATGAAAATACGGTTTGAAATGGTAAATAAGCGATTGCTTAAGTTGTATTGTGCCATCAAATGTAATACAAATGTTTAACATACTGAAGTAACCTAACTGGAATCTGTAATCACTTGCACTATTAATTTTTGAAGTATGTTCTTATTTATATGTATTATCGATTGCGTCAAATGTGTTACGGTGAACAGACAATAAGTAAACGGAATATTATATAGGCGCGAAACAAACAATTTCAGTAAATTTTATTTAATTTACGATTATATGTAAAGAGTACATCAGTTTTCGGAAGTTTGTTTGTGTAATTTATATGCAGTCCATCAAAAAGCCTTCACAGCTATATCCTTTCAAGGTCGAAAATACTCAGTCATGTTATTCACAAACCAAATGGAATAAAGTATCCGTATAAACTCCATTGGCTCGACAAAAGTTTCATCAGTTATTATTTCAACAAAGCCCTGATTGCCGATACAAAATTTTTCATAAAAAGATTTTAAAAACAAATCCAAGTTACTTCTAACTGACTGGTTCTATGAAAACTGTCTTCATCAGCTATCTTACTTAAAATTTAGAAGTTCTATATATGTTTCATGCCCATGATTTTGATAACAAGACTGAGTTACTTAAATGAGGTGGGATTCCAAGGGATAATTTGCAGTGAAATATCGTAAATAATCTTTGTTTTTAAGCGGGTACTAGTTTGATGTTATTTTTTTGATGACGATATTTTTAAAAAGAAGCTAATTTTTAAGTGATCTTGTTGAACCTTGTTATCAAGTATTTCAGTAATCTTACATAATATGGATCACCAGATCAAACTGCAAGCCTTGTTGATAAAAGTTAGTAAAAATATTTAGTTGAGCAGTCAATACAGTAAAACTGTTTTGGTTAATTATGGCTAGTTGTTCAAAACACTAGACAATCTGGCCCACAGCTTGTTAACTTACATGATACCAACAGAAAGATTATGTGCAAAGAATGGTAGCAGTTGATTGTAACAACACTGTTGAAAATGTGACAACAAAATAAGAGAGGAAAAAGAAGCTAGCTACTACTGAACACGTTGTTTTGACTTCGACCCGGTTTTTCATAAGGCCACATTATTACAGTTTATGAATTTTCGATGTGCCTTATCGGTTATATAAAACTAATTTTCCAAACTGTTTGCCTACTATCAGCAAGATCTTGTGGAGGAGGGGTTTTTTATAGCCGTCATAGAATCTTTCAAAGGACCGTCAAGGTTAGAGTTCAGTAAAATGACTCCAAGTATGAGTTTGAATTGTCACTATGATTGTAAATAATATTACTATATCTATCCATTAGTGCAGTTTGAAAAACTGGAGACACTTTTGACCACCTAAACAATTTATTTTAGTGTTAGTTTTGTTCTGAACAGTTTGACCTTTTTACTGCTTTAAATGAAACCAACCAGTTAAGTAGTTTGCAATACGAAATTTCTTAAAATTGTGAAGATGTAAACTTACAAAAAATCAAGTGACTGAAATCTAGAGATGTGAATTTGCTTTTATGCTAAAGCGAAATCAATGAGTAACTGCAATAGTCCCGCCAGTTCTTTTTCAGTACTGAAAGTTGAAGTTTTCCATCATATACCACTTTGGTAGGGCTGAGATGAACGTGTAGCATTCTTTATAATTTCCTTAGTAATCCTCATTCACAATTCTGGGTGAAGTTGGCTTGTCGTTTGCTTATTTTGGCCACGTAAAGTTTCATCGCTTTCATAAAGACTTTTGATACATTTTGTGCAAACAGTATGGCTATTTTGTCATGTTTCTTTCAACTACAGAATTTTTAAGGTACTTTCCAATAAAGCAAAGATATTTTATATGTTGTCACTTAGATTTCATGTTGTGACAAATGAACTGAGCCTTATTTCTGTTTACAAGTCTTAAATATTATTTCAATTATGATGGTAAGTGAGAGTTTCTAGATCCATTTACTAAACAATGAGGTTTAGAATATTACTGATTAGCTTATAAATATAGTCCAACTAATGATTTCTAATGATGAAATGGTTTTGCGAAAATGTTAAGCTATTTTATGATTAATATAAAAGTTCTGGTTTCTGCACTGTGGTTGCTTCAGAACGATTAATAAAAGTGGATCACGCTGCTAATCCCTCTGTCTTCATGAAAATGAAATGAAAACAAAAAATTTAGGGATCAGTTTTTGAACTTTAACAGACTATAAAATTTTATTAGTTCAAAGTAAACAACAATAATTTTTCGAATGTCTGTCCAAAAAAAGAAGTGCTTTTTTTCGAAAATATAATGGGTATTTATAGCTTATAAAACATATTGAAAGCAATGATTTAAACCAAATACATATTTTATGCAAAATATTAATTTTTGATCTTATTTAAATTAACTGTTTACAAATCAGTTCTAGAATATTTATATGACGTTTATTTGTATTAGATAACATGCTTCCTGTCGAAATTCAGTGAACAGTGAATCATAGCAAATATCAATAATTTAATTTAGTAGTAAATGAGGTTTAAAAGCCTATCCGACATTGTCCAGATTGCCAGACCTTCGGATATACTGAGTGGGAGGAGAATTCCAAATCCGTCTTATTGATGTGCTTTTTCTTAAAAAGATATACTTATTCAAGTCCGAACCTCAGATACTTAGTGAACAGTAAAATTAGATTCTATGTTTCTAATCCCCTCAAGATATTATACCTTTTAAGTATAGATTTCAACAAAGGAAGGACAGTGATTTTTGTAGTGTAATTTAAAGTCACTGGTTTTCAAGATTCTTTGCACTGTTTCTACCCAAAAGTAGTTGGTATTGTGGAGGTTTTTTTGGTGACTGATCAGCACATAATCAAAATTCCCGACCGAAGCTGCTACTTTGACGTGGTGGTCGGGCTTGCCTATCGTCATGACCCAACCGAGCTATATTGGCTGGAACATATGTTCCTGAAGGTTCTACCATGCCAGGCAGGTCGATTGGAGAACGATCAGACTAAAAGCAGCTACTCAAGGTCTGAGGGCGAAGTCGTACTGCTGACTGCAGAGGGGTGTGACAGCAGTAAGGTGTTTCCCTCGGATAACCAGCATCTGCAGCGATGCTGCCTTCTCACAAGGAAGGAAGGGTTAGAAAAGTTCGACCCTAAAAATGTCACACCTCCCCTACCTCACGGATTTCCGTCTCCTTGGGTAAGGGTGCCCACTAAGGGCCTTTAAGAACGGAGCTAATCCTCAAAAAACCTTTCATCAAAAGGCCGTGCGTGACCGGCCTCAAGCAGTTGTCCTTTGGACTCTGCGGTCACGCTCCGGGGTCTCCGAGTCCAACACTAATCTATCTTCCTTTTCAGGTCCCTCAAGAAACCTTCCATGGTGTGGGCAGCCGGGAAATGACGACCGCCCTCATACCCGTAACAGCACAAGAGACCAATCTGGTCAAAATCAAATCCTTCCTACACCCACACATATCTCTCTCCTCTCCACAACTAACTCTACTCACATTACACTTATCTGACTGCACCGCTAATGCAGACGACACGAGTTCGCGAAACGTCATTCCTGATCTCTTGAAACCTTGTTCTAGCCAACATGTTGGAGCATTTAATGTACGTACATTATGTCAAATAGGACAACAGGCTTCGTTAGCTAGGACTTTAGAATCTCGCGCCATCGATGTGTGCTGCGTCTTGGAAACGCGCATACAGGATCCTAGTAAGATCATTAATCTGATTTCGCCTTATCAAAACAAAGAAGCAGCCCGATTTACTCTTCGTGTATCCGGTAGCCCTGAGTCTGCTTCCAGGGGTCTCGCTGGTGTAGGTATAGTATTAAGTTGTAGGGCAGAACGATCTCTCCTTGACTGGATCCGTGTAGATAGTCGTTTGTGCTCCGTCCTACTGAACGGGACAGTAAGGATTCGAAAGGGTAGGGACACTCGTCGTTGCCTCTTCGTTATATCAGCCTACGCCCCCACTGACTGCAGTCCAGACGATGTGAAATCAAGCTAAGAAACACAGACATACATTTAGACGTCCTACAATAGTTGTCTTCCTGGACCTAAAAGCGGCATTTGACTCAGTGGATCGTGAGGTTCTGTGGCAGTGTCTGTCATTGAAGGGTGTACCAAAAAAGCACATTAACCTTATACAAGCTCTCTACTCGAACACCACTGGTCGAGTGAGAGCATATGGCGAACTGTCATCTGAATTCTCTAAATCAAGCGGTGTCCATCAGAGATGTCCACTCTCTCCATTCATGTTTAACTTTGTTGTAGACATCCTCTTAGTGTTAACATTAAGCTCGTCAGATTTCAGGAAAGTCGCTTACTGATCTAGAATATACCGATGACATAGTTCTATTCGGTGAAGACGCTGACAAAATGCACAGTCTTGTGACTAACATAAGCAACAATGCGATCATGTTCGGCATGCAGTTCTCACCCTCGAAATGCAAAATGTTGCTTCAGGACTGGGTTGCATCGGCACCTGAACTAGTGATAGGGATTGAAGTAGTCGAGCATGTTGATCACTTCACTTATCTGGGGAGTCTCATCAGTGCTGATGGCCTGTTGACTGACGAAATCTCAGCTCGGATACAGAAGGCTCGATTGGCTTTTGCCAACCTGCGTCACTTATGGCGTAGGCGTGATATCCGTTCGCTAACCAAAGGACGGGTGTACTGCGCAACAGTTCGCTCCGTTCTCCTACATGGCTGTGAAACATGGCCGTCAAGAGTAGAAGATGTTCGTAGGTTACTAGTATTCGATCATAGATGTTTAAGAAGCATTGCTCGTATATCGTGGGACAACCGAGTAAGCAATGCTGTCGTTAGGAAATGAGTACTAGGTAGGGATGACAGATCAATAGATGAAGTACTGAAACTTCATCAGTTGGGGTGGTTGGGACATATGTTACGAATGCCTGACCACCGACTGCCTCGACGAGCTATGTTTTGTGGTGTAGGAGTAGGTTGGAAGAAAGTTAGGGGCGGCCAAACCAAAACATGGCAGAAATCCATGAAGTCACTGACAAGTGGACTGAGTCATGTTGGTAGATGTAGGCTACCTGGTTGGAGTTCGCGAGACGATAGTCACCAATGATTAGAGACCTTGAACGACATGGCTCAAAATTGTTTGCAATGGCGCAAGTGCATCCATTCGTTGTGCTCTCTCAAATCGTATTCTTCTGGCTTCGTCAGCACCTCTACCTTTGTCTTTCTAACCTTATCTCACTGAATTATATTTCTTGAATAATATCTTCGAGCCCTAGTCTTCTTCATTACCATTAATACCTGTACTATCTTTATCACTTTGGGATTTGATTTGACATTTGCGTCTCTGTGCTAATGTGATATGGCAACATGAACTTATGTACATACGTACAAAGTTCTACGTTGCAACTGACTGTCTGACTGACATAATCAAAATTATAAACTGACTTCAACCGAATAACTATTTAACACAGGACACAGAATAACAGTACAAAACAGGTGTCCAGTGAACCCTGGTTTTCTGTTATCATTTGGTTAGAATCGCTTTACAGTTTCAACTGCAGTTAATATGAATTATATAAAAATGTTTGCATACTTTTACAGAAACGTACTGAACGTAGTTGGAGATGATATAGAGATTTGCCAGGAAAGACGGTAGATGTGCGAGAAACTTCATCACTTGAGGCGAATGGGGCATGTGTTACGAATACCCTACCACCTACTGACTCGTCGAGCGATGTTTTGTGGTGTAGGAGTAGGTTCGAATAAAGCTAGGGGCGAGCAGACCAAAACATGGTAAAAATCCATGAATTCACTGACAACTGGATTGAGTCATGCTGTAGGTGTAAACTACCAGGTTGTGGTCCACGAGATGATATTAACCGATGGTTAGAAACTTTGAACGACATGGCTCAAAATCGTTTGCAAAGGCGCAGGTGCACCCACTCTTTATCTTCTCTCAAATTCTAATCTTCTGAATTCCTCATTACGTTTATTATTTTTTAAGTTTATTTCACTTTGATTACACTTGAATATTGTCTTCGAACCCTAATCTATCCGATTACCGATAATACTTTTACTATCTATACTACTATGGGATTTGATTTGACAATTGCGTCTCTGTACTAATGTTGTATGGTAACTTAAATTGACGTACGCACGTACGAAGTTCTACGTTGTAACCGACCGACTAACTGAATTTTCCGAAGCAGGATTTAAAGCCATTCAAAGACAGTAATAAAATAATCCCATCAAGCTTCATTTTTTCTGTCCATACACTCGGCTTTTAACACAAATATATTGTGTAATGACTATCTGAAAGTCCTTCAAACTTGATCATTATTTTTCCTGTGTTATAAGAGTTTTTGGTTTTTACTTAGTAATTGTGATATAGTATTTTTGGAGGGTTCTGTTTTGATTGAAGTGGATTGCGCGGTAACATCGAAAAATACCACTTTTTTAGCGTTTAGCGGTGTGTCCTTGTTTTTCTTTAATTGTATTTAAGTAGTGACAGTAATCACATAGTTTAATCAGTAGTGAAATAATCACTAGTTTTTGATCTTTAGTACAAATTACGACTAAATGAAAGGTGTGCAGAAAGAAGAATAAAATGAGAACTCCAAAGGCTGTGAACGCATAAGAGAAACAAAACGATACTGTTCCGTCTTTGACTGACGGATTGAAGTGGTGTTTTATACACGAAGGTGATGCTGACGGGAAATATTGCGTGACATAATTAGCAAGTAACCGGCTGCAGCGCATGTCAAATTATTGTATGCCCGGTTTCTGGACTTCATTAAATGCATCAGTATACAAAGGTAAAGAAATTTGACCAGGTGTTTCTGAACGAAATTTAGGGTCAATCGACTTTTGAGAAGTTATTATAATCAAACAAGTTATTTAGTGTATACAGCCAAATTCATATATAGACTCAAAATACCTGTTAGGTCGTAGAAACACTAGTTTGCAGAAGAAATTCTTTCCTACGACTTTATTTTACATTTGATCAACAATCTTTGCTTTATATTTCGCACCAAATAGTCTTCGTTTCATCTTGATGCACCTAAAAATACTGATCACAAATGAATGACCATTTATTTTCTACGTTTCATCAGCCTTCCCTTATTTACTTACGTGAAATACAAACTTTAAAAATAATTTAAAACAATTAGTACCTTTTATGAATTCTGACAGAACAGTGAATATGTATTCATCAAAAACTGATATATACATTCATATTTTTTAAATCATATAAAGTTATTGTTAATCCTGGACTGAGAGTTAGTCATTCACTACATAATTAGCTGACATGTCACTTTCTCTGAGTCGGATGCGACTGCATTAAAAATAATATATGTAAAACATAAAAATAAAAATTAGGAGTATTTATCACATCCTTCCACTTTCCCAACAATAATTCACTTTGTTTTATCCAGAATAAATTTTCAATAGATATGTTCTTGTTTATATTTGTCACATTGCGCGGTGTATTAGATCTAATCACGTGCTAACCCCTAAACTGAGGAACTGATCGAGAAGGGAACAGCAGAAGCGAAAGTATCTATGGATAGTTATTCTCCCCCCTAAGAATACAAAATCATTTCTAGGCCAATGATAGATATTCGCGCTTGAGGATATTTTCACATGGTCTTCCCATTAGGCCACTCCGATTGGCTCACGGAATCTGAAATTTACAGAACTAACTTCAGATCATTTTTCATTGACCACCTACAACGCAATTAAATAATATCCATTTGTTTACAACAATAACTCAATTCGAGTGACTGAAAAGTTTGATTTCACAACATAATAACATTTACAGATAGAATTCAATCATCCAAACAAGAATAGAAGAACATTATATTTGTCACTACTCAGTGATCAATAGGCTGTAAATCTCTCACTACTACAGGAGGTCGTTAATGACTGTGAAGCTGGACAATGTGTATTCGAACCTTATAAGTACCATCAGTTTCTTTGCTAATGAAGTTACGATTTGTTGACGCGTTCCAACTATCATGAAAGAGAGGTTAACGATTTTTCCTGGTGACCAAATCCAACTGACAAACAAGTAAAGATATGTTGCAAAAATCAGGTTTATAAATTAATCCAATAACTACAATTATAAACTTAAATTTTCAGTTTATTCGAAAACTTGTTGAATATTTTGTTGAAAAATGTCATCAACTAATTACAAATATTGGTAAAAGTTTTGGCGAATCTTTCTACTTGAATAATGTCATTTGTTTTCTATACTTTGTAAGAGTGCGTTTCATCTCAACAAAACAACAGGCAAATGTTACTTATTAGTAAATACCTTTGTTTAAGTTTGTCACATTATGGTTTTATATTCAACAGAAACTATATATTCAAATTTCAGTAATTTAGGTTTTCTTAAACCAGACATATTACCGAAACATCTGTTTTCTTCAGTTTAGGTACTTCTTGGTTGAAGAAAAAAAGTAGAATTTCAGTCAAAATATTTCTACATTGAATATGACTGAGAATCAAGAACATCATGAACACGAATGGCAAACACAAGACAACAACACAACACTTTCTTCGAACAATAGCGAAACAACCTCAAAACCTAATGAATGTTATCAGAAATTGCCGTTGTATCTATTTATTGTAATATATGTTTCATTCTGCTGTCTTTGTGCACTTTGTCTAACCGTGTTAGAACGACCTACAGAAAGACTAGAAAGACTGCGTTTACATGCTTCACAAATCAATTTTTTGAGGTCTAATCCATGCGTCTCAAGTAATTAATATAATATGTATATTTGTTATTCAGTATTCTTGTCTTTGCGTTTGATTTGATTGTTATTGATATTTCAAAACTTAGTGAATCATTAAGGTCACATGAATACACAATTCTATGGATTAAGAAATTTCTAGTGAAAGTTGGCTATTCATAACAATTAAATAAAATGAGCCACGATCATTTATGCTAATTACATGTGGCTGTGTTCAAGCATTTCTTTAATGTTGAAGGTTGATCATATCACTCACGACCTCAGCGATAAATTGTATGTTGAACTTGAATCCATACTTCATGGCCCTTATATAAAGGGTTTTTTCTATCTTAGACAACAATCGTAGCAGATATATACTCTACTTTACACAACCGTATTTAACTAACTGGTCAACACCTTCAATGAATGATCTTTTATGACAATATGAGCTAATTTCCTCACAATGGTCATGTGCTACCGTATGACATATTTAGTTTCCGATTTTACTTTAGTAATGGTTTTCTTTCTACTTCAGATCAGATAATTCAATATATTTTCCTCATCAGTAGTATTGTTATGAATATTTCCAACACATACTTTTACATTCACACATTAATAGTTTACCATTAGTAGTATGTGGCCTCTACACGTCAACATCGTTTTTGCATGACTTTTCTGCACAAATACATAATGATCATCAAGTAAAAGAATAATGACTTAAAAATTTAGTCTTGTCACTGAAAACGTAGCTTTTCAAACTTCATTTTTCCTGTGGTGATTCTTCACACACTGATGGAATAATTGTTCACGTAATTCTAAGATCCAGACAGAAGTTATCAGAAAGTGCATAACGTCAGAAATTTTTTGTTACTTCAAAAAACGAATGTCTAATTTAGAAATAGCTAATAATGTTGACTAACAGCATATTGAATCACCATTGTTATAGTCACTACACAAAAAACATTGATTTTTTTCAAAAAAGAAATCAATAAGTACAAATGATCAATAGGAAGCTTCGATATAGGAATGATTTTTCTTTTTTTTCTCATGAACAAGAGCAGCATATTATAAATGTATTAATGTTTATAAAATGAATACCTTACTTAACTAAGATGAATTTCATCATTGCAACTGTGTATTTCATTATATATATATATTTATTTTTTATTTTTCTAAGGTGAAGAACTTCAAATGTTTGTTAGTTACATTGTATCAGCCACAAAAATGGGTATATCAATGACTCCAATAAAAAATATCAGTCGTTATGATTCATTGAAAATTCCTGACAATTGGCATAAAGATTTTTATTCAGAAACAAATGCTGAAGTGAATGCTCAGTTAGAATCAATTGCTAGAAGTGTTTTAACTGAAGAAGAATTAAATAACAGCAGTTGGAATTTTTATGAATCAGTATTTTTTGTGGTAACAGTTATGACAACTATAGGTAAGAGATTGAAGATAGTATAATCATTATGAATAACATGCATATATAATATATAACACAATTCATAATTGATACGAGTAAAAAGTGATAATCCAGTTAAAATATAAACTTTTATTGACAAAAAATTTCTATAAATAAGTTGATTGTTGCTAGCAGTGAAGTCCAGTCAACGCGTTTCGTTCTATTCCAGATGTACATAGATCCGAGTGTTCACGTTCACACTATGGCTTAATCTCAGTACAGTTCACTTCGAAACGCACTATCACTACTAGTCACAATCTACCTATTCAGTAAAACTTGTGACAAGATGGTTATATCTTGGTGTTCCCTGTAGAATTGTCAACATCCAGTGATGAGAATCAACACTGAGTAAAGCAAATGCATTCTAATATTAAAATTTTATCTAAGAATATTAAAGATTCTCATTGTGAAGATTAGAACAACACATATAAGCGAACAATATTATTGTTTTCGATTAGATCATCATCAGACTTTACTCAAATATACATGAATATTTATATATGTTAAACCAGTCAAGGCAAATTGAGTCAATAATCACAATGAAACGAAATAGATTCCGTCACTACACATAACAGACAAAAGCACAAGCTGATTGTAGGAAGACAGGTGTAATAATAATAGTAGTAGTAAGAAAATTATAAAATATGATAACTAAAGTTTTATCAATAGTAGGTCAAACGTGGATAAATAAACTTAAAATAATCATTACAAAACATTAAAACCATTATGTAATACGAAGTATGCACATAATTAGGTCAGTCAGTCAGTCAGTCAGTCAGTCAGATGCAACGTAGAACTTCGTACGTAAGTACATCAGTTCATGTCGCCATACCACATCAACAAAGAGATATAATTGTCAATTCAAATCCAATAGTAGAAGAGGTAGTAAAGGTATTAGAAGTAATCGGAGAGGTTAGGATTAGAAGATATTATTCATGAAGTATGATTAAATGAGATAAGTTTAGAAAGTAAAAACTAGAGGTGTTAAAGAATACAGAAGATTAGGATTTGAGAGAACACAAAGAATAAATGCACTGGCGCCATTGCGAACGATTTTGAACGATTTTAGGTAGTGAAGAATATAAACGGAAAGAGACAGAGAATTACCAACAAATACAGGATGTGATAATAATGCTAATAATAGAAAAATAAAATTTTAAACCAAAAAACAAACAATTTTAAATCGTTAGTTACGTCATATCCGGCCACGAAAGAGACAGGAGTGTCACGAATTTCTTCTGAGCACATAAATTGGGGTTGAATGTACGAATTCCTATGGCTTCTGCAATATGTAGGAGACGGGATCGAACTCCGTTGGGAAATGATTCAGGTATATGACAGATCACCCGAAAAGATCTAGGCTTATCTACAACATGACCACTATCAATCAGGTGTACTAAGATAGAACTGCCTATTGTTTTTGACTGACCCTTGATAAACCATGCTGAGGGATGTGTAGTGAACGAGTCAACATACCAGATTGACTATGCTCACCACTAAATGTTCCATAATATCCCGCCGTTATAAAATCAAAATAAATCCATGATCTAAGGTTTTATTGAAGGAGACAGTAGGCATTACATCGGGAACAGTAAATAGAGAAAAATGGCAGCAACATGAAGAGAGCGTTGCGTGCAAGGATTGAAAGAAGCGTTTTTGGTACAGTTAAACAAAACAAGTGCAATAATGTTTATTCTTCACAAATCGTATTTTCTTCGTAGAAGCGTTCCACTACAGATGTTCACTCATTCGTCGGTTAAGTTGCCTGGTAGTACACCCGATCGATTGGTTTAATATTTTCATATCAATATTCATGTATATTTGTAGAGTAAAGCCTGATGACGATCTAATCGAAAACAATATTGTTCGCTCATATTTATTGTTATAATATTTTATTAAGAAAGTTTTATTACTTATTATTTTAATGCGAATCAAAAATCTATATCATTTTTAAAAAGACTTAATAACAATTTGTTTACATATACAAATTGATTTTGATAAAGAATCCTATTTTGATTGATGATTCAATAACTAACTGTGCACATGTAAACAATCAGAAATTTCTTCGGCTTTTTCTTTTGATATGATTGATATGATGATTTTTGAATGATCACTATTAATCAGAAATGTTTATCAATTACCAATATCAAATTCAAATCATTCAAATATTTAAATCGTTTTTATTTTGTTTACTATTGAGAATAATCTAATTATCTTTATGGTATGTAAAGCGCAAAAACTTCACCTTCACCATAACATATTAACATGAAATATGCATTACAGCGTTGTGAAGATTCTTAAGTGACACATTTTTGAAATCATGAATCAATCAATGTTAGACCGCCATTAGAAACCTGGAAGGACTGGACGGGGTGCAAGAATCGTGGCTGCGCACTGCTGATGAATCCCATACCAGGACGAAACGGCCGTCCAGTGCTTCTAGGTTTCTAATGCTGGTCTAACATTGATCGATTCATGATTTCAAAAATGTGTAGCATGAAATATACTTGTAAACTATGAAAATTAAAGTGGGAAACTGCTTTACTGTTTTATTTTGAAATATTGTTTTCAGTTACAACGGCTAAAATACTTTTGACAGAAGCCTAATCTTAATTATGTGATAAAATTAGAAAGAAATAAAATAAGTAGCTATAGAGGAATTAAAAATTTGAATACGTTTTTTGTAAGATAATAATTAGTCCATGAACTTAGAGCACTTTAATCAAGTTTATTTATTACGCCTTACTTTGTGAATTATCAATAACGATAATATTTACAACTGATCACCAAACTGAAAAACTAAATATATTATAACTGAAATTTAATTGTTCAATAGTCATGAGTTTTTTTTTGTTTTGTTATGATGAAATTCATATTACTCAAGTTAATGAGTTGTACATATAATGTAAAGCGATCTTTCTTCACTTTGACTAGTTTTATACTAGTTAATATTGAGTGTTTAATAACTAATGTAAACTAAGACCATACTCCTTATCGTTAAAAAATAAAAGTTTTTTTAAATTATGAATATGCTGATTTATAGAAAGGTTAGAATTTAATTTACACATTTTTTGAAACCATGAATCGATCAATGTTAGACCACCATTAGAAACCTGGAAGCACTGGACGGCCGTTTCGTCCTGGCATGGGACTCATCAGCAGTGCGTATCCTCGACTCCCGCACCCCGCAGGATTCGAACCCAGGACCTTCGGTATTCTGCGCGGACGCCTAACCATCGGACCACTGAGCAGGTATCTAACCGTGTTAATGTCTAGCTTGATGAATTCACGGAGTTGCACAACCTCATACACAATCTTCGGTAATTACTGTCTACACCCGAACAGGTTGAACTTCACTGGTCACGTCTTCTCACTAAAACTCGGAGAAGATTCCTCACCAAGCTAGTCAATAGTGCACACAGGTAATTCGCATTACGGGGTTGTGAAGATTGTAAAGTTACGAACAATACCGGAGGTCCTGGGTTCGAATCCTGCGGGGTGCAGGAGTCGTGAATGTACACTGCTGAGGAGTCCCATATCAGGACGAAACGGCCGTCCAGTGCTTCCAGGTTTCTAATGCTGGTCTAACATTGATCGATTCATGGTTTCAAAAAATATATAACTTAACAGTCTTCACAACCCCTTAATAGAATTTAATTATCACAGACGAGAAGCTGTTTATCAACTTAAAGTTTGGTGGAAAGAATGGTTGTATACAAAGGAGAGTAATGAAATTGTTATCATTTTATAAGATAATTAATGAAAAGTTGTTAGGACAATGCGATTTGAATCATTAAATATTATACTTGCCTACCTTCTATTGAATTATTAAATGGTAGATCAAACTTATTGTTTACTATAGGATAAAGGAATTTATATTTATATACTAGGAAATATTGAGTTGGAATATAAAATGAGATAACGAAGTTTATTCAAATGATTTGACATCTTAATTCATTACTTTTCGAACAATCTTATTAAGTGTCTAAATGTTAAAGTATTTGTTTATGAAATCCGTTGATTTGTGAGTTACATAGTTCTCGTAAACTCTGTTTTCTGACCGAATCATCTAAATTTATGAAAGGGATTAAGTAGGTTTTTTTTACATCGATCTGAATTTCAAACAACCCAGTACAAATGTGGTACTATTTTTCATAATTTGTTGTAATTAAGTATTATCATATTGTGTTTGAGAAGGATATTTTACTTAAACACAAACGATTGTATATGTAGTACTTCTATTTCCTGTATTTTTACTGGTCTTTTCATCAACAAATTATTGACTGATATGTAATGAAATACTTATTTTGAAAATGAGAAGAAACTCATTAACTCTCAGTAATGGAATTTAAGATTTTATAAACCATATATTTAAAGCTTTAGTAAAAGTAAATCCTTTCAAATAAAGGCCTGAGTTGGTATATTCGATTTCATTCCCAAAGTTCGTATATTGCTCGTCCTGACAACCATTAATAAATAACTTCCAACGATGTATAAAGTTCTGAAGACGAACGTGAAGCGTCGATGACGTTTATTATCGCATCACACGGGTTACAAAACCTTGTACGTATGCTTTAACCAACGCTCAGGCATGCCATACTCACACAAACACAACAATAATAAAAGTACCATGGTATAGACAAGTTATTGCTGTTTGAATGACACTCTGCGTCAGATAAATTAATAAAAAGGCCTAATCAAATTACACGTAAACAAGCTCAAATAACTGTGACGTTCTATACTACCATTTTTATTATATTGACAAGCTTCAAATATTTTCGAAAAATTATTGTACCATTTATAGCATTTTAGCTAGTATCATTGTCTAGTCATAGCCTCCATAGAATTTTCCGTGTCTAATCATTATATTAGTTATTTTACAAGGTCAAACGGTGTTTGTATTCTATGTCGCAGGTCAATATGGTATCTGGAACATAGACCTACCAGTGTGCCTACTATAAACATGATACATTAAATCACATCAAACTTAATATTTTCGGGCAGAGTTTTGGACGTTTGTGTTTTTACACATTTTAAATCATCAGTCAATTATTGTTAGTCGACCATTAGAAACCTGGAAGCACAGAAAGACGGCCGTTTCGTCCTGGTATGTGACTCATCAGCAGTGCACATCCACGACTGCTGCACCTTGCAGGATTCGAACCCGGGACCTTCGGTATTGTGCGCGAACGCCTAACGATCGGACCACTGGGTCGGTATCCGACGGTGAGTCCCATACTAGGACAAAAGCGCCGTCCAGTGCTTCCAGGTTTCTTTCTATTGGTGGTCTAACAATGATTGATTAATGATTTCAAATGTGTAAAACTTAATATTAACGAATCTCACAACATATTAAACTAACGAAAGTCGAAATTGTCTTAAATATAGCCTACATGAATTTGTAAACTCTCTTTAAAACTATTCTGTAGACAGTGTTCTTTTCATATTAATAGGAAATCACAATTAAATAAGCTTCTTAGTTTCGAACACATATTTCTAATCTATTTATGAATGTAATCCAACTCTGAGAATGAGAAATTATTCATTACTACTTATTCAGACTATAGTTTTCATTTGAAAATGTTCAAGTGTGTATGTATTGAATTATTCAAAGATGTATGGTGTTATTAAAGTTTTTCTTTCTTTTTTCATATTAAATTGTTCTAAATCAATAAATAATTTTACAGTAAAGCACACCATATTCTTAATTACTGATGCCAAAACAAGAAAAAAATATTTTCAATATTCAGTTTCTGCATATTACAGATTTTGCAAGAAGAAGAAGAAGAATAATCGTTGTAATTAATGTACATCAATATGTCAGTAATGAAATACGCTGATAATTCTAACTTAAATAAATCTATACATGCACATAGATACATAAATAGCGATGTGATCATATATGTGACATACTTATATACTATTTTAAGCGCGACGGCATTCATTGTCTTACAGAAGAAACTAGATCATATAGTTTCTAGTCAACCGAATCCAGCATTAAAAAAAAAAAACAGTGATGTTGTGATTCGAAAAGAAGAATATTCTGTTGAATGTTAGTCATTTCATGGGTAACTTTGAATAATAATAACATTTGTAATATACGTCAAATTCTTTGAAAATTGTTGCTGTATAGTCGTTGCCTCAATATAGAAGTGTAAGATACATAAGAAATGCTTGTATTTATTTTTTTAATGGATTTAGCCAAATCAACCGACAGAAACTTCTAACTTTTCTTTTTATTCAAGTTGAATCAAGTAAAGCATCCTTTTGACAACATACTGGTGCTCACGTGATATATACATATTTTAATAGATCTACATTTACGCATGAAGTTGGTACTTGCCCACTCGTCAAGTGTGCGTATGATAAACGTGGAGAGTACCGAAATTGGTTTTGGGAACAATAAACGACTTTATGGAAAAATCCAGATTAATAATAATCTATATTCATCTAAGTATTGTTTGGTATTTAGTGTTATATATATATGTATATGTCAGAGTATAAAGATTTTTTAAATAACAGTCAAGGATATCATAAAAGTAGACAAGTTGGAAAACAATATTCATCTATAATAAATAGCGATGAAGAAAGCTCTGAATAATATAAGTTTAGTTCCTATCCTTAATTGGAGTTCGTGTTATAAGGCTCGATATCTTAGAAGCAAGTTGTTTGTTTGTTTGTTGATAGAAGTTTGGCAAAGTCCCATTAGCCCTCTCGCTGGAAATATATATATGTATATCGAAAGGAGTATACACTTGCTTCGGAAAAAAAACGAATAACTAAACAGCCAACTACTCATTAGCATAGCACTCACTATACCGTGGTAAATAAAATGACAGGCTCCAAAATGAAAATTACCTCTATCAGTATTTTCTACTTTTACATTAATAATAATTATTTGCTTGATTCTATCATAGAAAAACTAATCAAAAACGCTGTAAATCAGTTTAGTTATATGTTAAGTCGATCAAAACCATGAGTTATACCGAAAATAAAATCTTCTATAGTCTACTTGACGAAACTTTTTATGATAATTGATTGATGATTTCAAATGTGTAAAAACACTAATCTCCATTACTCTAATTGAAAAGATCATTGTTAGACCACTATTAGTAACTTAGAAGACTATTTCGTCCTAGTTTGGAACTCATCAGTAGTAGCAGTGCGCATCTACGATCCTCGCTAGTGGGAATCGAATCGACCACCTTCGGTGACATGCCGGCGAACGCTTAACCTCTAGACTAATAAATTGACAGTGATCGACTCATGAAGTCAACTTTTATTTCATTATTACTTTGTGGTATACAATCATACTATTAAATATATCTTTAACTCTGCCTGGAGCCCTTCCAATGGTTAGTGCCGGCCTCAAGCCTGGATAAAGAAGAAGGGTTGGGCATTAGGATTAAAGACCCCATAGAAAACTTAATGTTATTACCGTAGTTTAATGCTTGTAAATTCATTCAAAATGATGCTGAATTGTTTCAGATCAAATATAGTTAAATATTAAGTTAAATATAAGTTAAATATTATTGATTCTTTTTGTTTAGATTTTTGAAAAATAATAATAATTTTGTGCTACTGAATGATATTTCTTAGTATTAGTTTTTTTTAATAAACAAAATGGAATTTCTAGCTAACATTTAATGCTTCACACAACTGTTTCATTTGGTATATAACAAAAATTTTTTTTAAGAAAAATCAGGTTAGATGATATATATATATATTTATATATTCTTTGAGTTTCACATAAAAAATTGTATTCGAGCTAGCTGTTTACAAAAGTAAACAAATTTGTAAAACAAAAATCCGCAGGTCTGATTGATACACAATTTGACAATCCATAATCAAAACTGGAGACTTACGATTTACTGTACAAAATGATTGAGTAAATATCCTACCATAGAATTAAAGGCTTTTTCCAGTCGATGTATTAACTGATGGTAGTAGAAAGAAAACGACAATTCAGAGCGGGATGATAAAAATTTCAAATTGCATTGGTATCGAGTAATTTATACTTCTTTTTAATTAAACCGAGAATTAAGATTTGGGTGTTATGATATAACCTAACAATATTTCATATTTTAACTCTTTTAAAAGACATAATTCTAACAATGTAACTGCTGTCAATAAACTAGTGTGTGGTTGGATTGTTGAGGTCTTTCAGATCCTTGATTAGGTTTTTTTATGAGGGAAGGTCAACTCCGCCTGGAGCCCTTCTAGGGTTACTGCCGGTCCCAAGCTCGGATAAAGGAGCAGGATTAGGCTTGGTGTTAGTCACTACATCCCTTAGAAATCCAACTCACCAAAAGATCGCTAACAGGAAAAATGATTCGCTGATCGGTGGCCTATGCTTCGTTCGGGATAACAGGAGTAAGTAAGTAGTGATGGAAGGTCAGGAACACAAACAAGAAATCTCTATGTTGCAAAAGTCCATGTAATCTAACTGGTGTAAGTTATTTGGTAAACGTAAATTACAATAATGTGAAAAATAGATTTATCAGAATTTTACTGTTTTGATAAATTGTGTATAGCACCTAGTCTGTGTTCGTTTGATTTGATTACGCCCTTCAACTAACTTACTGACAGACAGTGTCATTCGGTCAGTTATGATTATTATCTATGTGTTATCTTTATCCTGTGGATATGACCATGAATGCTACAGTCTACACACACATTTCTCTTGGCAGTTCGCATAACTTCATGACTCACTTTCCTACAAATATCTGCTTCTCAAATCCTATTCATTCTTCCTCTCTCAATAGTAACCTGTTCGTATTCACATCGCGTCCTTGGGGCTTTGTGATCCCTCCATAAGCAATAATAAACTGTATTCAACGCTTCGTATTGACTTCTGAATGTTTTACACCGTTGAAAGACGTCTGATAACGAATATTAGTACACGTTATGTACGAAATATAGTAAATGTTTCGAACATAATCCACTACACATCCATTTCATGTCAGACGAGGATAATAGCAACCAAGACATTTACTTCGCTTTGTTTAGTCCATTGACTAAATCACACTTGAAACAGAGACATATAAACTAACTGTGTTCTCAAAATAGCTTATTCGTGTTTTCCTTAACATCCAACTGACATAACCGGTTTAGATATGAATTCCTAGTCAGATTTCTTAAAGCAAAATTTATCACTGTGAATGAATGGTGATTTTACAACTTGTCTTTCGTGTAACATATTGGATAAAATCAGTTATAGTCAAGACATACACCATTCTATATATCTTCACAAGTGTGTCATTATGCACAATTGATTGAGTTTTGAAACACCAGAAATCAAACATGTCACTATTCTGATGTTATATTAAGCATTTTAGATAAATATTGCTTTTACATAAAGAAAACTAGTTTACTAACAGATAGTATGGCCTAATACTATATTATCAAAGAATAAGATTCTTTGGCACCGAAATCAATCAATATTTTTTATTCTCAATTTCGTAGATACACTAAACAAAATAAGCAAAACTAAAACTTTCACGGTAGCTTGTGAGAATTTATCTACTGTAGAAAAAAATATATCATCTTAATTAATTAATCAATACTAGTGAAAGAACCTACATTCCAGGCGCTTACTGGTTCATTTATAATTGATTTCTGGCAAAAATAAAATGACAACCCCAAAAAACTTCAATAAAATTTTTTTTATTTTAAAAAAATGCACTAAGTGATTTGCTATCATCATCACCATCATCATCGTCATCATACACTAGTTTTAAATTAATTTTTCTGTCTGTCAACAACAAACATTTGATTGTATTCGTGTATTATTATTATTATTATTATTGTTCTGTATGTTAGTAAATCTTGGTCTTCACACATCACTATCGCTTTTGAGATATTTAATTCTAAATATAGACTTGGAGAAATTGACAAGTATTATATTTTATACTGTTAAACTATGATGATTCACTATAATTTTGTCATTTATTCGGAGCAAATTTTTTGAGTGCAATTGTATTATTATTATCATTATTATTATTATTGACTAATTAAAAGCGAATGGGTAATTTATCAGACAAGTAGCTCTGCAGTAGAAATGGTTAAAGTGTACACAGAGAATTTAGATTTGATTTGAAAATACATTAGATCCCCCCCCCGCCAATGGTTGCCACGATAATGTAGCAGCAGCTCAACGTTTTCACTGATGAATCAAATTGAGTAGTTATATTTGAACATAAAAGGGTTTATGAGGTCATGCCATTCCTGTACCCATTATTTGGTTCGAGACTGAAGTCATCCCGTTAACAGATTTTTTTTCCCATGGATAGCCGATATTCATACCGATCCTACCATCACTAAACGAGAGGAATTCGTCTGAAAAGAGCATATCTCAACTTACTTCTGTGATTTTTTAGTATCTGTATTAAGTTCTAAAATTCAAGAGACCAATACATCAGAAATTGTTGGTAAATACCTGATTTTTACCAGTCTCCGGTATTTATGTTTCAGCCTCCACTGTTACGCATTTTAATCAGCAATACCTCTACTACTGAGGTTTCCTTTAGAAACAGTTCACGAAGAAATATACTATCAAGGGTATAAACAATGGGTAAATGACAATTTCTTAAATACAAACATGACACTATCTGAACTTTAAGTTTCTTTAGACAGGACTGTGAAATCTAATGCCATAGAAGTTCTGAAACACAGAAACAGTATGTCAGCTTAGTAACTCAATTGTTATCACCTAGTCAATTTATCGATCTTGTGTCATTCATTTCGGTGATGAATTCGCTCGGTCTTGCTGGTATAGACGAGGGACCAAGTGTGAAGATGGAATAAATATTTCTCTAATGGATTTTTGTTCGTCTAGATGGCAAACTGAGAAGTTGGACAGATAGGAAGACACGCTTTTGTCTATCAGTCATGTTCGCTACTTTCTTGACACTCCAATACAGAAAGTAAATAACGGTGATTGTCTTCTCTGATCATGTTGAAAAATTTTTCATTCACAGTAAATCCGAATTTTTAAACAGAAGGAGTTTCATTCTCCAAACTTGTAACTTTCAAGATTGTTTCAGTTTAATTCTAAGCTAAACGACTAAAGAAGAACTTAGGAACTAACTAGCTAGAGATACATAGTCGATAAAAGAGAAAATTTTCATCATAAAGAACCTTGATATGATATGCAAACCAATGTAAATAAATCAGTGATATCTATCAGCAAAAAGTACCATTAGATTAAGAAGAAGTGGTGGATTGGGGAAAATTTCACTGAAATGTTTGAGGCTCAGACTTCACCCTCAATGAAGACAACTTGAAAGATGTTTAATTAATAATTAGGAGTCTTAGCGGGTACTAAAACAGTGATGAAGGAAGAAATTATTATAAAAACTGTCTCAATTCAGTCGAAGCGTAAACATTTCTCTAACCTGAGTAGTGATTTACTGAACTACACCAACACTTTTGTCTCACTTATGCTAAAGTTTATTCGAATTACCACCCAAACGATCAAATGGCGGCATCAAGCTTAAATCTGGTCATTAAGAAGATTTAGTACATCGATAAATTCTATTTTGGCTTTTTGATCTTTTGTACTTGATTTTTCTCAACTTATAAATTATAAAAATCACGTTCACCCGTAAATAAAACTCTCAGATTCACAGCCTTACTATCGTCATAGAAACAGGTTTCTCTTATTCAGTTTCTAACTCATAATTAAATTACGGATTACTTGCTAAACCAATGTAAATGAGAGGATAAACGTAGGAGTGAGTGCCTTGTCTACAGGCTGGATTGCCTTAGAACTAATAAAGCCTAAGACAGTACTCTCCATAGCTCACCATAATTGACTTGAATCAAATTTAACACATCAAGCTGTACATAATATTCTCCTGGTCTGTGTGTACATAGCTCCAGACACTGAATATTGTAAGTGATGTAATTACTGATGTTTCTATGCATATTTTGCTCTAAATTTTGTTGCGAAATATTTTGCACCAGGCTTTAAATACCTTGGAATAAATTAAAATATTGGGGAATGACAATCATGTGACGAACGATTCTTGGTAAAACTAGACATATACTCTCGGTCCCAGTGACAATAATAGTATCTTCTACCTAGTTTTCTAAATGGGCATTAATTCACCATCCACATAAAATAACAAAGAATTTCCAATTTATGACTATAAAGAGGTTATCTGGTTCTTTCTATCCCTATAAACCCTTCTGAATGCCTTTCCTTACAAAAAGCCAGGTAGTGAAAAGACTTCGACATGGCAAACTATTGAAGTACCTAGATCCTAGTAGATTCCTCCTTGACTATTACTCTCATATATATCTATTAGACACATTTAACTGGACTGATAACTGGTTTCCAAATTCCAGATTGTACCTGTAAAAAAACCTGTAACACTATTGATCCTAACAGTTTATTGTTACTGGTTAAATATCATAACTAAACAAGACTCGTGAATACAATTAGAATGATTTCTGACTAGATCAATGAAGCCTAAAGGATAAATGTAATTAATACAGAGTTGTTCATAACTAACAGTAGCAAAAAGGACAGAACTAAGCTTTTTTATTGAATAAATACGTAATATTTTGTCCCAAAATACAGAAATTCCCTGTTATTTGTATAATAATTTGTTTATGACAAATTTTTTAACACATTTGAAATCATCACTCAGTTATTGTCAGTCGACCATTAGAAACCTGGAAGCACTGGGCGGCCGTTTCATCCTGGTATGGGACTCATCAGCAGTGCGCATCCATGACACCTGTACCTCGCAGGATTCGAACTCGGGACCTTCGGTATTGTGCGCGAACGCCTAAAGATCGGACCACTGGGCCGGCATCCAACGGTGTTAATGTCTAACTCTGACTGAGCAAGGGATTTTACGCGACCTCACCCATTTGTCTTGGGTAGTTACTGCCTACACCCGACAGAGTTGAACTCCATTGGTCACGTCTTCTCAACTAGAACTCCGAGAATTTCCAGTATTTCCAGATTTCTAATGGTGGTCTAACAATGGTTGATTGATGATTTCAAATGTATAAAAACACAAACCTCCAAAACTCTGCCCCAAAATAGTTTTTTTAACTCATATAAAATGACTAGAAAACTTCTGATCATACCCTATAAACTGCGCGCCCAATTTGTATTTATTTATTCCTGGAATGTGATCTGTGTTCATTTGATGTCAGAATAACACATTTTGTGAATGGTTCTAGCGTAAAATATCTATTACATCTGAGTACAATGTCCTCCTTATAGTATGCAGCTTATCTTCATACACTACATATCTTGATTCGCTTATTTTATTATTTAATTTTCAAAAAAGGTTTTCACTGTCAATTATTCGTTTTGACTTCTGTTTCTTACTTCTAAACTTTATATGATATTTGGCATCATGATTAAACAGGAATAATCTGTCAAATTAACCAGTACAGTCACCTTATTGTAATATTGTATGTCGTGATCAAAAAAAAAAATTGTTATTTCATTTTTACCGAATTTACTTCAAAAATTTAATATCACATACGTGAAATGTTTCAAAGGAATGTGAAATTATTTAGGTCAAATAAACTGACAACGTTCAGTTATGTCTTCTTTTTCTAGTTTCATGAAAATAATAATTAGACATTTTCATTGTATTTTATGATCAATATTAGCCGGTTGATTTTTCAAAATAATTTTTCCAGGTTATGGAACCATCAGTCCAGTTACCACATATGGTAAAGCTTTTTGTATATTTTTGGTTGCTGTTGGAATTCCACTGAATGTCATCTTGGTTTCTGTACTAGCTTCTTTGATTATGCCAGCAATTCGTGATTCACGAAATGCTTTAGTCAGTTCTTACTATCATTCAAGCGGTCATGATGCATCTCATAACTATACTAAAACTTGGAAACATTCTGATTTTGATGATACGGACGAGCATAGAAGATTTTCAACCGATGTGAAACTATGCCTCGATAAAGAAGAAAATAACGATGAAAATTCACACATATGTTTCAAGTTTAAATCTCTATTCCGAAGACAAGTAAATACACCAGATGTATGGAGTGAATGCGGTGGATTCCATAAAACATTATCGAATAGGTTAGTTTACTGTTTTATTGGTTAATGAAAAATTTATGCCAAATAAGTTATTTTAGACATACATGTATGTTCATAGTTTAAATCCAACAGTCACATGATTCGGATCACTGTTTAATTTAACCAATGAAAATTCAACACAAACCTCCAAATACGCTAATTCACGAATCTAGAAATGTTCAATGAATATGTGAACACGAGAAATAACATTCAAATACAGAACAAAACAGTGGAAGAATTCACTGATTGCTTCTTACATTTACACCGGTAAATATCAAAAAGTGCTATTCAAAAAGATTTGAAATAATGTTTCCATTTTTGATTCATTGCTAAGAGATGGTTAACAAAAATTCCAAAATAAGTAATGCTGAATAATATTCCTTAAAGAAACAACACATGCAATCATAATCAATCAAATGCTATTTTGTTTTTCCTCATTACCTTTTTTATACTTGAGTTGTGAAAATCACATACATTATTTAATTATCTCGTATTAAGGTGTAGAGTTTTGTACAAGGAGTTTGAACAGAAAAAAATGTGCTAATGTATATGATTGAATAACATCTAACTAGGTGAAGCATAACTATGTCTATTAATTATATCATTTTAACTCATTTTATTCTTTTGTTTGTAATCAATAGATTTGATTGATCGAGATCATCTTAGAATTTACATATACTCGTCATTTAATTACGCTTTTGATTCTGTTTAATGTGGTAATCAATCAAAAATTGTCGATATTCTTTCAAGAATGAAATCATGTGAGATGGTTGTAATGGAATCTGTGATGGTGTTTCGTTCTCTGAGTTGGATATTTTGGTTGTGAAGCTTTCATTGTTCTTCTAAACAACATGATCAGCACAAACTTCAGATGGAAGTGAAGCATTCAAATTTCCCCACGTTTGACCTGTAGCTTGTTCTGCTAACCTCGATATTGATTGGTTGCTGTTGACCTTAAACCTGACACTTGTTGGTAGAACATGCTGACGAAGAAATTCTTGGAGAAAGTGGAGTTGTTCGCGATAGGAAGCTTGCCTTTTGACAAAATTCCCCCATTTTCGAACAACGAGCAGCGTGTGACGCTTATATGATTTTGAGATGGTGGAGAAAATTAGTGGCTCAGGTGGATGATTGTGATGGTGTTTCGTTCTCTGAGTTGGATATGTTGGTTGTGAAGCTTTGATTTTTCTTTTGAACAAGTGGACTGCCTCTTCAGCTTCGTTTACGTGAACACCAAGTAACAGTCAAACGCCACGACAACGCTTCGCTTATATCAATACACACCGACAATTATGGACACACATTTGATTGGAACAACGTGGAAATACTGGGTAGGGGGAGGACAAAGAACATTAGAGAATTTTTAGAAGCTTGGCACTCAGGTCAATTGGCAATCAACAAACACATCGACATTGACCCAATTTATCAACCAGTCAGGAAAATCATAGGTGACACTGGATCAAGAAACAGATCAAAAGAGGGAGGCAATCAAAACATAGTTGCAAACAACGACAGGTCAAAGGTCAACAACAACCAATCAAGATCGAGGTTAGCAGAACAAGCTACAGGTCAAACGTGGGGAAATCCGAATGCTTCACTTCCATCTGAAGTTTGTGCTGATCATGTTGTTTAGAAGAGCAATGAAAGCTTCACAACCAAAATATCCAACTCAGAGAACGAAACACCATCACAATCATCCACCAAATTTTCTCCACCATCTCGTAATGGAATCTCACTTCATATAACCTATGCCTTGTACAATATAACATTACACTCTGTACTAATATTATTTCTCATAATGAAACATAAAACATCTGATATATTATCTTTTTTCTTAAAAAGTTAAAATTTTAGCTGTATAAAACAAAATTTTCAAGTAAATATTCACACTCGACAAAATTAATTTAAATTATTCAACACAACAACGGTTAATCAGTAAATTACGTCCTCAATAATGTCAAGTTGAAAATTTCTCATATTTATGTTCCTTTTTGGCTCATTACGCTTTTATCAAATAATTTCAAAAGTTACTCACATACATATAACTTGATGAAATGTACAAGTAGCGGATAAACAGACTAATAGGTCATCGTATCGATATATATATATATATATATATCCATAAATATTATACACAAATAGTGTAACTGAATAGCACACAGTGATTAATAAGAATAAACAATGAGACATCCTGTCAATTGATTTCAAAACACTTATGAAACTTATTTCTTAAATTTATTTACTAATATATATATATATATATATATATATATAATTTACTGATAATTGGTCACTGAAATGTAATAATTTTGCTGAAGAGTAACTATTTTCACTATTATCATACCTATTGTTTATCTTACATTACTGTATCAACAAGGTATTTATTCACTTTGTTCTCGTTTATCATTGACTGATTAGGTATTATTTCTAACTAATCGGAAAAGTTTAAATATTATTATTGTTGTTTTGACTGTAATTCAATACTTTCAATTAGAGTTATGGAGATTAGTGTTTTTGCACATTTGAAATCATCTATCAATCATGGTTAGACCACCATTGGAAACATGGAAGCACTGGACGGCCGTTTCGTCCTGGTATGTGGCTCATCAGCAGTGTGCATTCACAACTCCTGCACCTCGCAGGATTCGAACTCGGGACTTTCGGTCATGTGCGCGAACGCCTAACCTCTGAATCACTGGGCCGGCATCCAACAGTGTTAATGTCTAACTCTGACTGAGCAAGGAATTTTGCGCGACCTCAGCCATTTGCCTTTGGTAGTTACAGCCAGTGGAGTTCAACCCTGTCAAGTGTAGGCAGTGACTACCAAAGGCAGAAGGGTGAAGTCACGCAAAATCCCTTGATCCGTTGATTGATGATTTCAAATGTGTAATTTAATAATTAATTATTTTTAAACAAAAGTTATCTAAGAACAACTAACAGGTAATTGTTAAAGTTTATAATGTTCACACTGTAAATCTCTCACATTATACATATACACAGCTCTATTTAAACAAAATTTGTTTTTTTTGTTGAATATATATTATTCTAATCCTGATCAAGTTCAGAAATTAAATTAAATTAAAGTTGTTGAGATATCCATAAATATTAGAGAAATGTGTAAATCTAACTTCAATCGAATTAAGTTAATACAATACACTTTCTAAAACTCTTAGTAGATAATCAGAATTTTGCTTTGGGGCTTACATTCATCAGAAAACTGATATGCATGGCTAAAATCATAAGTATTCATACTAAGGACTCTATTCTGGAGGTTACTATGACTATATTCTGGTAATGTATTGAGATGTATCCAAAATACTTCAATCGACAGTGGTTATCCTACAAAGTTTAGTAAAAAGTACTTTGTTCCAGCAAATAGTACATCACATTTTCCAACTTCCAAAATTTGGTTACTTATAAGTCAGAACAGAGTGAGTCTTATTTAAAGTAATCTTTAGAGGGATACTAAGTGATATGACAGTGATTGACTTCATTTTCCTTGACAGAACTATGAGGGAAAACATTGTGGATACGTGTAATGTAAACGATGTTGGTCAAAGTTTTCTAAAATACAGAGATATCATCGGTGGCTTTTTAGTCAAATAAAAGCAGCAACTATTCATTCTCTCAATCTTATGTCTGCTAAGAGTCTCTGGTTTATCTTTTATATACGTAAGCAATGGTTTTCAGTACGACGTTTGATTTATCAGTTAATCCATTCAAATATTTGCGTTTTGTTATACCATCTTGATGTTTCAATATCCTTTGTTCTAAATTCTTGTAATTTTCTTACAGTCATTTATCGAATAACAATGTGAAAAATGATCTTCATTCGACAATGTTTGATATTACTGGCCCGAACAATGTCATTGAAAGTAAAGAACTAACAAATAAAACTACCTCACCGAATTCTTCATTTACAACTCTTTCAATAAGCAAGTGTCATTCTCAAAGTCCTACACCAATAAAAACTATAAATTATCCAAAAGATTTGAATGAAACCAATAATAATCCAGAATTATCAAAGCATGAACAATCAAATAAACCAATCTCATCAATCATGAAACATCATGTTGACAACACAACAAATCTTAATTTATCTTCAGCAAAAACTAATCGATCTAAAACAAAACTTGATCATACCGATACACCGAAGAAATTAACACATAAAGTTTCGTTGAGTTTTACACCGGTCAATCATCCAGATTCAGCTGAGAATATAATTCAATCTCCTTCTAGTCAATTTAGTGAATGTATTGGAAAAAATACTGATGTAAAAAATGTAAATAGACCAGTTCGACATTCTTTAAGTGAGCTATTTAAAGATGTCGCTCAAAATAGGAGTAATTTTAATGATTGTTTTTCAACAGAAACATCATTAGCTGACCGTGCTCATCTTTCTTGTATAGCATTTCTACATTATTTGGTGAGTAGATTTTTCGATGTTTAGGTGTTTCTATAATTTTATTATTCACTTATTTCTTCTATAACTTCAGTTTAGATATCATATCTGGTTTCATTAAATAAAGTTTAAGTGCCAAAACTGAAAATATTTGGTCGTCATAATTAGCACTTCGAAATAAACACTGATAGAATACACTAAAATCAAAATCCAATCAACAGTAAACTGATGTTATGTTTGCACGATACTGATATTAAAGCAATCTGTGTTTATCAACAAATTGTCGTTCTGTGTATTTTCAAAAAATTACATGACCATAGAACAGTTCTCTTTGTGTAAATCTATGAATTTAAATAGCTAAGAGTAATTCTTGAAGTTGGAAATACTGTGCATTTAGTTTAATCTACCAATTTATTATTTACAAATAAAACTGTCAGATTTGTGTGGGACATAGCTTCTCTTTCAACATTTCTCACTACTTGCTACCACATATCATACGGTTTTTTGAAACTAGTAATTTTCTTCTGCAAATCCCTTAGTTGTTGTATTTGCAAGTAAAACGGTAAGCTTTTTATTTAATCTAAAATGCATCGGTTTATTCAAAGAATCGTTAAATCAGAATTGTCATTTCTAATACACATAAATATAATGCCCACTTCTAGGCACTTGGTGACACTGAGATTATTTAACTATAATGTTAAACTATAAACACTCGACTTTTCGGGCAGAGTTTTGGAGGCTTATGTTTTTACGCATTTGAAATCATCTATCAGTCATTGTTAGACCACCATTAGAAACCTGTAGGCACTGGACGGTCGTTTCGTCCTGGTATGGGACTCATCAGCAGTGCGCATCCACGACTCCTGCACCTCGCAGGATTCGAACCTGGGGCTTTCAGTTATGTGCGCGAACGCCTAACCTCTGGACCACTTGGCCGGCATCCAACGGTGTTAATGTCTAACTCTGACTGAGCAAGGGATTTTACGCGACCTCACCCATTTGTCTTTGGCAGTTACTGCCTACACCCGACGGGGTTGAACTTCATTGGTCACGTCTTCTCAACTAGAACTCCGAGAATTTCCTCACCAAGCTAGTCACTAGTGAGCACTGTAACGATATTTTTATTATTGTTTTCGGCATTATTTATTACCATTTTTTTAAGGTTATTTTCGTTTGTTTTCTTTTTTTTTTTGTTATTTTACTATTAATTTTTCACTTCTTCAGTTATCTAGAAGTGATTTGGCTTTAACTACACAACTTAAACTTTCCCAATTTCGATATGTCAGTTTACATCATGGAATATTTCGTTTACGATTATTACATTTCTTCATTGTGTTTTCCGTAGTAATTATGTGCTCAATAATTATACCTGGGATTATATTTGCTCATTTAGAACAAAATTGGACGTATTTTGATGCAATTTATTTCTGTATTATATCACTTAGTGCAGTTGGTTTGGGTGATATGGTGGCAAGTGAAAGTAACAACAGTGGATCATCATTGGTAACAATATTATATGTAAAAAATATTTACAGAGTAATGACTGCAAGTGAGTTCTGTACATATATATATATATACCCTAAAGTATAACACTGTATTTGAGACACGTATAGATATGTGTCAAACTGTCTATCTCACCGAAACTATATGACCTTTACCCTATTTTGTAGAACAGATCACCTAATACAGAGACAGACCTGAAGTAAAGCATTATTTGATTTTGTTACACTTCCAGTTATCTAATATTGTTTATTCGATGCTAGTTCCCAATAAAAGTAAACTAATACCTTGGAAAATCTTTTTATTATTCACTACTTGATAGCTCAATTTAACGTCGAAAATCCTAACAAATCGGCGTATTATGTTTAAGCATTAAAAACTAGATTTTATAGATTACAACTACTGTTCGATTTCGCTGTTGATAAATACTTCACTCGCTTTGACATTTCGTCAATTTAATTAGGTTAGAAACGCGAATCACTGGGTCTTAATCCAGTCACCTTGTAGTAAATCAACATTCGCGATAAGTGAGAATCTTAATTTACAGTCCTGGTGGATTCGGGGTGCATACTTCCAAGGAGTCTTACAATGAGACGAAACATCTACACATTGATACTTGCTTTTAAGTAGTATCCTAAATGATGTCCATCCACGACAACCTCCACATACAAATAAGAAAAGTTCCCATAGAAGCCTTCCATCTCTTTGTGTTTACTTCTTTAATTACTGTTAGTTTCAGCAGAAAAGTATCATAAAATAAACCACCTATCTAAAGCCATCAGTGAATGCAGTAATGTGCTGTGACAAATCTTTGTCTAACAATGCAAACAACAATGATTACATTAAATATAAAAAATAAAACAACAATTTTACTTACTCCTTTATTTATAGTTTATTTAGTTTTGGGAACCACATTAATTGCCGTTCTAATAAGAAGTTTCCAAGAGATTATTGACTATGAATTTTTAAATGTAGCAGAAGAATATATCAAGGAAAAACTCAGTGAACATGCAGCACAAAATCCATGTTCAGAATTATTTTTTGACGATAATATACCTTCACAGAATTGCAGAAACCAACTGAAGTATAGAGATAAAGGTTGAGATATTTTTTTATTGCAATAACAAATAATAAACATTTAACTTATATTTTGATGGTGTATATAGCACAAGACATTTTTTTAAGTAATTTAACAAACTCAGTTGTAATTTTTTATTTATTCACTTTTTATGGTGGAATATACAGCTGTATGACCATAAGACGGAATCCAATGAAATAACTAATTTATGTCTCTTATCACTTGTAATTCTATCAGTCAATCAACATTACTGTTGTCATCAATATTTTAACGTTGTTTATATTCCAGATAAAAACAATAGATTCTATGTATTTGTTATAAGTTCCTGGTAATTATCCAATAAAACTGTGATTAAAGCATTTTTAAGTATTGTTCTAATGCTTGTTAATACTTTCAACCCTTATTTATCTTTTAGTGGACCAGTTAGTTAAGTAAATTGTCTGGCCATCTGTAATAGATATTCATAAAATCATTGCTAAGTTATTTGCTGGTAAAAAGAATTTATTGCAACGTCATTTGAAATAAGAACTCAGATACGAATTGATATAAATGCATCAGAGTATTTGCTTGTTCAGTGCCGTTTGTTTAGTAATGTAAGGTATACACAAAAGTAGGTGCTTCAAAGTGTCCACTGATATCACAATAAATATACACCTGCATATAGTCAAATGCATAGTGACAACAAATATGCTGTTGTTTCCAGCCAGTTGTAATTTGGGATGGTTCTACTAATGCACGCGTTCATTTTACACGAAAAAGTTTCAGGAGTTTTGTATTTCTTACAGACATCTGATTCCCAAATATTTGAATTTTCTTAACCAAGACAACAGACCACTGAATAGTTTTGCGTGAAACAGATATTTTGGAATAAATGAAAGAAACCTAATAATGTCTGCTAAACGCCAAATGACTGTTGATAACCTAACCATTTCACACACTAGAAACAGCATTCAACAATTAACATAAATATAAATTGCCCAAAAACTGTAAACAGTAGCAAATAAACAAGTGAAGAGTAGCATCATAGCTGCTAAGTGAAAATATGCGGAAGGCGTACCAGTGATAGCAGAAAAAGCTGCAAGAGAAAGAAACAGGAGACAGCTATATGACAGCGAAAAAACCTTGCTACGAAGTATCGTCAACAAATAAAGCAAACCAGTATCTTAGTTTCGAGAACAACAAAACAGATGTATGGAGCGACTTGAGGAACTCTTAATTCACCCAACATCGAAGTAGCACATGAGGACCTCCCAAATAATCTTAACCCACCAATACTTCAAGAAATCAGTATGACTATCAGACAAAGAAGAATGATAAAGCATCACTGCCTAAAACCATGCCAGCTATGGCACTGAATGTAGAAAAAACAGTGAATGAAACGATGCTCCACGCTTTTCTGTGCATAGTTTGGAATAATAAGTACTGACAGACTGGAAGAACGATGCACCAAAGAAAGTAGATCTTCGCAAACGTGAAAACTAATAAGGCATCAGTCTACTTCCAATAGCATGCAAATATCTGACAATGTGTAGTTGACTCGGATGAAGAATTCTGTATAAAGCATCTGACAAAATGGACAGCACAACACGGTGGAGGCTGCTTCGACACCGTGGAATACGTTAGAAGATAGTCAACATGCTACCGAATTCTTACAGAGGTATCAATCGAAAGTTTGTTCGAGGACAGATCACTGACATATTTTAAGGGAAAACTGGTGTCCGGAAAGGCTGCCTAATCTCACTCCTTATTTTTGTGCTTGTGGTTGGCTGTATCGTCAACATTTCGAGGGAAATAAGGGAGGGATACACTAGGCAGTTTGGATGCAACTAGACAATTAAGACTTCGCAGATGACCTTCAGGAAGAAAGATCTAAATAGTCTGATTCCTGATCAAAAGGATTATTAATCCATTGTATATGGTGTTAAACAGTGTCTCACGAGGTCAGCTGTTTGATACATCAATACTCACGTTCTACCAGAAATAATCGCTAAGGAGCGTACCTGACTGATTAAATCCTAATATTATTGGAATTTCCTAAACAGCTGCAGTTGGAAATAAGTAACGACATAAGACAACTGGCAGAAAACTCACTCTACGAAACTAAGAGTAAACCACAGTACCTTGGAAAGTCTTCTTTCAACTAAAAATATTTCGACTCTACCAGCAACTTAGAAAGATGCGCAAATTCGAAATTTTTTGAATCCATACGCTCATAGGTTGAAACATAGAGGGAAAGACAGTAAAATTTTTGCGTCATTATAACACTTCAAGTAAGAAGGATGGTCCGCTCCTTCGAAAAATCTAATGTGAATAAGGCAACGCATAAGCCAAATACTAAGCAACGTCAGTGCATCATCACTTGATTAAATTTGCTAAGGTATTATGGTGTCTAGTCAGACCCCTCAAGTGACAGTAACCTTCGTTGGATGATTTTAAATTCATATATCCGTTCGGTTGAATGCAAACTAAAAGGTCTACAGGTTAAGCATTCGCGTGCGAGACCGAAGGTCCAGGGTTCTGTTCTTGAAAGAGAGGGTCCTGGGTTCAAACTGCTCATGAGCGACACACTAGGAGGAAACGGTCATCCAAGTTTTTAATGATGGTTTAACAGTGACTGATTCGTGACCCATGAAAACAACAATCTCCATTATTTTATGATGAATTTCATATACATCTATTACCTTCGGAATGATGATAACCTCTGCTTATTTCCCTGTAGATTTGATTAGAATTACTGATAGCGGAAAACTGGCCTCTTTAAGTGCCACAAGCATTACAGTCGTTGAGACAAATATTTTCTCATTAGATCGTCAAATCTTGAAGTCTGCTTCCAGAAGTAATTCGGCTCACAACCTCTGTTGACTTTTTTGGGATCGGTGAATTCTGAAAGTTTTCTAGAAAGCGAATTTATCAATTTGTAATTCTATGCCCATGAACCTTTCACGAAGCTTCAGGTATTTTTTCTGAAAGATGTACGTTGATTTTTCTATCACTCTGGTCATATTGAAAATTGAATACCGTTGTCATGCTAACAGCATTTATTGGTTTGAAATACTGTTGTGTAACGGTTTTATATCCTCCGGCTATACGCCACGATTTTCGTTCTGTGGGGGCTCTGAATCTGAAGCCTATAAACTTTTTTCCCTTTACTGCTACTCCTACCAAACGTTAGTTCATTTTTAGCGCTTGCTGGATCGTCGACTCATATCTTGTTCTTCTCTTTTCTAGTTATTCCCGCTCGAGCCACTATGAATGCTCCCCTAGTACACAAGGTACGTTCTGGCTAGACCTGCTCCGCTACGGTGGTGTGACGCTTGTGCTACTGCTATTTGTCTTCGATTACCTCCATTACTAAGTGAAAATAATTTCATTGTTCTACTGAGCCATCGCCTGAGTTTCCCTCTTTTCCTTTTGGCCTCTAGATCTCCTCTTTCCTCTTTGAACACTCTTAGTTACAAACAGATTTTTCTGTCAGACACAACTCTTTCAAGGGCTGAATGCCACAACAAATAAAATGTCTCGCGAATCTAATGGCAAGTCATCCGCTATATTTCAATTATCTATTGAACTATCTAAATTCATATTAACCCTATTCATTTTAAGCCAATTAACTGTATTTTTATACAAGTATTTCAATCTACCGTATCGAAGTTTAGAAATGCTTTATGAAACTTTGATCCTTTTGTCGATGTTCACGTTTGACAGCGTCAGACTTTATATTTGTTCTGTGGCCAACCGATCTCAAAACTCCCTTTTGCTAACTACTTCCTATGTGTTACTGGGGATTTGTGTTGTATACTGTGTATGGATTATAATGTGGCAGTTATTCACTATTAAACTCGAGATATATTTTATATCAGTCCTCCTTATATTCTATGGTTTGAATTTTTGTACTGGCATACATGGATTTATCTCATTTAATTCAGAAATATGACAATAATAATTGACATTAATCTTCATCACTGCTTTATGCGATCTTATGTTTTAAAGTAACTATCGAGTGGTAAAAATTGCTTTTACAATCTTGCGTGACGTTGACGAGTTGCTTGATCAAAAACGGTGATAGGGAAATCCCTTAGAACTCCAGTGTACTTTATAAATTCCAAAATGTTATTTTGGCCTAGGGGTTTTCAAGAAGTTCTCGATTTCTTATACCAGCATATGTGAATTTATATGAGAAGCTTAGTCACACTACAGTCGAATATTTATTGTTTCTTAATAAAAAAAGAATGTGTTATCTGCATGTCACTGCGGACAAATGACTCTATAAAACAACAGTGAGTTAGGTCGCTATGTTCTATGGACTGAAATTACTGATAAAAACTGATTGTTGTCTAACAAACATGATATAGTGAATCTAGGAAAGTGATTAGTGTAAGAATCCAAACAATACATATAAAAGTATTCATAATTATTAGTACCAACAGAGAATTTATATAGAGCTAATAAAAGAAGAATTGTCTCCCACGTTATTAAAAATTGCTTTCTTTCTAACATATTGATCCGTATTTCGGAAAGATTGTTCATTATTGCTCATTTTTGGCTTCGTCTTTTTGTATCGCCCAGTAAACTATTGATAATGAGATTTGGTATTCAAAATTTGTAATATTTTAATGAGAATGAGATTTGATTTCTGACTAATGACTTTTTGGAAGTTACTCCAGCGAATGAATCAATAACTAAGCTAAGTTCAGTCAGTCAGTCAGATGCAAAGTAGAACTTTGTACATAGGTACATCAGTTCATGTTACCATACCACATCAGCACGGAGAAGTAATCGTCAATTCAAATCCGATAGTAGAAGAAGTAGTAAGGGAATTAGAAGTAATCGGAGAGGTTATGATTAGAAGATACTATTCAAGAAGTTTAATTCAGTGAGAAAAGTTTAGAGAGTCGAAACCAGAGGTGTTGAAGAATCCAGAAGATTAGGATTAGAGAGAACACAGAGAATAAATGCACCGGCGCCATTGCGAACGATTTTGGGCCATGTCATTCAAGGTCTCTAACCATCGATTATTATCATCTCGCGGACCCCAACCAGGTAGTCGACAATTACCGACACGGCTCAGTCCACTAGTCAATGACTACATGGATTTGTGCCATGTTTTGGTTTGGCAGCCTCTAACTTTCTTCCAACCTATTCCTACACTACAAAACAAAGTTCGTCGAGGCAGTCGGTGGTTCGGCATACTCAGCACATGTCCCAACCACCTCAACTGATGAAGTTTCACCACTTCGTCTATGGATCTGCCATCCTTACCTAGTACTCGTTTCCTAACGACAGCATTGCTTACTCGGTTGTCCCACGATATACGAGCAATGCTTCTTAAACATCTATGGTCGAATACTAGTAACCTACGAACATCTTCTTCTCTTAACGGCCATGTTTCACAGCCATGTAGCAGAACGGAGCGAACTGCTGCGCAGTACACCTGTCCTTTGGTTAGCAAACGGATATCGCGTCTATGTCATAGGTGACGCAGGTTGACAAAAACTAATCGAGCCTTCTGTATCCGAGCTGAGATTTCGTCAGTCACCAGGCCATCAGCACTGATGAGACTTCCCAGATAAGTGAAGTGATCAACACGCTTAACTACTTCACTTCCTATCACTAGTTCAGGTGCCGATACAACCCAGTCTTGAAGCAACATTTTGCATTTCGAGGGGGAAAACCGCATCCCGAACATGCTCGCATTGTTGCTTATGTTAGTCAGAAAACTCTGCATTTTGTCAGCATCTTCACCAAGTAGGACAATGTCATCGGCATATTCTAAGTCAATAAGCGAGCCACCTGGTAGAAGGTCTACTCCTGAAAATTCAGACGGGGATAATGTTATGTCTAGGAGCATGTCTATGATAAAATTAAACAAGAATGGAGAGAGTGGACATCCCTGACGGACACCACTTGATGTAGAGAATTCCGGTGACACTTCGCCATAAACCCTCACTCGACCAGTGGTGTTCGAGTAAAGAGCTTGTATAAGGTTAATGTTCTTCTTTGGTACACCTTTCAATGACAGACACTGCCACAGAACCTCACGATCAACAGAGTCAAATGCCGCCTTAAGGTCTAGGAAAACAACTATTGTAGGACGCCTAAATGTGTGTCTATGTTCCAGGACCTGTCTGAGTGTGAAGACGTGCTCTATACAGCCACATCCAGGTCTGAAACCAGCCTGGTTTTCTCGAGTCTGCTCTTCACGAGCTCTAGTTGGACATCTAAGTATAATGGAGGCTAACAATTTAGATACTATATTAGTTAGACTTATTCCCCTGTGATTGTCACAAGAAGACTTTTGTCCTTTCTTATAGATTGGGACAATCAAGGATTGAGACCAGTCGGATGGGATTGCGTCCAGTTCCCAGATTCTACCTAAGATCTCAGTCAACCTAGCTGCTAAAACTGGACCACCATCCTTAAACATCTCAGGGGTCAGTCTATCAGGACCCGCAGCTCGTCCTCGTTTCAGATTTCCTAACGCTTTCTCAACGTCATTAAGACTAGGGGGACTTAGGTCGATTTGCCATTCAGGATGACTGGAGATCGTGGGTAACCGAAGAGTGGCTCGTGGCCAGTTGAACTGATCCCTAAAGTGTTCTGCCCATCGATCCAGTCTCCTGGATTGAGAATGGATAATAATCCCATCCTTTTCCTAGATAACTAAGCTAAGTTAACTCAACGATAAATAATGCTAAGAAATAAAGCAGAATATTCATGGATAATTTATACTGAGTAGCAAAACGTCGTAAATTTAATTTCCTACTAATCAAGATATTACAATTACACAAAATTTCCTATTAATTACGTTCCTGAAAACGCCTGTTTCTTCCAGTGGAGCATAGGCCTCTGACATTCTTCAACCGAATGAGTCTGGGCTCTCCCCTCTAGTTGTTCCCAATCTATATACATTCTTTTCGTGTCCGTCTCCCATTATTGGTGCAGTGCGCTATTTCGTTCACCGCATTTCCTTTAGCCTTGAAGATTCCAAGCTGTAGCTGGCCTCGTGCTGCAGTCGGGTGATTTCCTTGGTGCGCCTATCCAATTCTACCATCAGCCGGAGGCTGGTTTGTTTTCGGCCACAGTAGGTTGTTACTGATGGTGTCTGGTCAACATACACGAAGTATGCTATGTTGAAAACTGTATATAAACAACTGTTGCTTTTGTATGATAGCTTTCGTAGTTCTCAAAGTTTCTGCTCCGTTTAATAGAATTGTCTTGACGTTTGTATCGAGATTTTTCACCTTAGTGGTGGTTGATGCAGTATCTTTTTGATCAGCATCACATAAGTTATTCACAGCATAATTTCATAATTTTTTTAATACAAATGTTTTGTATCCTAATAAGATTTCACTCATTTTCAGTTTGAAAAGGAAACAGAGTTTTGACTATTTGGTCGTCCGACGGTTCCAAACTATAGTCTTTAGTAGAATTAAGATGATATCCATTATTAATTTTATCAGATATAAAGTGTTAGCTATACTTCAATCTTTTGGTAACGTTTATACATATGGATTTCCGTGGTACCCTACTATCTAGTTATTGTTCTAAAATTGTTAGTACATGTTAGTACAATTTTAGGAGTTTTGAACGGATGTTGCTTGAAATTAGCAAAGAATTTTGAGGAGTATGATGGTACACTCCATAATCGCTGATAAGTAAACGATACTATCCCAAGGTATCAAGTATGAATTTTGCAATAACTGACAGTAAAGATGATTGTCTGTGAAATGTGAATGTTAAAAAACACTTCACCACTACAGGATTTGAAAACTGGTGTTGTTCAAGTAAGTGACTCATTAAAGAGGTGAAAAATAAAAAACACCATAAAAAATTGCAATTCACATTCTTATGTTACAAAAAGAAATATTTCTTCATGTGTGCCTTGATTGTGCTGTACTGTCTCAACCGTCGCCTGAATCACTGTCGAAATTCCTATATGTCGATTAAGCGGCCGGATGGTTCTCATTTCACCTTTGTTGCACAGCGTCCATTGGATTGCACATCTTAGTTTTTATTCAATAATCATGCTCTTATCCACCGATAATTATATTATCCTGCTTCTTCAGCAATACTTTGGTTACAAAACGTCAATCATACCAAGTAATTCAGTTTTCTGAGGAATATATTGCAACTTTTGCAACAATTTGATTTTGCCTGTAGACTGACCCGTTTCATGTACCTTATGGTTATTATGGATAAATTTCTATTATAATTATTCCATGAATCTGTTCAACGTTTGAATGATAATGCTTACTTTTGGAACAAAACTAGAAGCTTGTTTCTGGTAGCTGACAGACAATACGCAGTTGATGAATTTATGTCTCATCCACCAGCATTCACTACGATATAAGATGTCTAAAAATTAAAAAGGTGGTTAAGTAACTCTAAATACAGCAATGAGAACTAAACTGAACTCTTAATCTACATGAATAGAAAGTTGTATGCATAGTACGACTACCATGTGAAAGTAATCTAATCAGATGACGGTCAACAAAGAAGGTATGGTGATCATCAGAGGGTCATATTAATAGTATCAAACTAACGACATTCGTTGTCCAGAACTTTTCGAGCTGCGGGTTTTGGGCGCACTGTTATAAGACAATGTCTCTAGCATGATATATACGTTAATTTAGATTACCGATTACTATTGTCTCAGTAGTTTTGCATGTAAAACACGTTCTATCCTCATACTTCTAATTTCTTCGTATGTTAGGTCCATTAATTCCAGTAAATCGGTAGTATGTTCAATAAAAGGTTGAACTACTCTTCTTTCAGCATCGGATGAACTTCTTATCAAGTTATCAGTATTCATGTAGTTAACAGTAAAGCATGGGAGTGTGAGGTGTTGGAAGATAACATATAATATCCCCAAATTATATGACCCACTCCTGTTTTAGATCTACATAGCTATTTGCATTTATAATGGCAGAAAGATTTGAAGAATATAAAAAAATGATTCCTTTGGCGAACAAAAGAACCTCGAGCATGAGACGAGTTCCCGAATTTATACTGGTGCACTCCGCTTTACCTCCTTATTAATACTTATTCACCATCACAGATTGTGAGCCTTTTACTAAAAACATTCAATCAAATCAGACCTGAAATCTCCCTTCCAGAAGTTTCTAATTACTATTATCTGAACTGATATATACTGTCAACTCTAGGCGAAATGAGATAAATGATATACATACTACGCTGAAATATTCACTCGTAACTCCTTAAGCAACGGTGATAAGAAAACAATGAATAAAATATCACCAAAGCATCAGGTCACTGTGCATTCCTTATCATAGCCTGTATATCTGCATACTTTTAGAAATTTATTGCTTTTGAATCTCCTTTATTAATACTATTATTTGCCCATTCGTTATTTTACAAGTAACTTGCTTCCAGTCAGTCAGTCAGTTGCAACGTAGAACTTCGTACGTATGTACATAAGTTCAGGTTGCCATACAACATTAGCACAATGACGCAGATGTCAAATCAAATCTCATAGTGATAAAGATAGTAAAGGTATTAATGGTAATGAAGAAGACTACGGTTCGAAGATATTATTCAAGAAGTTTAATTCAGTGAAATAAGGTTAGAAAGACAAAGGTAGAGGTGCTGACGAATCCATAAGATTAGGATTTGAGAGAGCTCAAAGAATGGATGCACTTGCGCCATTGCAAACGATCTTGAGCCATGTCGTTCAAGGTCTCTAACCATTGGTTACTGTCATCTCGCGGACCCCAACCAAGCAGTCTACACTTACCAGCATGACCCAATCCAGTTGTCAGTGACTTTATGAATTCTGCCATGTTTTGGTCTGGCCGCCCCTAGCTTTCTTCCAACCTACTCCTACACCACAAAACATAGCTCGTCGAGGCAGTCGGTGGTCAGCCATACGTAACACATGTCTTAATCACCTGAAATGATGAAGTTTCACCACTTCGTCTATGGATCTGCCATCCTTACCTAGTACTCGTTTCCTAACGACAGCATTGCTTACTCGGTTGTCCCACGATATACGAGCAATGCTTCTTAAACATCTATGGTCGAATACTAGTAACCTACGAACATCTTCTACTCTTAACGGCCATGTTTCACAGCCATGTAGGAGAACGGAGCGAACTGCTGCGCAGTACACCCGTCCTTTGGTTAGCGAACGGATATCGCGTCTATGCCATAGGTGACGTAGGTTGACAAAAACCAATCGAGCCTTCTGTATCCGAGCTGAGATTTCGTCAGTCACCAGGAAATCAGCACTGATAAGACTCCCCAGATAAGTGAAGTGATCAACACGCTTAACTACATCACTTCCTATCACTAGTTCAAGTGCCTATGCAACCCAGTCTTGAAGCAACATTTTGCATTTCGAGGGGGAAAACCGCAGCCCGAACATGCTCGCATTGTTGCTTATGTTAGTCAGAAAACTCTGCATTTTGTCAGCATCTTCACCAAGTAGGACAATGTCATCGGCATATTCTAAGTCAATAAGCGAGCCACCTGGTAGAAGGTCTACTCCTGAAAATTCAGACGAGGATAATGTTATGTCTAGGAGCATGTCTATGATAAAATTAAACAAGAATGGAGAAAGTGGACATCACTGACGGACACCACTTGATGTAGAGAATTCCGGTGACACTTCGCCATAAGCCCTCACTCGACCAGTGGTGTTCGAGTAAAGAGCTTGTATAAGGTTAATGTTCTTCTTTGGTACACCTTTCAATGACAGACACTGCCACAGAACCTCACGATCAACAGAGTCAAATGCCGCCTTAAGGTCTAGGAAAACAACTATTGTAGGACGCCTAAATGTGTGTCTATGTTCCAGGACCTGTCTGAGTGAGAAGACGTGGTCTATACAACCACGTCCAGGTCGAAAACCAGCCTGGTTTTCTCGAGTCTGCTCTTCACGAGCTCTAGTTGGACATCTAAGTATAATGGAGGCTAACAATTTAGATACTATATTAGTTAGACTTATTCCCCTGTGATTGTCACAAGAAGACTTTTGTCCTTTCTTATAGATTGGGACAATCAAGGATTGAGACCAGTCGGATGGGATTGCTTCCAGTTCCCAGATTCTAACTAAGATCTCAGTCATCCTAGCTGCTAAAACTGGACCACCATCCATAAATATCTCAGGGGTCAGTCTATCAGGACCCGCAGCTCATCCTCGTTTCAGATTTCCTAACGCTTTCTCAACGTCATTAAGACTAGGGGGACTTAGGTCGATATGCCATTCAGGATGACTGGAGATCGTGGGTAACCGAAGACGAGGCTCGTGGCCAGTTGCACTGATCCCTGAATTGAGAATAAATGATACATCCATCCTTTTTCGAGATAGTCTCACTGATAATCGGGTTCCTAATACCGGTTTCTTTGATAAGGCGGGAAAGTTATCTACTGTTGCCTATTGCAGCTGCTTATTCCATCGCTTTTGCTTTCGGCACCCACCACTGTTCGCGGTTGTTACGTAGGCTTTTTATCAGTCTGCGCCTAAGATGACTACGTTCTTCATCATGTGCAGAGCCAGGTGGGATGAGTTTTCGGGCATCCACCAGTTCGGTGGATGCGACTGAAATCCACGGCTTCATCCTAGCCTTATGGTTTACCTTGCTAGCAGATATCACTTCTGTTTCCACAGCATTTTCGATTTCATTCCAAGCTGCCTCCGGATGGGAATCACTTGCATTATCGCCTAACTTTTTTTCTAGTTTTTTCTTACGTCCAGTAGGGCGCAAACAAATATGCGCTCGCCCTAGGACATGATCTGAATCTAAACATGTGCCCCAGAACGTGCTACAGTCCTCTATCGAACCCTTCTTTCGGTGGCTGATGGGTCCATCGTTGAGACGAACCTGAGGGTCACCAGTTCAAAAGATGCTTTTCCTTATGCCTAAAATTAGTGTTTGCTAGAAATAGGGAGTTATCTGAGCACAGTTGTCATTGTCTGTTCTCTGATCCACGACACCATAAGATAAACCAAGTTGTCTTCGCTATTCACTCAGTCTATGTACTTAAGCATTAAAGTCAACAGCCGTTAAAATTATATCAGAGCGCTTAACTTTTTGGAGGAGGTCCGAAAGCTTACTGTAAAACTCATCTTTAACCTCGTCTGAACTGCAGTCAATGGGGGCATATGCCGATACGACGAATAGGCTACGGCGAGTGTCCCTATCTTTCCGAATACTTACTGTCTCGTTTAGTCGGACAGCGCACAAGCGACTATCTACCGGGATCCAGTCAAAGAGAGATTGTTCAGCTCTACCACTCAATGCTATGCCTACGCCAGCAAGACCCCTGGAAGCAGCATCAGGGCTTCCAGATACACGAAGGGTAAATCGAGCTGCTTCTTTATTTCGACAAGGTGAAATCAGATCAATGATTTTACCAGGATCCTGTATGCGCGTTTCCGAGACGCAGCATACATCGATGGCGCGAGATTCTAAAGTCCTAGCTAAGGAAGCCTGCTGCCCTATTTAACACAGTGTCCGTACATTAAATGCTCCAACAATTAGTCTAGAGCGGGGTTTAAGGAGACCAGGAACGACATTTCGTGAACTCTCGTTGTTTGCATTAGCGGTGCAGTGAGCTGAGGGAATGCGACTATAGTTAGTAGTGGAGATAAGAGAGATGTTAGGGAGTGTAAGAACGATTTGATTTTGACAAATTTGCTCTTGTGTGCTGCTATGGGTATGGGTATGGGTAATGTAGAAGTGGATTTCTGGAAACCAGGAATAACTTTTCATGAACTGGAATCGTTTGCATTAGCGGTGCAGTGAGATAAAGGGATGTGATTCAAGAGAGTCTTGTGTATAAGAGAGATATTAGGGGGTGTAGGAAGGATTTGATTTTGACCAATTTGGTTTCTCGTACAGTTATGGGTATGAGGGCGGTTGTCACTTCCCGGATGCCCACGTCCTGGATGGTCGGATTAGAGTTGGTCTTAGGGACCTGGTTGCGTGACCGCAGAGTCCAAGAGACAACTGCTTGAGGCCAGTCACGCACAGCAGTTTTATTAAAGTTTTCTTGAGTATTGGCTACGCTCTTAAAAGCCCTCAGTGGGCACCCTTACCGACGGAGACAGAAATCCGTGAGGTAGGTGAGGTGTGACATTTTTAGGGTCGACCTTTTCTAACACCTCCTTCCTTGTAAGAAGGCAGCATTGCTGCAGATTCTGGCTGCCCGAGGGAAACACTTTAATGTTGTCAGACCTCTCTGCAGTCAGCAGTATGACTTCGCCCTCAGACCATGAGTAGCTGCTTTTAGTCTCATCGTTCTCGTCAACCTGCCTGATATGGTGGAAACTTCAGGAACATAAGTTCCAGCCAATACATCTCGGTTGGGTTATCACGATAGGCAATACCGACCACCACGTCAAGGTAGCAGCTTCGGTCTTATAGATGGTCCATCTCTGAACAGTCAGACGAAGATACTGTTGTCTCCAAAAGCAAGTTTATGACAAAATTTAACAAGAACGGGTAAAGTGGTCATCCCCGACAAACACTACTTGAAGTAACCGAATCTGATGTCAGTTCGCCATAAGCTCTCACTCGATCAGTGCTTTTCGAGGAGAAGGCCTATAGAAAGTTCACGTACTCTTTTGGTACACCTTTCAGTGACACACTGCTACAGAACCTTACGTTTCCACTGAGTCGAATGCCGCTTGAAGGTCTAGAAAGACGAATTTTGTCGGACGCTGAAACTTGTGCCTGTATCCTAGCACCTGTCATAGTGTGCAGATGTGATCTAAACATCCACGTCCATGTCTGAAACCAGCCTGGTTTTCTCTAGTCTGCTCTTCACGAGCTTTCGCTAAGCGTCGGAGTATTATTGAGGCCAATATTTTAGATACTATATTGGTTAAACTTATTCTTCTTTGATTGTCACAAGAGGACTTTTATCCTTTCTCATAAATTGGGGCAATTCAGGATTGAGACCAGTCAGATGTGAATACGCCCAGTTCTAGTTAGATCCAACACAATATCCGCCAAGGTGTCTTTCATTTACATTCATTCCACCTACTCAAGCATTAAAATCACTAGTCGTCATTACTATATCAGGGTGCTTAACCTTTTGGAGGAGGGTGTTACGGGAGGAATGAAGACATTTAACTGATTAAAACCTTTATATAAATATCAATAATTTCACTGTGTTTTTTGGATATATATGTTTTACTTAACTTATGAACCTGTTTGAATTATTATTTTCGGCCATTTTTGGACTCCTGTTTGTCTTGGTTGTTCGTTTGCAGTTTTTTGCTCCAGGAATCTATAAAATTGAAGGTAATTGTAATTATTATAATTATTGTTGTTATAACGACATTGGTCGTCTATTTGTAATAAACGAACTACATTTTGGTCGATTATTGTGAATTAAGAATAAACTTTGGTACCTAACTTTGGAATTTGGTTTTGCTTTGATTTGGGATCGTGAATTGCAAATAGATCGGCATACCGTACTTCTAAGGATCAAGGAGCAAAAAATTGGACGTAACAGAGGGTGAAAATCTTTCTGCAATACTCTTCTTTTGTCTCGTTTGAACTGAAGTCAGTGGACCTGTAAGCAACGGAGAATTTCCCTAACTTTGCGAGTTCATGCATGTGATTATCTACTGGGATCTAGTGTAGAAGAGATAAGATTTAATGCTATGCCTACCTAAGCGAGGCCACGAGAAGCAGCGGTAGGGCTTGTCGCTAACTCCATGGGTGTTTCTTAAGGAACCTCAAAAAGAAAGGCATATTAGCATAGGTCTTAGAGACCTGGGAGCGTGATCTCAATGTTCAAGGTACAATTTCCTGTGTCCGGTTACGCACTATCTTTTTATGAGAAGTTTTGAACGTGTTCGCTACGCTGCTTTGTAAAGGCCATACCTCTGGAGACGGAAATCCGTGACGTAATGTGAGGTGTTACATTTTTAGGTTCGATATTTTCTAACGCCTTCCTTCTTTGTGAGAAGGCTGCATTGCTGCAGATGCTGGTTGTCCGAGGGAAACATCTTACTGCCATCACACCCCTGTACAGTCAGCAGACCGACTTCACCCTCAGACCTTGAGTGGCTGCTTGTAGTCTTACCGTTCTCTAATCGACCTGCCTGACATAGCAGAACCTAAATAACATGTCTTAGTCAAATTAGTTTGATTGGATCTTAACGATAGGCAAGACCGATCACCACGTCTGGATACAAGCTACAATACAGAAAATAGAGAAAATAAATGTCTGAGTAAGCAAAGCTTTTACATTTTATCCAAAACTTTATCTTCTGAGTAGTGACTCAGCTTTAAACACGAATATCGTCAGTTCCGTTTCTAGCCCGTTTCCCTATCTTTCTTTCAGCACTTCTTCCTACGTCTTAAATAATATCCTGGAGACTTAGTGGCTTTACACAGAAGCCTGTCAAATTATTATCTAGCGATGTCACCAAGAAGGTCAATGTACATTTACCTCACCACTTCATGTCATACACAACCGTGGACTTAAATTACACTGAATATCGACCAGTAGTCTTTCGTAACGCCAATAGCACTAAAAAAATTCGATGTAGATCCAATATCCATTATCTTTTTCACGAGCTAGCATAACCAATTGACTTCTTTGTGCTCGATGCTTGTTCTTTCGGTAAGGTTCGAGGTGTTCGGTATTGTCCAATGAATGGGGGTCTAGTCACTCGACTGTCTAATTCTAGTCAATTGGCATTTGGCTATGAGTTTTTATGTCAAGTGATTTTAATGAATACGTTTGTATAAGGGCAGTAGGGTTTCTGCATGCCAGCAGCTATCACATTACCAGACAGGAGATCAGTTAGTGGCAATGTGGAAAATAATAAGTATAATAAGGAGAAAATTCTAATACTAATACGAATAAGTTTTCAGAACTAAGTAATATTAGGATAATTCAGTTTATTAATTGTTAGTGACGATCATGAGAAAGTACTGAAGTAGGGGAGAGGAAACAGAGATAATAGGCGAGATAGTGATCTAAGGAGATGGCAACAATAACAACTGACAGGTCTCAAGACATGCATCAGGCACAGCTTGTCCAAGAGGCAGATGATAATCCGCATGTTAGTAAGTGTTTATCGAGTCTCTTCTTAAAGCTGTCCACTGAAGGGGGCTGTCGTCACCTCGGCTTGAGGAGCATTCCACATCACAGTGACTCCTTATGAGAAAAGGCGTGGACGAACCTGAGTATTCGCTCTTTGATGTGCAATTTTTCGATGATTACTTAGATGAGAGTGGTGGTGATGAGTCTGTAAGGTGCACTTTTTAGGATGGTTTGGCGTGCCTAATATGTTGTGCGCCATAATCAGTTCACTTCTGATTGTCTTTTAACTCAGGGTGAATAATCGTATGTGAGGGTGTCCATCTTCGTGAGTTTTATCATTTAACCAAATCACCCACTTCGTTGCTCGTCTCTGCACTGGATCCAAGAGATTTACGTCTCTTTTAAGGAGATGGGGTGCGACGACGTTGTTAAGTTCAAGTTGTGGGCGTTCATATGTCTTACACAACGTTACGAATAATTCTGTGATAAAAGCACCAACTTGCCTTCCCATAAAGTGAAGAGTTTCTTAAGTCATAACTGCGTCACCTATGTAGTTCCAACTGATGCGGAGGTATTCAGTGGTTGCATTGTTACCCCAGTCAGTTTATTCTTCTGAGCCTCCGTTCCTGAAGGAAGCCGGTAAATCCCTCCAATCACCACACTTTCAATGCTTGCTTGCCATTTTGCTGCTAGGTTCATTGATAACGACTGTAAGATAATATTTTATGTTATACTCAGGGCTCTTTATTTCGCGTCCTGTTGAAAACACCCTTTCTGCAAGTTCTATTTTAAAAGCTCCTCAGGCTGTTAAAACTTATGAATTATGGGTTAGGCATCAGTGCAATAGTGTAAACTGCCATATAAGTTTTCAGGATGTAACAGCGGAAATACAATAAGAGAGATAATTTCTAAGATAACAATGTGTTATATGAGGTATGCCAGTTTAAAGGTTAGATCACACTGTTTAATAAATTCAGCGGAAAGATGAGGAAGTATACTAGTTAAAAGTGGGGCTGTGGACAACGAGATGGAATCAATGACAAGTCGATATGGTGCGTGTAAAAGAAGCAAGGGTATGATAGACCATAAGGAACCCACAAAATTATGGTCGTAGTTTTGTGCAATGTGATGTGTGATGTCTTTTCAGGCTGTAAGTATATGATAACTCGAGGCCAAGCAGTAAATGGTGATGTTTTAGAAACGACTCATAAGGGTAGAAGAATGCTGTCTCTTCCAAGTGTAAACTAAAGAGTTATGTAACCAAGTAGAATTGAATATCATTCCAGAGAATAGGACAAAAATAAGGAAGGAATGAGAATAGGCAGCTCTAAATTCGATTTACTTTAAAAGTTTTCAGGCCTACTAATGTGAAAGCGGGCTGCTAGAGGGTTCACCTGTGGAGATGAATTAGTGCGACCGCGAACTTCATTAGGAAGCCGTTAAAACTCGTGTAACTGGATTGTTTGCGTCAAGTTTCACGTCACATTTTAGCCATCTATAAGACGCCAATGTATCTTGTGAAATCTTTCAGTAACTGGATAACGTTTAAAAAAGTAATTATCTTGCCTGTTAATTGGAATGCCTTTCGTAACATGTTGTTGTTTGAGAATAAATCATTATTATTATTATTCCATTAGCACTACAGCTTTCATTGGGTTTTAGGGTTGTAATAGTGGTGTGAATATTGCTGATGTCAAAGTTGATGATATTGAGAATATTCTTGCAAACACAGTCAAGAATATCATCTGAGGTAAGCGATGTGTTCTACTGAGGGAGAACCATGTACTTAACAGCTCACAAATAACAGTTTGGTCACAATAAGTCTCCATCATGCATTAAAGAATGAATGCTGTAACCTGCGTTCATTTTGATGAGTCTTTTAAGCAGGCGACAAGAGGTCTCGGAATTAACATGCAGTAGCGCGTGCAAGGTTGAAGTCACCACGAATAATTTTGCAGGCGAATTCAAGAGATTCAATCCTGGCAGAGGACTTTCCGATAGCAATGCCAGTCTATCGATTAGTGTTTGGTACACGATTTATGCATCTAGACTACATTATACACTCATGGGCGTACATAGTGAGTCTTATCGAATCAGGAACTTTATCAAGAAGAGTTTCACTAAACATTTTCGCTTTGATGTTTCGAGATGCATAACTGAGACAAACGCAACCATTTTTAATCAGTGAAAGAGTTCATTGGTGTTAACCACAAGGTGTGATTCTGGGATATTGGATAACGATCGACCGTTGTTGATCAAGACAAGCGAAAGGTTGCTTAAAATTACCAAGGAGCGTAGGTGAGTCATGTAGATGATTACAGATGGAAAATTATTTAGCATTGCTGTTACAAAGGGTGAGGACTTATCTTTTAAGTAGGCGCGATGAGCATCTGGTGAGTTGTTTGCTGTGTAATGTGAAGAAGTGAAGGAAGCAGCAATATAGGTTTCATAACTATGCTCGGTTGATTTTTAAACAATATAGTCATTGTGATAGAGGTACTCAGACAATGATGTGGTGAGAGAAGTAAATGTGGTTTAATATGGTAGATATTGTTGTTCAAAGTTAACGGCTGATCCACGAATAACAACTGTGGAAATCTCTAGAGAGGATAATAATGGATCGTTTCGAATATCCCCTGCATTCGGTGGACCGGGTTAGGTCAATTAGATGAAAGTTGGTCGGTAAGAAGGACCAGACATTAAAGTATAATAACATGAGTAATCGCTAGCGTGAAAGATTGACTGACATCCATCACACCACAGAATGTAGAAGATAACTTGGAAGACGTAAGAATATCGCCCTAAACAGCAGGCGACAGCAAAAGAGGGTTAAAAGAGGGTAGGACACATGTTTTGGAGGAGGGACCCACGGGTTGTAAATGGTGTTTCGATTGGAGAGGTGTCTAAGGACATAAGCAGACACCCAAACAGGCTAGTATTAAGAGATTTATTTTAACTACTTGACATTCTAGAATTTTTTGCGCAGTATGAGGAATAGTATTCTTTGGGTTAAAAAATGGAGAGGTCCTCGAGGTTAGAGCTTAGTAAAATATTTTCGGTGTATTTCCTGACTCTTAGGAGTTCTGGGGTTTACTGTAAGAAGCTTAACAACGTCCTGAGCAGGAGTAGTTGTGAGCAGGCCTTGTTGCTTACTACGTTGGTTGAGTATTGTGGGCACACGTTTAGAGCGTGCAAGACATTTCCTGGGATGATGTGAATTTTAATATTAGGGAAACTCCGGATGTAAGTCACAGGAGCATAAAAGCGTGACCTACTGCTGTTAGATGGGGTAATGCAATGTGTTTGGGATGTCTTGATAGCTGCATGAGTGTTAATGGAATAGCAATTTGTTGATGGTCTGTTAATAGTTTCTAGGTCTAGTTAAAATTTTTGGTGGACTATGAAAATGCTCCTTTGGGATTTGGTGTGGGTTCTTGATATAGCTGATAAATCTCTTTAGAATCTAACAACAGCCTAACCAGTTTCTCGAACCTGGTGGTGGTGTAAAAGGTACGGAGAGATATCATTAGTCTGTTCCACAGTAAACTGTGCCTGGTTGCAAGCAAATTGCAACACAATGACCTCATGTTTTCGGCCAGTATTAATGTACATGAGTTGTTCCTGAATTCGTAAGCAGGGTCGTCTTTCATAAGTAGGGGGAAAAGTATAAACGTGAGACCATATATTATTACACAGAGAAGTATCAGGTTGCCTTTTAAAAGACTGCGTCATAGCGGTTCCAGGGCTGGAGGTTTGAATCTCCCCATGAAGTTGGGAGTATGGTTCGATCCTAGCTGTCCCCTGGATCTCAAGAGACTCAAGATCCCAGCTTAAAACATAAATATTGTCTGTTCCACTTCTGGCCACATTCATTTTCTTTACAGAACTTCATCCTACGCCTGAAAATATTTGCCTTGAACATATCAAATAACTATCTGGAGAATGACATCAGGGAGATCAATGTATATTTACCTCATCACTTCGTGTTATGTATAGCCCTGTACTTAAAGTACAGTGAATATCGACCAGCAGTCGTCCGTCACAAGGAAACCTACATAACTCGCGCGAACCAATGTACAATACATTCCCGAATTTCAGAAATTCTTGACGAGTTTATGTGAAAGCCAGTGTATCTGATGAAATGTTCGTCAAACTGTAGAACCTTTTACAGTGTGTTATCAATTTTAACAATAATATTTTGACTATAAACTGGCATGCCTGATGTAGCACACTCCTATTTGAATGTATATTTTTCATTGCAAACGGAATTCACTAGATTCTCTAATTCCCATACTTGATTGAACTTAAGGTACAATGTGCACTTTTTCTTCAATTCAGATTACTGGTATATGCCTTAAACTGTTCAGTGACCACACTTGAGGTAGCATGATGAAGCACATACCAAATAATATGTCTGACATAAAATAATATCTGAATATTGATAGGACTGGTGAATACAAACACCAAAAATTGCAGCGTGACTAAGTCATGCAAAACAGAACGATATCGAGTGGCAAACTCTATCATGGCTTTCTGAGGTAATGGAAGTGGAGCAGATCCTTTCATCGGCTCAGACGTTTCCACTAGTATCAACCGAACCATAGAAAATCTGGAGTTTATGCGACTTCTGAGAAGAATTGGAACCAAAATTTAAAAATTACTTTTCCAGGTTTTACAAAGTACCATCAGAACAAACTACAACTAAAAACAAGTTCATCTATAACTAAAACACTAACGATTCAGATAGAATACCAATACGTTTCAATATATTGTCTGGGTTAAATAATATTTTTCAACAAATTTTTAAGGTTGAAATCGTTACCAGACGTATTCTTCCAGACTCTGATAAGCAATAATCCACATTAACTACTAAGAAATAACAGCTCTTTCAAAAACTTATGATGGTCCGCAAGGTGGGCAGAATCAAATATAATTAGACATCCAGAGTTGCCAGTAGAACGAACGAGGTAAAAATTTGCAGGGTTCATATGCGTCATTATAAAACCTGTTACTATTGTGGCATATGCTAACAACTAAAAGCAACAAACTTGCGTTGTGGTTCATTTTCAGGATTCTCACCATGAATACAATTACTGCATTACTGTAGGTTCATCCTGTGAGTTTTCACTATCCAATATATTCTCAGAGTTGAGTTTCGCTCTATCTTCAAACATTTAAGTAGTTGTTAAAATGAGTCGGTGTCCATCAGTACTTTCGCTTCCTCGATTCCGCAATGTACAAAATGAGTCAGGAAAAGTGTGAATCTATTTTGAGAGGTTTCAAACTGTACCTACTGGTTTAATTGAAATCACTATTTTAGAAATTGGATGAACTTGCGCGATGCTGATTCTGGGAAAGTCTTATGGCAAAGCACTGATGATTTGTGAGTTTAAAATTATTTAAAATTGTATTTGCCGTTAATACAAAAAACAGTTCAGTTCCTGATATCGAACATAAAGGTAAATGTTCCATTATATCCAAAAATTTAAATAGCATACGTTCCGAAAAAAATACTCAAATGCAAATCAGTTTCCCGTGAAATAAACTTTTCTTCAGAAGAGCCGTTAGAAAACTTCTGGCTTGAACAAGAAGTGTTTCTTAGAGATCAATCAATTGAAAGTAATTACTTTGTAATTGTTTTGTGTTCATACCCGTTATGATAGCACACTACTTTTACCTTCAGACGTTATTCTTTCTATGAAGTAATATAATATGTATTATCCAGTTTAAGTTTTGACTAACTCAACATTTCAATCGATACATCTTCGTTAAGTCAGAGAGTGCTCAGAGACAGCACTTACCATTAGTCTTATACTCTTTTTCGGATAATTTTTTTCAGTCTTTCGCCAGTCGGTGGTAAAATGAAGATCGCAGTATAGATATATTTGTCTATGCTTTTTAAAACCTTTCGTGACAAGTCTCAGGGAGGTCAAAGTGATGGGACATCTGAAAATTTTATCTACTCACCAAACTATGGATTGTTTATTTAGATTTACCGTGCATTTGGAAGTTGAGTGATGGAAATGGATTTTGACATTCAGATCTCTTCTCTTGAGAAAGATTTGAAAGTCCTACCACCCTTAAGATCTACTATTGTTTAAGTGATTAAGATTATCCGTATTTTTATGGAACCAAGACCATCTTGTTAACTGCACCACTCAGGGTGAGGTTTTGTGTAAGTGGGTATATGCGATCCTTAGGATTGTTCAGTCCAAGCACTTGGATGGTTTCCAAAGTGATCAGATGGACAAAAACACTTTGAATATGTCCCATTTTGTGCGCAATTGTTTTTGGGGTACAGCTCACAATTGCTACCAGGTTTTTTTCCAATTGGTGGTACATTTCTTGTTGTAACGACGACAGGGATGTACGATTGCACTTCCTCTGAAACTGCACATGCACAGCAATATTTTTGAATTGATCGATTATTTTATGATAAACACTGATGGAAATACTTTTGTAAACCAACGGACTTGTAAGACCTGTCTTAGTAATGAACATCATTTAGCCTTTCTAAGAAAGTTCTAACTCCAATTCCTGCGTACATTCTCTTAAAAATAGCGCTCTTTAAAAAATATTTGCACATCTTCCCTTCATAACTCCACATTTACAAAAGTGGAGTTTGTCAGCGCTGTCCATTCCTACTCAACTTTGTCAGTGACATGCTTTTAGAGGCGACACTTGCATCTCTGACTTTTCAGGGGTTGAACTTCTACCAGGAGACACGCTTGTTGACTTAAAATATACCGATGACATAGTTCTACTTGGCGAAGACGCTGACAAAATGCAGAGTCGTCTGACTACCCTAAGCAACAATGCGAGCATGTTCGGGATGCGATTCTCTCACTGCTAATGCAAAATCTCGCTTCAGGATTGGCTTGCATCGGTGCCTGAACTAGTGATAGGCAGTGAAATAGTTGAGCGTGTTGACGGCTTCACTTATCTCGTGAGTCTCACCAGTGTTGAAGGCTTGGTGTGTGAAAAAGCTCGGCACGCATAGAGAAGACTCGATTAGCTTTCGTCAACTTGGGTCATTTATGGCGTAGGTGAGATATCCGTTCGCCAACCAAAGGATGAGTGTAGTGCTCAGCAGTTCACTTCTTCAGACTCTATAACTTAGCCAGTCCGCTACGATGCAGAACTCCGTACGTACGTACATCAGTTCAAGTTTCCATACCATGGTAGCCCAAACATGCAATAGTAGATCCAAATTTTATAGTATTAGGGGTAGTAGAAGTATTAGCGGTAATCGGAGAGATTAGAGTTCAAAGACATTGTTCAAAAAGTATAATCAAGTGGGATGGACTTAAAAAATGAGAGATATAGGCGACAAGAAATTCGGAAGATTAGAATTTCATAAAACACAACGAGTGGATATACCTACTCCATAGCAAACGGTTTTGAGCCATGTCGTTCAAGGTCTCTTACCATTGATTACTGTCATCTCGCGGACCCCAACCAAGCAGTCTACACTTACCAACATGACCTAATCCAGTTGACAGTGACTTTATGAATTCTGCCATGTTTTGGTCTGGCCGCCCCTAGTTTTCTTCCAACCTACTCGTACACCACAAAAACGAGGCAGTCGGTGGTAGGGCATAGATAACAATGTCCCAACCACCTCAACTTATGGAGTTTCACTGCTTCATCTATTAATCTACCATACTTGCCTAATACCTTTTTCCTAACAACTTGATTGTTTACTCGATGGTCCCAAGATAAATGTGCAATGCTTTGGAGACACCTATGATCGGAAATCAGTAACCTACGAATTTCTTCTACTCTACTGCTCATGTTTCACAGCCATGAAGTAGAAAGGAATGAACTCATCCATTGGTTGGCGAACGGATATCTCACCTACGCCATAAATGACCCAAGTTGACGAAAGCTAATCGAGTCTTCTCTATGCGTGCCGAGCTTTTTCACACACCAAGCCTTCAACACTGGTGAGACTCACGAGATAAGTGAAGCCGTCAACACGCTCAACTATTTCACTGCCTATCACTAGTTCAGGCACCGATGCAAGCCAATCCTGAAGCGAGATTTTGCATTAGCAGTGAGAGAATCGCATCCCGAACATGCTCGCATTGTTGCTTAGGGTAGTCAGACGACTCTGCATTTTGTCAGCGTCTTCGCCAAGTAAAACTATGTCATCGGTATATTCTAAGTCAACAAGCGTGTCTCCTGGTAGAAGTTCAACCCCTGAAAAGTCAGAGATGCAAGTGTCGCCTCTAAAAGCATGTCACTGACAAAGTTGAGTAGGAATGGACATGCTGACAAACACAACTTGAAGTAACCGAATCTGATGTCAGTTCGCCATAAGCTCTCACTCGATCAGTGCTTTTCGAGGAGAAGGCCTATAGAAAGTTCACGTACTCTTTTGGTACACCTTTCAGTGACACACTGCTACAGAACCTTACGTTTCCACTGAGTCGAATGCCGCTTGAAGGTCTAGAAAGACGAATTTTGTCGGACGCTGAAACTTGTGCCTGTATCCTAGCACCTGTCATAGTGTGCAGATGTGATCTAAACATCCACGTCCATGTCTGAAACCAGCCTGGTTTTCTCTAGTCTGCTCTTCACGAGCTTTCGCTAAGCGTCGGAGTATTATTGAGGCCAATATTTTAGATACTATGTTGGTTAAACTTATTCTTCTTTGATTGTCACAAGAGGACTTTTATCCTTTCTCATAAATTGGGGCAATTCAGGATTGAGACCAGTCAGATGTGAATACGCCCAGTTCCAAGATTCTACCTAAGATCTCATTCAATCGAGCTGCTAAAACTGGGCCACCATCCTTAAAAAGCTCAGGGGTCAATCTATCAGCAGTCTTGAATAGAGTTTCTCCATCGATGGCTGATAGCAATGGAGAAGGACGACACTAAAAGCATCAACTCAAGTTCTGAGGGCGAAGTCGTACTGCTGACTGTAGAGAGGTGTGACGGCTGTAAGGTGTTTCCCGCAAACAATCAGCATCTACAACGATGCTGCCTTCTTACAAGGAAGGAAGGGGTTAGAAAAGATCGACCCTAAAAATGTTACACCGCATCTAACCTCACGGATATCCGTCTCCGGTGGCAAAGCCACTTGAAGTGCGGAGCTAACACCTTAAAAACTTCACATAAAAAAGGCTGTGGATAACTAGTCTCGTGTAGTTGTCCCTTAATTTATGTGTTCACGCTCCCATTTCGCTCAAACCAACGCTAACTGGACTTCTTTTTCGGGTTCCTCAAGAAACAACCTTCGACGGTGATGACAACCGAGAAGTGACATCCACGCTCAAACCCATAAAAGCACATGAGACCACAATCTGATCTCCCTGTACAGACGTATTGAAACTTGAACAGATGTCTGTACATACGGATTTGAACGTCGTTACTCACTGGCTGACTCATATCTTCTGGAGCTTTTCTGGAGTTAGTGCCAGTCTTAAGCCTGGATATGGGAAGAGGGTTAGGCATGAGGTGTGCGACCGCATCCCGTTCAAAAAGAATCTTGCTTTTAGACGTATTTTCTTCCTTAATCTTAAATGAAGTAATCGTATTCCCAATTTCAGATTGAACAAACATCAAATGAGACTATGTTTTAGATCAATAGATTCAGTGTTTAGTGAAAAATCTTACAACGTTTCCTTGAATAATTTGTTTTTAAGATATTTTTTCATGGTTACTTTCGAGTTCGATATAAACATCACCTCTGTTGACCCGTACAATACTTGTGTCACGAGTTTCATGTAAGGTATCTTTGTTTGATACATGTATTTACTTATAAAAACAGTGTAAAGATTCATAATGACTATGCTATATATTGGCATAAATTCTTAAAATTTGACATTTAGCTTGATTAAATGTTTATTTAAGTACTTGGGCACCATTTCAGTCTAAGTGAAGCTGAAAATCACTTAATTTCAATCATTGTTTTATTTGAATGTTTTGTCACTGTAGTCATTATGTCATGTCTAAAGAGAGTAGTTCTTTAAAAATTATTTCCAGCAGTAAGAGGTCATATCTATCACAAACGATTTTTCACATATAAGCTAACATGACACCAATATACTGAATACCTTTAACCGGCTAACTTTGTCATTGTGTAAAAATACAGATCAAAACTGGAGGAAACGTCATAGTTTGAGTAGAATTTGAAAATAATAGACTTTGCACATATGATAAAAGAAACTGGAACTGGTAGATGCTTTTATTTTACAGTTATCTAACGGTTGCAGTAAAATAAAGCTTTCAATTGAATGCTCATTGATAGAAAAGTTATTAGGCAGAAGTAAATGTATAAGTTCCTTCGTGGAAACTTTTACACCTGTCACCGCCTCATAGTTTGCAGATATATCCACATTTGGTAGTGTTAAGCTTCAACTCCTATTTTTAGTACCGCTGGGCCACTTGCTTAAGCTCCGTCTTGATGCAGTTTAAACATCGAATATTTAGGAAGTTTTTAGTTTCTAGTTTTATTCCTTTGTCAGCATGATCAATGATTGGCTAAGATTATGTTCATGAATACTAATTCGTCAATTGTCAATTAAGATCGGTCAATTCTCTTACTATGTCGCTGCAGCATAAACCTTATTATTTCATACATGATACTCAATTCATTTCGATCTCTCAATTTATTTCTTTTTTACTAATATAATTTGACTTCTTTCTACTACTTCCACTCTATATAATCGACATATATATATATTCGCTTCACTCATCATTCATACAAAACACATATACAATTAGTAAAAAATTTTTTTAAAAACGTTTACTCTTTCAATTATAACGTTAGCATGAGAAGTAGAGAAAAAAGACTAACTTTGAATTACTTTCACGGTGATGAGACTATTTTTATTTCAAAATATAATCGGTTAATTTCCGCTGAAAAAAATATGTTCTAAATAGAAAGCCTGTTTATACAACTATTTGAATAAATTCTCTTTTTCCTATCAGTTAACATAGAGACACATCTAAGCACGCAAATAATAAAATTTATAAACAATTAGGTAGGTGGATAGGCGGATATAACTTGGTTAATAGGGTAGACAAACAAAAAGTTAAACTTAAGTGAGAGTTTGAAATACATGGTATTCATTAAATAAGCACTATCGTTCTTCATAATATTAACAGATTTCAATCAGTAAATAAAAATGCTATAGAATAGAATTTCATTTGGTCCAAAAATTTAAATAGGGCGTTTACTGTTAATAACAGTAGATAGCTTTATCGAAATATAACGTAATAATAAATCATTATTGAAAATAAGGAATTACCAGATTTTACTTTCGTTCTGTATTTTCGATTTATTAACAGCTCATTTCTGAAATCCCATATATATATATATATATATATATATATATACTGAAATACACTATCATCAGTCCTCACCTCAGATACCTTTCTTTGAATCCACTAATTTGCAATAAGAACAGTCCAATTTTTCAAACTTCAGCTAATTTACAACGTTGCAACGTCTTTATGTTTTACTTTCAAATATAGCTGAACTGCTTCTTTAAAATAAAGCAATTCTCCTACAATACAAACATTAAACTATTTATTATTTGTTAATTAATTACAAACAATGTGCGTGATGAGAATTTATCAGAGTTCTTTTTATTTATTCTTGTTTATTAGTCATATCATTCAGCTCCATAATCTTCTTTTTTCTCTAAAACAAAAGATGCCATTTTTCTGAAACAGTACAGAGAGATAGACAATCATTTTGATGTATTTGTTTTCCCGATAATAAAAAAAAGGTTTATTTTACTACCGTAATGTATAATTTCAGTGAAGTTTCATTCTCTGAGCTGGATAATATAATCGTGAAGCTTTAATCTTTCCACTGAAAAATATAATCGAATTTCTCCATATTTGACTCGTCTTCGATCTTGATTGGTCATTATTGACTTGTATCTTGTTGTTTACTTATCAATTTCAATTGTCTACACGACTGACTTGATTCTGCATTTGTCCATAATTCTTCTAGTTAGGTGATGAGTTAAATCGATTGTAATGTGTTTATTAATTTCTGATTGACCTACACTCTGTACCTCTAGAAATTCTATAGTCTTCTGTGTATTCCTTTCTGATCAAAATCAACATCTTCCCAGTCGAACATGTATTCACGTACATTGATACTAGCAAAGAGATCATGGGGTTTGAAGACTATTTCATGTCCATTCAGGTGAAAAGGACGCCTACTTCCTGCGATTTAGTATTTCTCGTAATTGAAGCTGTGTGACATCGGTTTTTCGTTTGCCATTAATTCATTTGGTGTGTATATAACACTAAATCTTCAAGACTGGGTTGCATCGGCACCTGAACTAGTGATAGGGAGTGAAGTAGTCGAACGTGTAGACCGCTTCACTTATCTGGGGAGTCCCATCAGTGCCGATGGCCTGGTGACTGACGAAATCTCAGCACAGATACAGAAGGCTCGATTGGCTTTTGCCAACCTGCGTCACTTATGGCGTAGGCAAGATATCCGTTTGCTGACTAAAGGACGATTGTACTGTGCAGCAGTTCGCTCCGTTCTCCTATATGGCTGTGAAACATGGCCAGTGAGAGTAGAAGATATTCGTAGGTTACTGGTTTTCGATCATAGGTGTCTTCGAAGCATTGCTCGTATACCGTGGGACAACCGAGTAAGCAATGCTGTCGTTAGGAAACGAGTACTAGGCAAGGATGGCAGATCAATCGATGAAGTGGTGAAACTTCATCAGTTGAGGTGGTTGGGACATGTGTTGCGTATGCCCAACCACCGACTGCCTCGACGAACTTTGTTTTGTAGTGTAGGAGTAGGTTGCAAGAAAGTTAGGGGCGGCCAGACCAAAACATGGCAGAAATCCATGAAGTCATTGACTAGTGGACTGAGCCATGTCGGTAATTGTCGACTACCTGGTTTGGGTCCGCGAGATGATAATAATCGATGGTTAGAGACCTTGAATGACATGGCTCAAAATCGTTCGCAATGGCGCAGGTGCATTTATTATTTGTGTTCTCTCAAACCCTTATCTTCTGCATTCTTCAACACCTCTAGTTTCGACTCTCTAAACTTTTCTCATTTAATCATACTTCTTGAATAGTATCTTCTAATCCTAACCTCTCCGATTACTTCTAATTCCCTTACTACCTCTACTACTATTGGATTTGAATTGACAATTATATCTCTGTGCTGATGTGGTATGGCAACATAAACTGATGTACTTACGTACGAAGTTCTGCGTTGCATCTGACTGACTGATAACACTAAATGAAGTGATTTTGCTTGTTTGTTTGTTATATCCATTAAAAAACGGCTTCAATATTGTTGATATAATTCCTAATGTTTATTATATATGGTAGGATAATGTATTTCTGATAGTTCACTTTTTAAAAAAAAGAATAATAAATTACTTTGCAGTTACACATATTTACATATATTCAACTAATTACAGACACCATTAAACATAAGAAGCTAGACATGAACTAATTTAATAAGAAATCTTAGAAAATATATTTTTCACATTACTGAACGACTCATTCAAGAAAAATAGATTCATTTAACTATTTAAATCTGAAAAAAATTATTCATATCTTTTATACGAGTAACTACATCCAGAAATGCTTTAGAATTAGAGTTTTGGTTCAAAAAAAAGATAGACAGCTAACATAAAGTATATATTCACTCATTGAATTTTCTCACAAAACAATAATGACAACACTTTTAAATAAACCTTTACATTTAAATCTTGTGATAATTTATAAAATTTAGATTGATTTCATTTTTTTCTGTGTATTCATGTATTTTATTTAATTGAATCTTCGTTATTTCCTAAACATATTTTGCTTCAATATACAATTGATACAATTTATGTGATGTAAAAATAACGAGAGAATATTATTTTTGCAATTGATGATTATCATTGAATATATTTACTGATAGTATACGCCTTTATTTTTATTGTGATACAAATTATGCACTAAATATTTATTAAATACTAAATTTCAAATAACTATATATATATATATACGAATGTCTATTATCTTTATTTTCATGATTGAATCTTTCAATGAAAATAAAATAAAATTTACAGATGACTAATAACAAATAGGAGAAATTATTAGTTAAAATCAACTTCAGTTCGAGTTACAACATTAGAAAATATATATGGTTATTTTGATCGAGCGGTTTGTGTTATCATTATTGATAGAATTCAGCATTCAATGGCACTAGAATAAAATTACTTTTCTGAATAAATCACAATCATAATGTAAAGTATCCAGTAGAATGTGACCAAGCTAAGAGTAATGAAGTTGCTTTTCCTTTCGACATGAACTGTGTCAGAAAAAAAAACGTTTGAAGTTCATTTATAGTTGAGACAATAAATATCACTGGTTGTAGACATTCAATCGATAAGCATTATCGTTGATTAAAATATCATAGCTACATTCAAAATCTACCTTCAAACTTCGGAGTACTTATTTTTTCTTTTTCTGACCTTATATCCTACTTGTTTATTCTAACATTCTTTTTTCCTGTGCAGTTTTAATTTCTGAACTGAACTGGTGTCAAATTTTAAGTTGATAATGCTCAATTACAACTCGCCGGTTTTTAAAAATTATTATTGATTTTTTTGTGAACAGAAATGCCCGTTTGAATGTAAGTGTGCTTGTTTTGGTCTAATCTTAGTACAGCTAATAATAATAATAATAAATTACTTAATTATTCATGGATTTTGTACTTTCTAGACAGTTAGATCCTGATAGATTTAAAAAATTAATCTATACTCTTTTTGATTTTGATATTGGAAACAAATTGTTTGTTCTTAAAACTGCATGATTAACACGGTATAAAACCATGATGATGAAGTCCGCGACATAATTGAGATAAATAGTTTGAGGCATTTGGTGACATAACTAAGAATTGGTCACATAAACGCAGAACCATTACCTTTACATCTTGAGTTCCAATGTTCATTCATACATACTTATTAATACTGTATTTGTATACCATATTCGCGACATATAACCTTCTTAAATATCACTGTCAGTAGATTATTTCGACTTCTGCCAGTGTCATTTTATTAGGCTTTTATACTTAAGTCGATACACTTTTGAAAGAGTCTATTTGTCGTCCATCCTGATTACTAACAAAAAAAGACTTCCTCTTTCTCCTTTTGGTCGACTGGGCTATGAGGGTGTTAACATATGAGAGGAAGCATGGGTTGCAGTGGACGGCTCGGATGCAACTACACGATTTGAACTTCACAGATGATCTACCTCTCCTGTCGCACACACAACGACAAATGCAGGAGAAGACGGCCAGTGTGGCACCAGCCTCTGCAGCAGTAGGTCTCAACATATACAAGAAAAAAGCAGGATTGTAAGATAGAACTCAACACGCACCAACCGAATCAAAATTGATGGAGAAGCTCTGGGAGATGTGGAACCCTTCACATAATTTACCAGCATCATTGATCAATAAGGTGGATATGATGCAGATGTGAAGACACATATTAGCAAAGTGAGGGCAGCATTTCCACAATTGAAGAATATCTAGGACTCAAGACAATTGTCAACCAACACAAAGGTCAGAATCGTCAATACAAACGTCAAGTCAGCTCCATTGTATGGAGCGGAAACTCGGAGAACTGCGAAAGCCATCATTCACAAGATACTGGTGTTTATTAACAGTTGCCTACGCAAAATACTTCGGATTCGTTGGCCAGGCATCATCAGCAACAACCTACTGTGAGAGAGAACAAATCAGATTGCAGCTGAGGAAGCAATCAAGAAAAAGCGGTGGAATTTGATAGGAAACACACTTTGGAAAGCACCGATCTGCGTCACAAGAGACTGCTGATCGGTAGCCACGCTCCGTGAGGGGTAACAGGCGTAGGTGAGTGATGTTACAGATCAACTGTAGCCGGATAGATAGTCAACTGGTTTCCAGCTCGGCTGCCGAAAGTTAGTATACCCACCACGAAACCAGGTTTTTGGTTCAGTTATTGAAGTTTTCTTGGATGATAGGGCTGGAGTTTGATGGGAAACTTACTACTGAAAGCAGCCAGCTATGTCCACAGGCAAGCCCTTACTTGGAACCTCCAAGACCAATGGAAGAAAAGTATACCAAATAACACATTGCACCGAGAACTGAAGGCTAGATCAGTAAAAATGGTGAACAACGGGAAAGGATGTTCCAAGATGGGTTTGGTTGGAGGTTGCTGGTCTACAGCCACACTCCATAAGGGTAGCGGTCGTTAGTAAGTAAACAGTGCCATGCTTTTACGGATAACAAGTTTATTTACAGTATTTAGATGAATAATATCCTTCATTTTAATCATAGCCAGATTAATCATAAGCCTATAAAATCTAGCCAAATTATTTTATAACTGGCGAATGAATGTTGATCTCTTCACCTATTTTTATTTTTCCTTTACGGATTGTTGATGTTTAATGTTGATTAAAGTTCATTTATTTTAAAATTCACTATTGCGAAATAACATATTTAGTCCTCAGAAATTATCCAAATGCTCTTAATCTTTAAAATTCAAACAACCATTTCAGTTTTTATTAGTTATGGAGAACAGCTGAAAGATGTGGTTTTTTTAGATATTAATTATGGGTATTTATCATGATTAATTCTTATTTACTCATCAACTTTAACTGATATTTGATCAACATACCTTATTCAACAAATTCTTACCTGCAGTGACAAGTATGATTAGAATATGGTAGTAAAAATCAAGAACAATTCATTAATTCAGTAAGTCATTGATTTCTGATTAAAGTCGTATAGTCAACATGAATCTTTGTCGGTAGATTTGGTAATTCGTTTTCTGATAAAATAGATTGTTTTGAAGCATGCTTACGCTAATTATCAGAATACTTAATACCTCTTATCAATAAAATTACATGAAGCTAATAAACTGTTTAAGTACATCTCAAGTTTGAATTTATGAAAATGCTATTTATTAATTAGTGATAATCCTGAGTTTTGCACTATTCACTAAATAATACTCTTTTCCCTTAATTGATGTCGTATGAAATGATAGACTGGAATTTTGAATTTGGTTTCGTAATACCTGGTTCTACAAATACATGGCAGTCGCTCATTCAATCCGACTCAGCGGATCGCATGATTCCAGCTAAAGTATTAAGGCAAGTTTTTTGACTAGTAAACTTTAATTTACTTGATAATAAATTTGTTTGAGTGATTTTGACTACTGAAAGCAGACACCAAATAAACATACCTAGTAGGGATCTACTACCTGACCAAGAAATCCAAGGACATTTAAATCCAGTTCAATTGATGCACTTTTGACATCTCATAATATAGCATTAACTGATTTACTCTCATATATAGTAGAGAGAGAGAGCTACAATAGATTAAATTAAAAGTTTTATATTTCATACCATTTGATGGCAATCAAACAAAAATTTGTTTTGTCAACCGTGAATTTATATTAGTTGAATCAAATGCAAATAAGTACTTTTCTCACAATTCTACATAGATAAAAAAAAATGGCGAAATGAGTTCAATCAGTGAACCAATGAACTGTATGTTTTTCTAATAGTTTTGTCATGTATAAATCATTTATCTATGTTTTGCATTGAATTTTTAACATTTCATTAAAAGTCTATGTCAATGAACAAACATATTTGAGAAATTCCTTTAAAATTTGATATTCACATATGTTAATGAAAATTCCAAGATGGTTAATTATTGAATGACAAAAGCAACCGAACAGTTGTCAGATACACGGTTGAGACTACTGTCCAAAGTACATTCAAGAAAACTTCAATAACTGAACCAAAAACCTGGTTTCGTGGTGGGTATACTAACTTTCGGCAGCCGAGCTGGAAACCAGTTGACTATCTATCCGGCTACAGTTGATCTGTAACATCACTCACCTACGCCTGTTACCCCTCACGGAGCGTGGCTACCGACCAGCAATCTCTTGTGACGCAGATCGGTGCTTTCAAAGTGTGTTTCCTATCAAATTCCAGCGCTTTTTCTTGATTGCTTCCTCAGCTGCAATCTGATTTGTTCTCTCTCACAGTAGGTTGTTGCTGATGCTGCCTGGCCAACGAATCCGAAGTATTTTGCGTAGGCAACTGTTAATAAACACCAGTATCTTGTGAATGATGGCTTTCGCAGTTCTCCGAGTTTCCGCTCCATACAATAGAGCTGACTTGACGTTTGTATTGACGATTCTGACCTTTGTGTTGGTTGACAATTGTCTTGAGTCCTAGATATTCTTCAATTGTGGAAATGCTGCCCTCACTTTGCTAATATGTGTCTTCACATCTGCATCATATCCACCTTATTGATCAATGATGCTGGTGAATTATGTGAAGGGTTCCACATCTCCCAGAGCTTCTCCATCAATTTTGATTCGGTTGGTGCGTGTTGAGTTCTATCTTACAATCCTACTTCTTCTCTTGTATATGTTCAGACCTACTGCTGCAGAGCCCGACCGTAGCTGCTACCTTGACGTGGTGGTCGGGCTTGCCTATCGTGATGACCCAACCGAGCTATACTGGCTGGAACACATGTTCCTGCAGGTCCTACCATGCCAGGCAGGTGGATTGGAGAACGATCAGACTAAAAGCAGCTACCCAAGGTCTGAGGGCGAAGTCGTACTGCTGACTGCAGAGGGGTGTGACAGCAGTAAGGTGTTTCCCTCGGACAACCAGCATCTGCGGCGATGCTGCCTTCTCACAAGGAAGGAAGGGTTAGAAAATGTCGATCCTGAAAATGTCACACACCCTACCTCACGAATTTCCGTCTCCTTGGGTAAGGGTGCCCACTAAGGGCCTTTAAGTGCGGACCTAAAACTCAAAAAACTTCTCATAAAAAGGCCGTGCGTGACCGGGCTCAAGCAGTTGTCCCTTGGACTCTGCGGTCACGCACCCAGGTCTCTAAGACCAACACTAATCTATTTTCCTTTTCAGGTCCGTCAAGAAACAACCTTCCACGGCGTGGGCAGCCGGGAAGTGACAACCGCCCACATACCCGTAATAGCACGCGAGACCAAATTGGTCAAAATCAAATCCTTCCTACACACCCCAATCCCTGATGCTGCTTCCAGGAGTCTTGCTGGCGTAGGCATAGCGTTGAGTCCTAGGGCAGAATTATCTCTCCTAGACTGGATCCCAGTAGATAGTCGTTTGTGCGCTGTCCGACTAAACGGGACAGTAAGGACTCGGAAAGATAGGGACACTCGCCGTTGCCTCTTCGTCATATCTGCCTATGCCCCCACTGACTGCAGTGCAGACGAGGTTAAAGATGAGTTTTACAGAAAGCTTTCGGACCTCCTCCAAAAAGCTAAGCACTCTGACATAGTAATAATGGCTGGTGACTTTAATGCTCAAGTAGGTAGACTAGGTGAAAAGGAAAGACATCTTGGTGGATGTTATGGTGTAGCGACTGAGAGAACAGACAATGGCGACCGTCTGTTGCAACTATGCTCAGATAACCGCCTATTCTTAGCGAACACCAACTTTAGGCATAAGGAAAAGCATCTGTTGACCTGGCGACCTCCAAAGTCGTCTCAACGTTGGACTCAACTAGATCACATCGCCATCAGCCACCGATGGAGGGGTTCGATAGAAGACTGTCGCTCGTTCTGGAGCACATGTTTGGATTCAGATCATGCTCTAGTGCGAGCTCGTATCTGTTTAAGGCTTACTGGACGTAGGAAAGACACCGTAAGAAAGCCTCTCAGGGTTTTACTTAATGATAATCAATTCAAGAAAATATTTCAGGAGCAACTAGAAAGAGAGTTAAGCAACCATGCAAGCGATTCCCATCCGGAAGCAGGTTAGTATGATATCAAAAAGGCTGTGGAAACAGCAGTGATATCTGCTAGGAAGGTAAACCATAGGGCTAGGATGAAGCCGGGGATATAAGTCGCATCCACCGAACTGACGGATGCTCGAAAACGCATCCAACCTGACTCTGAGCATGATGAAGAGCGTAGTCAGCTTAGGCGCAGACTTATAAAAAGTCTGCGTAACGACCGCGAACAGTGGTGGGTGGCGAAAGCAAAAGCGATGGAAAAGGCAGCGGAGATCGGCAACAGTAGACAACTTTTCCGCCTTATTAAATAAACCGGTATTAGGAACCCGAATGTGAGTGAGACTATCTCGGAAAAGGATGGGATTATTATCCATTCTCAATCCAGGAGACTGGATCGATGGGCAGAACACTTTAGGGATCAGTTCAACTGTCCTCGAGCCACACTTCGGTTGCCCACGATCTCCAGTCATCCTGAATGGCAAATCGACCTAAGCACCCCTAGTCTTAATGACGTTGAGAAAGCGTTAGGAAATCTGAAACGAGGACGAGCTGCGGGTCCTGATAGACTGACCCCTGAGATATTTAAGGATGGTGGTCCAGTTTTAGCAGCTAGGTTGACTGAGATCTTAGATAGAATCTGGGAACTGGACGCAATCCCATCCGACTGGTCTCAATCACTGATTGTCCCGATCTATAAGAAAGGACGAAAGTCTTCTTGTGACAATCACAGGGGAATCAATCTAACTAATATAGTATCCAAAATATTGGCCTCAATAATACTTCGACGCATAACGAAAGCTCATGAAGAGTAGACTCGAGAAAACCAGGCTGGTTTTCGACCTGGACGTGGTTGTATAGACCACGTCTTTACACTCAGACAGGTCCTGGAACATAGACACACATTTAGGCGTCCTACAATAGTTGTTTTCCTAGACCTTAAGGCGGCATTTGACTCTGTGGATCGTGAGGTTCTGTGACAGTGTCTGTCATTGAAAGGTGTACCAAAGAAGAACATTAACCTTATACAAGCCCTTTACTCGAACACTACTGGTCGAGTGAGGGCTTATGGCGAAGTGTCACCGGAATTCTCTACATCAAGTGGTGTCCGTCAGGGATGTCCAATTTCTCCATTCTTGTTTAATTTTATCGTAGACATACTCCTAGAAATAACCTTATTCCCGTCTGAAATTTCAGGAGTAGACCTTCTACCAGGTGGCTCGCTTATTGACTTAGAATATGCCGATGACATTGTCCTACTTGGTGAAGATGCTGACAAAATGCAGAGTTTTCTGACTAACATAAGCAACAATGCGAGCATGTTCGGGATGCGGTTTTCCCCCTCGAAATGCAGACCGCTTCACTTATCTTGGGAGTCTCATCAGTGCCCATGGCCTGGTGACTGACGAAATCTCAGCACAGATACAGAAGGCTCGATTGGTTTTTGCCAACCTGCGTCACTTATGGCGTAGGCGTGATATCCGTTCTCTAATCAAAGGACGAGTGTACTATTCAGTAGTTCGCTCCATCCTACTATACGGATGCGAAACATGGCCAGTGAGAGTAGAAGATATTCGTAGGTTACTGGTTTTCGATCATAGGTGCCTCCGAAGCATTGGTCGAGCATCGTGGGACAACCGAGTAAGCAATGCTGTCGTTAGGAAACGAGTACTAGGTAAGAATTGCAGATCAATCGATGAAGTATTGAAACTTCACCAGTTGAGGTGTTTGGGACATGTGTTACGTATGCCCAACCACCGACTGCCTCGTCGAGCCTTGTTTTGTAGTGTAGGAATAGGTTGGAAGAAAGCTAGAGGCGGACAGACCAAAACATGGCACAAATCCATGAAGTCATTGACTAGTGGACTGAGCCATGTCGGTAATTGTCGACTACCTGGTTTGGGTCCGCGAGATGATAATAATCGATGGTTAGAGACCTTGAATGACATGGCTCAAAATCGTTCGCAATGACGCAGGTGCATTTATTATTTGTGTTCTCTCAAACCCTAATCTCCTGGATTCTTCAACCCCTCTAGTTTTGACTTTCTAAACTTATCTCACTGAATCATACTTCTTGAATAATATCTTCTAATCCTAAGCTCTCCGATTACTTCTAATTCCCTTACTACCTCTACTACTATTGGATTTGAATTGACAATTACTTCTCTGTGCTGATGTGGTATGGCAACATAAACTGATGTACTTACGTACGAAGTTCTACGTTGCATCTGACTGACTGCTTCAGAGGCTGGTACCACACTGGCCGTCTTCTCCTGCATTTGTCGTTGTGTGTGCGACAGGAGAGGTAGATCATCTGTGAAGTCCAAATCATGTAGTTGCATCCGAGCCGTCCACTGCAACCCATGTTTCCTCTCAGATGTTAACACCCTCATAGCCCAGTCGACCAGAAGGAGAAAGAGGAAGGCTGAGAGTAAGCAAACTTGTCTGACACCGGTTTTCACTTGAGATGAGTGTGCGAGTTGTCCTTCATGCAAGATTTTGTAGCTTAGTACACCGTAATAATTCCCTATGATGCTGACTATCTTCTCGGGTACACCATAGTGTCAAAGAAGGCTCCATAATATCATATTCATGCTGTCAAGTGCTTTCTCGTATTCGAGGAAGTTGATGTATAATGGTGAATTCCATTCAATTGATTTTTTCACAAATATTCTCAGTGTCGCGATTTGGTCGGTACACAATCGATCCTTTTATAATTCAGCCTGCTGATCTTGATTTTAGACATCTATTGAACAGTAGCCTATTGAAGTGTTTAGCTAGTATTGGTCGTACAGATATATTTATATAGTAGTCATTCAAATATTCAGTGAGAACTTGTGCATAAACAACAATCCATAGAGACGAAGGTTATGATAATAACACCTGAAATAATCATAACGATCAGATTGTAACTAAACTAGGATTACTCGCTTATTGTCAACATTGAGTGTTGTGAAGATTGTTGAATCTGATTGGAACCATGAACCGACCAAAGCTAGACGACTGAACGCCCATTTTGTCCTAATATGACACGCCTCAACAGCGCGTACTGTTAGCAATGAATTGTTCTGCAAGCACCTTTATTTTACACGCTGTAAACTAAAGTAAACTAGTAAGTTTACTCATTTCAAAGTGAATAGAATCTTTAAATAGTTTCTTAATATGTATCCCCGTGAATTTATTTGTTTACTTAACCTTTTTTGTTTTCATTTTAGTGGTAATGTTGTTATTGTAACACATTTCTATGATGGTGACCTATTAGTTAGCAAATCTAAAGTGCGAATATTTTACGTTTAATTGAAAGCGAATACATTACAAATAATCCTTAAACAAATTAGAATTTCAGGTGTAAACAATTGCTTATCATGGTGATATTGGGCTTGAAAAACCAATAAGAGAATTTTTCTCAAGATATTTCTTTAGTCTATTTACATTACCATTCGTCTTGTGTACTTATAGATGTTTTCTATTTCTAATTATTCCTGTTAATGTTACTAAAGCATAACTTTATTCTGTTCTTACTGTTCCTTAAACAACTTTCTTCATTTTTTTTGTATTTATTATTTACTTTCCCCTAGCGCCTATTTACTACAATTTTTTGCCAAGATCAAGCTTTCATACTTTTTTACATGTGATAGCGTTCATAAATAGCAGAAATAATGATGTAATTAAAACAGTCTTTAAGTATTAAAACATATCACTGCAAATCTGTAATTATTTAGAGTAACAAGATCTGAAAAGAAAACTAGTAATCGTTATCAACAAGGATTTGTCTTATTTTTATCAGGATCGGTTATTGCTTTTTCTTCTTCAAAACATGTGAAACTAATGAATTTTTGCATATCATTACCATTATATTAACTTAACACTGACTATGGTGTGATCCTATTTAGGTAGATTAGGCTTACATCCTGATTTGAAATATAACACAATCATCGTCTTCTGAACTCGGGGACGATATCAAGCCCCCATAGGCATTCGGAATAGATCAAGTATCGAACTATGCGCCACTTACTTGGAAGATCATCCAAGAAACCTAACCAGATTTCAATTTCGTGGTAATCAATAAACGACTTGCGAACTACTATGTAGAGAAATAGTATTTAATAAACCGCAGATAATCATACGATCTTTCGTAGTGTCTTGCCGTTTTAATACAAATAACTTAACCATATATGACTGACTAGTTGGTCGATGAACAAAAAGACTACCTACGTTGTTCTGTTATTTGTAATATAACCTTAGTGTGAGACAACAAACACAGTAGTTGAAAACGTAGATATAGATTTCAGGACCCCGCAACGGAGAATACTGATGGACATTCTCAGGTCGTTTAACCAAAAACTAAAGCATCATCTGCAAGCAAAACCAAGGAATCCTAAAGAGGTTCGTGCAAAACCCAAGACACTGAAAAATCGTAAACCTACCATGACTAAGAAGCTATCTACCCTGAAAAATTCAAATAATGCTGCTGAGATATTCCCTTGAAAAGTAAGCCAGACCTGTATAAGTATTGCCTCTAAGGAGAATAGTTCATTCGTTGGTGGATCACGCCTGTTGCGATCGAAGTTTAATCAACCGGTCAGCTGTAACCTAAATCTTGGTACCTACGTTCATCAGTCCAACTCACCATACCACATTAGCTAGGAGAAATGAAACTTTCGGGCCGCATCCCAGAGTAGTAAAGGTAGTAGCAATATTAGAGGTAGTGAAAAATATTAGGGATCGGAAACAAGCTTCGAAGAAATACAAACCAGCAAAATAAATAATGAGAAAGGCCCAATGGTGCTACGTTTTGGTTTGGCCACCCTTGACTTTCTCCCAGCTTACTACACCAGACAGCACTGCTCGTTGAGGTAGTCGATGGTTTGGCATACATAACACGTCCCCACTACCTTTGTTGATGAAGACTTACTACATCGTCAACTGGTTTGCCATCCTATGTTTAGGCCTTTCTTAACGCTTACTCGGTGGTCCAAAAATATAGGAGCGAGTCTTCGAGGACATGATTGGATACCAGTAACATACGAATATCCTTTATTGTTAATGGCCATGGTTCATACACGTAAAGTAGAACGAAGCGAACTGCTGCAGTGACTAATCTATTTTACATAAATCACATAATTCTCATCCGCAAATTGCGTAAGATAAACACAAGCACTGAGGTAATTCCTTCTCGGTACATGGTGTTACGTAACGTTAACCCGTCAACAGATTTGCGTCCTGCGTGGAGAACGGTTGTACGCAGTGAAGTGTATGAAAAATTATAAAAAATCCTAAGCTGGAAACCTAGTAAGCTCACAAAATGTACTTACAGTTAATAATGTAAAATTGTCGATATCGATTAACAGCGCACAGGTAACAACGAAAGACAATCTGCAAATGGAAAAATGGTCTTGAATGTAATAGTGTTGGGTACGTGAGATCCCCAGAACTCGCTTGATGTCTTAGTTTTAGATTTTATTCATGTACTGACCAGTTGGCCCTGAGACCACATTTCCCACCAGGAAGATCCTTGGCTGTAATTGGTTACTGTGTTATTATAGTGTGCTATTTTTGTAACTCTCCCAAGGACGTCTCTGTGGTGTATAAATTAACGCGATTTGGCTTGAGATCATTGTGCTTGTTGGGTGTTAGTAGAAGACACTTTCTAGGCTATATCAAGACTTTTAGTTAGTTCCTTTGGGTCAACGGATCAGAAAAATCTACGTGGACGCTGGTTCATTGACTCGTTTATCGACTAAGGTGGACCCGTAGTAGTTTCAAGCATAACAAGTGACGACTTTAACATACACAACTAAATGGTCAATAATATATAAATGCCACCTGTTTTACTATAGTAAAACAGGTGGCAATTCTTAGACCACTTAGTGCGGCCTCGAGAGTCAGTTAGTACGATTAAGATTTTCTGGGAGGCTGAATGTAAAGTTGTACAAAGTTTAAAAACAAATTTATTCCCAACCTGGCTTATCTCGATGTACCTAGGCCACACATAATGTGATAAACTATTCATTATTCAGACTACAGCAGCTGATTGTCTCTTGTGGACACTACTAAAAAAACTTACCATCCTCATAGTCGTGGACTAATAAAAATACTGACAGTCAATTCCGCTTCTGTTGTTGGCATTTCAAGCGGCAATCTGTCGTTTACTCTTAAATGACTGAGTAATGGATCGAAGTGCTAAGATATCTGAAATTGATATTCTCTTGAATGAAGTACAAAAATCCTCTAAAATAAATGAGTTGAGCACTACCACTGAATAAAGATAGTGTGAATAATACAGGGAGTTGAAAAATTTGTGTTTCATAATTTAGTGAGAAGTGGGACTTTGATCCACATATATCTGCTTCGTGTTAAAAATACTCAACATTTAATTCTGATTACTATTCTCCAACATCACTAAGTTAATGAGTAACTCCGTAAAAAGTCCAAAAGAAAAGTCGAGTAAAGTGCTTTCTAGGTAATACGAGATAATCTGTGACATATAACGTAGAAATGAACAACGGTTGAGATATGTTTGAAGACATTAGATAAGATCTTCATTCTCTGCATATCTCGGTAGATAATCTAATTACCATGGTATAATAAGGACAAAAACGGTGGATTATATTCAAGTTTATCATAACCCGATTAATCTCATTTATCTTGACCGCTTTTATATTTCAGCATGCAAGTATATGATAATGAATTTTCACGAACAGTTAATATCACCTCGATGCAACATTACAATCTGCCACACTATATCAATAGAGCGATACGGAATTATCAAGAGAAAACCTGATATTAGTAGAATCAATAAGTAACAGTAGCAGTAGAAAAAAAATCAAATTCCATGATAAAGAATGACATTGTACAATAAAAAATGTTTGTCGATTTTGTGACTTAGGTTCTAAGGGCAGACAGAAAATACATCTGCTTCACTGTCATCGACTTTGAGGCATGCCACTCAACGTCTCAGGCCATTGGTTACAATAACTGCGCGACAACAACCAGGTAGTATGAATGCACCGAGCCAGACAATAATTTAGCAATTAATCGTGCCATTATTGTGTGAGTTATTCCATATTTCTTCAAATGACCAGTTATGAACTTTTATCCACGTGCACTTCCATATGTGTGGCTGTTTACAGGTCCGTCTTCTTGGCTTAAGCACATAGACTATATTCGGGATACATATACAAGTGTATTATCATTCCTTCTTGTCAGTTCATGTAACACATAATTTCTTCACATTTTAGACTTTATACATCCAATGTGCTGGTATAATATGTGTAAAGTAATACTTTCCCTAACACATATTATGACTTATAATTTTTTCATCATTGACAATCATTGTAACATCAAGGTGTTCTAGTAGTAAGTTAATTAAGTTATATAGGATACCAAAGTATTAAAGTCAGATTCGCCTACAAAAATGGTCAACTCTAACTTAGAACTCTCAATGTTACAACTAAAAATTAATAATTTTCTAACAATAGCGTAGTATTGATTGTATTTGCGAAATAACTTGACGTATGATAATAATTTTTTCCAATCTTCAGATCAAACTTCTTACACGGCTTGAGCTCGTTTCATTTTATCATATCATTTTATCGCACATTATTCGATGGTTCAGCATTAAGCATCGCTAATAATGCCACATGGATTGAAAATTTATAATGTCAATTTTGCTAGTAAAGAGTAAAATATTTACAACAGTGAAAAAAAAATGAGAAATTTTGACATCATAGGTGCGGAGTAGAAATACACAACTCATTTCTACTCTTCAAGAGTTGGAAGCCAGAACGATGTTTGGTTTGATCCTGTAGCTAACATTGCGAACCGGGGATTAAAGGCCAGACTATGAATAGCTGCGTTTGGCAACTGAGTAGCAGCTTCGTAACCTGGTAGGCTTGCCACACGTACTCCAGTTTCAACAGACCAAATATGTACAATTCCATCCGGAGAACCAATTAAAACAAACTGACTGTCTGGTGTAAAACTGGCATGTAAAGTTTGTCTATCAGTATTGGGTATGACCTGTCAAGGTGAAGCAATTCTTTTAAATAGATTTTGACACAGAATATTCAAACAAAATTAAGATCTATAATTTAGGAGCAATAGTTGTATACGCCTGACTAATAGTCTGGAATGCGACAATTAAACAAAAATTTCGGCTCAACTACCCTGTACAGGTTTTTGCAAAAAAGTATAAATCACATATCTGTTGTGTGAGGGCTAACGATAGTGCCTAATTGTTAAACACTAGAAAATGAAGACAAGTTCGTAAACCCCACACCACCGAATGAACAGTTCAAATGTACAAATCAATTTTCCTGATAAAGTAAACTTGTAACCAAAGTTTTCATTTCTATGGTCGTTTTATAAACATGGTAAAATTGTATGTTTACCAAAGAATGATTTACATGTTTAGTGAAATGAAACAAATTAAATAAAATCCAGTCTCATTTCAGTGAAATCAAGGAAGTAGAAATTGGTACTCGAATGGAGATTTAGATCAGAGATCACTCCAAACAACGGCTAAATATCAGGTTCAATTGGCTAAGTACGTATAAAAAGCAACACAAAAATTGGTACAGCAAACAAGCTGCCTTCAGGAAATAATAAACTAAATGCGTAATTTTATTACCTAATAACTTAAATCACCCGCTTGTGGTGATTAGTGGCTATAAAACTTGACTATCAATTACTTTGTCATGAAAGACAGGTGTAACTTTTGCTAATGTTTTGGTTGTTAAAATGACGAAAAGAATGTAGGGCATTGGTACAATGTTTTCAACTGAAAGCTGTTCAAAAAAATTAACTATGGGCACAAGATTCAAGATTACTTGAAAATAAAAGCTAGCACGAATGATCGGGTGGAATTTTCCTCCAGTAAAAGAATTTAATGATTATGTATTGAATAAAAACTGAATGCGGTCATGTACCATTAAATCATATAGATGATTGTGTGGTCTAAGGTTCATGAGTTATGTTAATGTCCTAACAAAATTATGACCTGACTATCAGGCTTAAATTATTACCCAATACGCCGAAGATGCACATTCAAAACCTATACCAACAATTCTAATTTTTATGGATGAGTAGTATTACCATTCCTTGCCAAAATGTCAGTCAGCCAGTAAGTTACAACGTAGAACTTCGTACGTAAGTACATCAGTTCAGGTTTCCATACCCTATCAGCACACAGACGCAACTGTCACTTCAAATCCCATGGTGGTAGAGATGGTAGAAGTATTACTAGTAATGGAGAAGATAAGGGTTCCAAGATATTATTCAAGAAGTATAATTCTGTGACATAAGTTTAGAAAGAGGTGGTAATGACGAATTCAAAAGATAAAAATTTCATAGAAAACGAGTGGATACACTTGCGCCATTGCAAACGGTTTTGAGTCATGTCATTCAAGGTCTCTAACCATCGGTCAGAATAGTATCGTGGACCCCAACCAGGTAGTTTCCACTTATCAACATGATTAAGTCCACTTGTCAGTGACTTCATGCATTTGTGCCATGTTTTGGTTTGGCCGCCTCTAGCTTCCTTTCAGCTTACTCCTACAGCACATAACATAGCTCGTCGAGGCAGTCGGTGGTTGGGCATACGTAACACATGTCCCAACCACCTCAACTGATGAAGCTTCAATACTTCATCTAATGATTTGCTATACCTACCTAGTACTTGTTTCCTAACCATAGCATTACTTACTCGGTTGTCCCACGATACTCGACCAATGCTTCGGAGGCACCTATGATCGAAAACCAGTAACCTACGAATATCTTCTACTCTCACTGGCCATGTTTCACAGCCATAAAGTAAGACGGAGCGAACTACTGCGCAGTACACTCGTCCATTAGTCAGCAAACGGATATCTCGCCTGCGCCATAAGTGACGCAGGTTGGCAAAAGCCATTCGAGCCTTCTGTATCCGTGCCGAGATTTCGTCAGTCACCAGGCCATCGGCCCTGATGAGACTACCAAGATAAGTGAAGCGGTCTACACGTTCGACTACTTCACTCCCTATCACTAGTTCAGGTGCCAATGCAACTCAATCTTGAAGCAACATTTTGCATTTCGAGGGTGAGAACCGCATCCCGAACATGCTTGCATTGTTGCTTAGGGTAGTCAGGAGACTCCATTTCGTTGGTGTCATCACCAAGTGGGACTATGTCAGAGGCATATTCCAAATCAACCAATCAATCTCCTGGTAGAAGGTCCACCCCTGAAAAATCTGACGAGGATAATGTTAACTCTAAAAGCATATGTATGACAAAGTAAAACAGGGATGAAGAGAGTGGACAGCCCTGACGGACACCACTTGAAGTAAAGGATTTCAATGACAGTTCGCTGTGAGCTCTCACTCCACCACTGGTGTTCGAGTAGAGAGCTTGTATAAGGTTACTGTACTTCTTTGGTATACCTTTCAATGACAGACACTGCCAGGAAACCTCACGGTCAACAGAGTCAAACGAGGTCCAGGAAGACAACTATTGTTCGGTGTCTGAATGTGTCTTTATTCTAGGACCTGATATAGTGTGAACATCTTATGCGGCCACGCCCAGGTCTGAAACCAGACTAGTTTTTTCGAGTCTGCTCTTCACAAGCTCTAGTTAGGCGTCTAAGTATAATGGAGGCTAACAATTTAGAAACTATATTAGTTAGACTTATTCGCCAGTGATTGTCACAAGAAGACTTTTGTACTTTCTTATAAATTGGGACAGTCAATGATTGGGACCAGTCAGATGGTATTATGTCCAGTTCCAAGATTCTACATAAGATCTTAGTCAATCTAGCTGCTAAAACTGGACCACCATCCTTAAAAATCTCAGGAGTCAATGTATCAGGACCCGCTGCTCTCTCTCGCTTCAGACTTCCTATTGCTTTCTCAACTTCATAAAGACTAGGAGGACTTAAGTCGATTTGACATTCAGGATGACTGAAGTAAACTTTTTCTTAGCCTTAGAGTTTACCTTAGTAGCAGATATCACTGGTTTCCACATACTTTTTGATATCATTCCAAGCTGCCTCAGGGTGAGCATCACTTACTACATGGCCGCCTAACTGTCTTTCTAGTTGCAACTGAAATATAGTCTCAGCTTTATTATCATTAAGTAGAGCCATAACGGGCTTCCTTGAGACATTTTTCTTGCGTCCAGTAAGGCGTAAACAAATACGCACTCGCATCAGAGCATGGTGTGAGACTAAACAAGTGCCCCAGAATGAGAGGCAGTCTTCAAAAGAGCCTCTCCACCTTATAACGATGTAATCTTGTTTGGTTCATCGCTGGGTCGGCTTTGGGGGTCGCCAGGTCAAAAGGTGTTTTACCTTATGCCTAAAGTTAGTGTTTGCTAGAAAGAGGCGATTATCGGAGCATAGTTACAGCAGACGGTCGCCATTATCTGTTCTATTAGCCGCAACACCATAACATCCACCCAGATTTCTTTCCTTTTCACTGAGTCTACCTACTTGAGCGTTAAAATCACCAGCCATTATTACTATATCAGAGCGCTTAACACTTTGGAGAAGTTTAGAGAGGTTTCTATAAAACTTATCTTTTATGTCGTCTGAACTGCTTATGTGCAAAGCACAATTAACTTAGGTTGACAGAAGCCAGACGAACATTCTGAATACGCACCGAGGTCTCATTACACAATAACACACCATGACTGATGAAGCCTCCAGTGAAAATTAAATTCACCTCCAGACTACTTAAGAAATAATTTCATCCAGCTGGTTAATTCCAAATAGGATGAAACACGCATCCTGGACTTCACTGCTAGCTACATTTTATCTATTCCATATTTTCATGGATATCAATTTTCTGATTATTTGATACTTATGAATTAAAGTGATAGGATATTCTGGTTAACATGACTGCGTACAGCTGGCAAGTCTACGGTGAATTGTATTTATTTTTACTTAACCATATTATGGACAGTCAATAATTCAAAATATATCCCTCCAAAAACTTGGATGATAAAAGTGCTTTAAAATTAATCTTACGGTTAATGTGTGCAAGTGGGATCCCTTAAATGCGTCAACCAGACGAATATGAGTTCCATTGGTTGTTATCAAGAGAGCCTTTCCGTCAGAAGAAAATTGCAAACCTGTCCAAATGCATCCACTTGTCTCTAAACCCAATTTGAATGTAGCAAAAGGTCCTTTATCAAATGATCGTAGGTCATAAAGTTTCACGGATTCGGAATTAATCCCAGCTGCAAATATCAATCCTTCTGGATCAAAAGCTGCTGTTGGTCGACCAGAAACATGCATTACACCCTTGGGGAGAAGTCATTTAAAAAACAAAAACATGGGGAATTTATAAAAATGATAAGAAGCTGACTTACTGTACCCATCATCATAATTATCAACAGCAACCAAGAACTTTTTATGTGAGTACATCAGTTCAGCTTGCCATACCACATTACCACGGAGACGTAATTGTTAATTCAAATCACATAGTAGTAGAGGTAGTAAGAGTATCAGCAGTAACCGGAAATTTTAGGGTTCCAAGATATTATTCAAGAAGCATAATCCAGTGAAATGAACTTAAAAAGGCAAAGATAAAGGTCATGAGGAACGCTGAAGGTTAGGATTTGAGAGAACACAAAGAGTAAATGCACCTGCACCATTGCAAACAGTTTTGAGCCATGTCATTCAGGGTCCCTAACCATCGATTACTTTCATCTCGCGGGCCCCAACCAGGCAGTCGACACCTACCAACATGACTCAGTCCACTTGTCAGTGACTTCATGCATTTGTACCATGTTTTGGTCTGGCCGCCTCTAGCTTTCTTCCAATCTACTCCTACATCGCAAAACATAGCTCGACGAGGCAGTCGGTGGTTGGGCATACGTAACACATGTCCCGAAACTTTACCAGCTAGATTATGAGGCTAAGTCGAAATCTGTTACCGAAGACTACAAGTTTTTTCAAAAATAAGCAGCAGCAGGATTCTGTGACTTGGAAACTAAGCATATGGACCATTAATAGCAATAAAATGACGAGTAATAAATGGTGATACAGAGTAAAGCATACATGGCAGTTGGGTGACCTTAAATCCCACAAACGAATTGTACTGTCCATTGAACCAGACAGGAAGGTGTCGTCAATAGGCGACATACACAAAGAGACAACCCTTGGGATATGAATATTAATTCTACTAACTTACCTTTTAGTATGGCTTTGGAAGTACCTGATGTACTTATTGTCGTGTAATGAAAGGTAACGTATTGTATCTTGTAAATGCATATATTAAAAGCTAATTACCATCAATTTTTGTTGAAGCGTGAATTGCAGTAGTTGGACTGTGGGTGAACTGTATCAAGTTTACCCCATATTTTTTGCTGTTAAGTGTACGTTTAGGTCTATGGTCGGGAATAAAAACATAATAAATGCGAAACTTACGTTCCACTAGAACAATCGTAGGTCACCATCTGATCATCATCACTGCTAGAAATAAGCGTCTCACCATTGCTGGAATAACTTAGAGAGTTAATACGGTCAGAGTTTTCCTTAAAATATTTCACAGGTTTAAATGTCCGGATGGTAGAATCTGTCAACTTCATTGGCGCCAATACAAGACGAAATACCGTTTCCAGTAACCAACTCAACCTTGAAAGTTGAGAGACGCAGTGCAATATCCAATATCCAATATCTTTTTCACGAGCTAGTGTAAGCCAATTTGATTTCTTCGCGCTCGATTCTTGTTCTTTCGGTTCCAGGTTCCAGGTGTTCGGCAATGTCCAGTGGATGGAGGTCTAGCCACTCGACTGTCTAATTCTAGTCAGTTGGCAGTTGGTTGTGAGTTTGTATGTCTCGGGATTTGAATGAAACGTTTGTTTCAGGGCAGTAGGGTTTCTGGATACTAGCAGCCGTCACATTACCAAACCGGAGATCAGTTAGTTGCAATGTAGAGAGTTATAAGGGTAATAAGGATAAAATTAAAATGATAATATGAGTAAAATTTCAGAACTGAGTAATATATAGATGAATTTAGTTTGTTAATCCATTATCCAATATCTGTTACACAACAATGACAAAAACTAGGAAGTTCAAGAGATACACTAGGCAAAGCTGGTCTAAGAGGAAGTTGATAATCCATATATCAACAGTATATAAAGTTTCGTAATGAAGCTATCCACTGAGATGGTACAGAAAATGTGGAGCTCAGGTGGATGATTGTGGTGAAATTTCAAGGATATTAAAACATCTGGAGGATGAATCCAACTACTCCATTGAGTCTGCCACACAATTCTTGGATAAACTCAAGGGGATTCAAATCGGCAACGACGAAACGATGATATCCTTCAACGTAACAGCCTTATTCACTTCAATAGAGCTAAAGAAACTCTTTCCCTGCTCCTAATCAACAACACAAATCTGCAAAGATATACAAAGCTTCAGAGCCAAAATCTGCTTGAACTCATTGATCCATACTTAATAACGTATTTGCAATTCAACAACAGTCTACGAACAAACAAAAGGAACTCAAAATGGATCACCAATATCAGGACTTATCGCGGAAGCTGTAATGTAGAGACTAAAAGCGTCATTTAACCAGTTATCAAGCCAAGAATTTGGGTTCGCTATGTAGACGGTGCATTCGTCATTATCAAAAGGAACGAGCTCGAGAACATCTACAATCAGATCAACAAAGTCTTCGATGACATCGAATTCACGATGGAAAAGGAATCAAATAAAGGTCTATCATTCCTGGACATACTAATCACCAGGACTAACACAGGAAAACTGGGAACTCAAGTATTTTGTAATTCAACCCACACACGTAATTTTCAACTACGATTGCAACAACCCAAGGACCCGAAAAATCAACTGCATACAAACGTTGTTCAAGTGAACCAAGACACTGCGGCATATATGAAGCACTAAAAAACGAGAAAAAACATCTTATGACTATCTTCCAAAAGAACAGCTATCCATGCAACTTCATCAAAATACATCAATCAAAATCGTTAACACAAGCGGAATCAAGTACAGGAACCAATATACGGATCATCCTACCATACATAAAAGACATCAGAGCAGATAGCACGAATACTGAAACCATTTGGAATAGGTGTGGCACACAAACCAACAGAATCACTTCAATCAATCCTTTGTAGACCAAAGGACATAATGACAAAGGAAGAAAAACCAAATATCATCTACAAAATGAATTGCTCAAACTGTGAAAAACACTACATAGGACAAAGTGGACGGCTTCTTCAGCTTCGTTTACGTGAACACCAATTAGCAGTCAAGTGCCACGACAGTTTTTCGCTTATATCAATACGCACCGAAAGTTATGTACATACACTCGATTTGGACAATGTGGAAATACTGGGTAGGGGGATGACGAAGAACAACAGGGAATTTTTAGAAGCTTGGCACTCAGGTCAATCAGCGATCAACAATCACATCAGCATTGACCACATTTATCAACCAGTCGGAAAAATCATAGGTGACATAGGATCAAGAAACAGATCAAAAGGGGGATACAGTAAAAACAAAGGTGCAAACAACGACAGATTTAAGGTCAACAGCAACCAATCAAGATCGAGGTTAGCAGAACAAGCTACAGATCAAGCGTGAAGAAATTCAAATGATTCACTTCTATCTCAAGTTTGTGCTGATGATGTTGTTGCTTCACAACCAAAGCATCCAGCTCAGAGAAGGAAGGAAGGTCACATCTGCAGACACAGCTGTGTCGACTCGAACTTCATTAACAAAAAACAATTGGTCAATTAGTAAATTGATTATTCTGACAGAACAAACGTGTGAACGGATTATCGGATATTTTTTATTCGCACTTTTCTTTCACGCAATGATTTTTCATCTGTTTGAATTCATACTGATATTACAGTTCGGTCACATGGCTTCTCCTTCTCGGTATTACTTCGATAGCACGAAATCGCCAGCCAGTTGCTGCTTTATTTTCCTTTCACCAGCCTGGATAAGTAGAGGTGTACAGTTAATGTTCTAGTACGGAAAGAGAATGCTCTGAGTAAACATATGTATCTTGTGAAATATTTACGTAACTGGACAACCTTTTTCAGAAAGTGTGTCGCCAATTTCAACATTTGTATCCTGCCTGTAAATTGACATGCCTGTTGTCACGTGTTGTTATTTGAGAATAAATTATTATTATTAACTCCAAATGGGGAAATATGTGCACGGACCTGATTGTTCATTCTACTTTCCTTGAAGTTTTTGCTGTTTCGCCGATGTTTGTGCATTGTAAACATATTTAGCTCACACTGTAGCAAATAATCATTGTTTGTCTTGTGAAATATTTACATAATTCAACAAAATTTTTTTGAATGTGCGTTACGAACTTTAACATTTTGATCGTTCCTGTAAATTGGCATGCCTGCTGTTACATGTTTTCGGAGAATACATTTTTCAATAACGATATGTATTTATCGGGGGAAATTCTTCTTTATTTCTTTAACCTTCAGTATATCAGGTTGTCGTACGTTGCGAAATAAAAATTTGCGATATTCAAAAATAGGATTTTCTCATTCCTTGTAAAGAATCATCCTGAACCCTCTATAAATGAAACCTAGCGTTATTCTTATTCGGGAAACTTTGTTGGACGTTTGTTCGAAGTTTAGGTTGTGCGATTAATTCATTCCAAGGTCGATTACTATGCCAAGTTAAGGAAGTACATTAGTGCTGAGAGTGAGACTTATTTTGGCAGACGTTTCTCCAAAACACATCCAGTCACACCTCTCAGTATTCCGTTCTAAGTTCCAATGCTTGCACTAGCTATCTACATTACTGAATTTTATACTGAATATTAAATCCACGCACAGGTGGATTCAGGAATAACTGTTCAGGAACTTTCGATACGCGCATTGCCTAGCAGAAATTGGAAAGCAACAGTTCTGGTTACGTAACGGTTTTATTATTAATCACATATGTAAATATCTAAATTTCTGAGTTCCTACTGAATTGTTTGCATCAAATTTCGTACGTCAAATTCGTTAGTTTTACAGGTCATTTTTAGGCCATAAGCATACAGGTAGGATTCGTCAGTTTTGAAGCAAATGTATATAATGTTGATGAAGATTACCGAAGGCAGAGGACCTAAGACACCTCTCTGCACAACACCACTGGTAACTGGTTGAGGTAAATACTTGATGGGATTTGTTTGTGTAATTTGGTATTGATTCGTGAGAGCAGACCTAATTCATTGCAATAGGTGGCCAGTAATTCCGATGAACTGAAGAGTGTGAGGTACCTTATCGAGAGCCTACTTGATATCAAAATACAACACAATCACTGTTTGCTTTTGAACGTATTTGCCGGTAACTTCACTAGAGCGATCTTTAGTGTTGACCGAGTTGAGACTGACTTTGATCACCACTAAACATTCATTACTATCCCGTCGCAAATTACGGAAATAAATCCAGAATTCATTATTTACTTGAAGGAAGTAGGCGTTAAATCGAAAAGAAATTTATGAAAGATGACAACAACGCGAAAAAGAACGTTGTGAGGAAGTAAGTGTTTTTGATACAGTTAAACAAAAACGAGTACAGTAATAAATGTTTATTTTACACTAATCGCGTTTTCCTCGGAGAAGTGTTCCACTACAGATCTATCAGACTTGTAGCACACGACCCAAATTACTTCCTATTAAATCGCCAGTGTTGAATTTAGTGTACAGAACATTCCTAAGGCGATTAGTACACTGAAGCAGGACCAGATGGTATCCCAGCTAGCATGCTGAAAAATAGGAGCTATTATTTGTGTGTTATTCTTCTGAAACTATTTACTACATCACTCTATACAGATTGTTACCCTAATAACTGGAAGACTAAACATATCATCCCCACAGTTAAATCTGGGCCTACAGTGAATGTTGAAAACTACCTACTCATCAACATAACTTCAGTAGTATCTAGGGTGATGGAGAAAGTAGTTAAGGCAGAGTTACTACGACGTCTACTTAGTAACAATCTGATATCGACCTCACAGCATAGGTTCTTGAGGTCCAGGTCGTGTGATACATGTCTGTTAGATTATTTCAACGATATCACGCATAAACAAGACAAAGGGCTTCTAGTATCAGTCCTTTTCTTCGATTTTAAAAAGGCTTTTGATAAAGTCCCACACAAAAGGCTTCTACTTAAACTAAAGTCATTCGGAATCATTAACCCACTACATTCATGGTTTGCTTCATTCCTAAATGGGCGACAACAAATGGTTAAGTACAACGGCTGTCTTTCATCCCCAAGACCAATAACCAGTGGAGATATCCGGGGAAATGTATTAGGTCCACTCTTGTTTCCGATGTACATAAACGATATATTTAATACAATAAGATTTGGAAGAGCATACTTATATGCTGATGATCTGAAAATAGTATGCAGCTATAAGCCTGAAGATCTGGACGGAAATATAGCCAGGATCCCGAGTGATCTTGATAACTTAACTACCTGGAGCGAGACATGGCAACTGCCGTTTAACCACAACAAATGTGGCATAATGCATTTTAGTAGGCGTCACCAGGATACACCACTGTTCTTACAAAAATGTAGGGTTCAGACACTTATATCAGCGCGCGACCTGGGTATCAGTTAGTCTAGAAGCCTAAAATTCGAAGAACATGCCTCAAATATTATCTCTAAATCTAGACGACTAATTGGGTTTATAAACAAGAACTTCTTCACAAGTGAGGCTAAGCTTACACTCTTCAACATCTGTATTAGGCCCCCACTTATATTTTCAAACATGAATATCATGGACAAAATGCGAGTAGAAAATGTACAAAGAAGCTTCACCCGGCAACTGCTCGGACAGAGCCATAACCTCGACTACACAGAAAGATACAAACATCTTTCCTTAGAACCTCTGTTGCGCCGTCATCTGAAAAACAACCTAATGCTCCTCCTTAAACTGTTAAATGTTCTTTCGTTCGTAGAATACCGCCCAAATACGAACCACGACACTGCTTACGGACTTGGAAACAACGCATATACACTATTAACTGCAAAACACAAAAAATCATTGCCTTGTAATTTCTTTGTAATACGATACAGTCTATTGTGGAACAGGTTACCAATTACTATTCGTATTTGTGGCACAATCACTAAGTTCAAGAAACTAGTCATGCTGTTGCTAGACTCTAAAGGGATATATCGACTATTCCCGGAACTCACACCAAGTCCCGAGGCACTCTTTTATGGTTCATCAAATATTGAGGTAAACCATAAAAACTAACTACAGACTACGAACACATTGTACGTTCACTTCCGTCCATACAGGTCTCATGAAATGATAGACAAATCCCCTTTCTCTTACCAACGGTAATAGGTGACGCCTTTGAGGTGCTACCCGTAACATCTGGACCTTTCCCTAAATTTAAATTCAAATCATTATTTTCATATCTTCATAGCAGTTTTAGTTTTTACTTCTAGTAGACAGACAAATCAAAAAAATTTAGATGCTGATCAACTACTGTCAATTACAAGGAACTCAAACTCCCTGTAGCATTAAGAGTTACTTCCTTTTTAAGTAATATCTGTAGAATTCTTTTTGAATGTTTTGTTTTTGGGAAAATCCCTCCATGTTTACATATTCTTGCCATGACCTGATGGACTTTTTCTCTTGACATTTTTGGTATTTTATTTGATTCCAATTTGAGATTTTACCATTGTATATTGTTATTCTTTCCATATTTTGTACTTATATTGAAGTTTTTGTGTTTGCTTTTGAACTGTACATATATTGTTTAAATTTGATATAATATGGCTACCGCCACATTTTTGGATAGACGTGGTGGCTGCTGAACTTAGTGTCACTTACTAGCTATTGTAATAGATACTCTACGGAGTAATTTAGTCCTGGAAGAAACATAAACATCAGACGGTTTTCTCCTAGAATTTTCGGCTTTCTGATTTGGCTGGGACGGGTATCTAGGAGAATCGTACCGGTGTGTTTCTATTGGACGCGATTAGGGCAGCCGCCTGCGAAATAAATTCTACAATATCAGTTTAATAAATTTTTATTTTCCCAATTCATTAACATCCAAACACCCTGCCTGCTTACTAACTTATCGCTTTACTCATTAGTTTTTAACATTATTTCAACTCTGTTTGTTCCAACTGCAACTTCCTATCCTTCCTGTCTCCAAACTACCTATTAAGTGACACATATTCAACAACTTAGACCATTAGTTTACTTAAATTCAGTATGATATGCTCCTTGGATATTTTTTCCTGCACACAGAAGGCTAAGCTGTCTGGTTCGCTTGTAACGTGGAGCTGGTAGAGAAAGTGTGTCCCTACACAGTGTATGAAAAATACAGCGCAGACATAAAAACGTGGTTTCAAATCTATCCTTAAACATAAGATAACCTTACATCACAAAAAAGGGTGGGTGATGTGTCTGACTAGCATTCATGACACTACGGCGATAACCTCAATCTACTCATGTCTGTGGAGCAGAACACTTTGTTCGATTACGGCTCCTTAGGATACAGCTGGCTGTAACTAATCAGTGAAATTGGTGCTACTTTTCCACGTTGACCTCGTATACAACTCACGTTTGTAACATTGCACTGGTTTTAACTTCCTACCATATAATACTATTACAAACCGTAGGATTTAGTTTGTCCTACAGATGTAATTCTAAAACAGTAAACGCAATACTGGCGAGCACAGAATCAGAGATAAAGCTATAGTTAGTAAAAGACAACTTGGTTTTAAACTTTATCTGTTTCTAAACAAAAAAACATTAAATTAGTACAATAAATAAAGAAATTACAATTATCAAATAAGATGAGCAAACATACTGACCAGTATAGCGTGTCTTTAGAAAACGAACTAAAACATGAGTCACATCAATATGAAATAAAATAATAGCATCCTCCAAGCAATAGGTCATTCACAACAAAGAAAGTTTACAGACCGGTCAGACTAGATAGAGTGGTGGGTATAAAATAATTACTCTTAGAGTTCGCTCCGAAACTGAAAGGTGTAGGTTCATACGCGTCCCGCCCAGTCCAAGTCCGAAAACGATAATTCTAGGAAAGAACGGTTCAAAACAATATTACACCTTCGAGTTTCCAATTACGACAATAGGTACCGTTACTGTAAGAATACGTGCTTCCAGTCAGTTACTGCTAGAGTATAAAATCCAATTATGGCTGTAGCTATATTAAATTTCAATTCTAAGCAACACATATATAGTTCAGAATGAAACATGGAAACTTCAATATAAGTACAAGATATGGAAATAATAACAATATACAAATGATAAATTCTAAAATGGAATCAAACAAAGTACCAAAATATCTAACAGAATAGTCAGTCATATCACAACACGAATATATATACATGGAGGGATTTTCCAAAAACAAAACCTTCAGAATAGATTCTACATTGCGCGCTTAAACCAATCTGATTGGTTAGTCATGGCATAAGTACATTTAGATATGGAAATAACTAACACAAGCAGATCTGGACACCTAAAGTGAAAAAGAGATCACACAGAGTCAAAAAGAAAAAGAATAAACAAAATATCACAAAAGCATCGGATCATTGAGATTTATTATTTTATTCTGTATATCAACATTATTGCTCACAATTCGTTTCTTCTGAATTTCCTCCATTCATATGATTAATTGCCCATTCGTTATCTTACAAGTAAATTGTCTTCATTAACCTACATAACTGTTCGGATTTTAAAAAGTATCTGCTGAGTCATTGTTCGGTTTTAAAAAAAATATTTTCTGTTCAGCTCCTCACCCCTTTCTCTTTATTTCGCTTTTTCAGCACCTTATTCCAGTCTTTAAACATTAGTCTGGATATTTGCGGAAGACTTGGCTATTTTACCCAGGAGCTTGTAAATATATTATTTGAAGAATATGAAGCATAACTCAGCACACTTATATCAATAATATTAATATATTTATTCTCAAATAACTACGTTACATGAGTCACGCCAGTTTACAGGCTAGATCAAATTGTCACAAATGCTTTCACATTTACTGTAAAAGTTATAGCAGTTAAATTAAGTATAAGAGTCAGTTTCTGATAGCATATAAACACAATACCACTGACAGAAACAGTACAATACAGCCACATTTTCAATAGTAGAGTACAAATAAGGGAGGTGCACAATAGGTTCTTTTGGTGATTTGTCGAGATCAATAGTGAATTTTTTGGGAAAGGTCAAATGGAACGCGCTTCATACGAGCTGCGATCTAGACAGTCATGTACATAGGGTGCATGTTCCCTAGAGTCGCCAAGGATTTCCCACCGTGAATGGGGTTCTGAAAATGAGAAAAGAGAGAGAGAAAGAAAAAGGCAGCAGTGTGGCAAGTGTATATGTATAACCAAAGCGCGACTTAACCTGTCATGTTGAAGTAGTCAACACAGTAGTAAGTCAAGATAAAATTCACACGGACCACTTAAATTAAAGTAAATTATGGGAATATAATAATATAACCAACAGATAAAGGAGTACAGCAAGAAAGAAGGAAGAGTTGTGCAGTGTCAGGTGGATAGAAGAGAAGTCGAAGTAAGAAGCTGGATTTATGTACGTTGAAATCGAAAGAGTAGAGTTTGTAAAACGAAAACATTGAACATTAAACGTTATCACTGTCTAACTGTTTTATTATTATTATTATTATTATTATTATTATTATTATTATTATTGAATACCAACCTCTAAGTCATACTGTCAGCGCCTGAGTAAGTATGTTGCGGGTGTCTCGACAGAATAGCGACCTCAGTATAGTTTTGGAATCATGAACCACAGAAGTAGCAAGCGTATAAGAGCAACCTCAATGTTACTGATTAGTCGTCTCATCAATCTAAAGAGCCGCAAGCAAACAAAATGTTCTGCCCCACAAACATGGGTTGTTTGAAGTTTTCGTCCACACCATCAATGTTTGCTGGTCAGTAACTCCACCCTCCCTCCTTTCTTTTTGTTAGGCTCATGTTAAATGTTTAGAACTCACACAGTTGTAAGTGTTGATAAGGTTGCGCCCAGGAGAGTAGAGTGTGTTCTAATCAACCAGCTTACAGTTGAACAGTGTCGATCGACTTAGTGAGTAGAGTAACCTGTCTATTTCAAATAAAAACTAAAGAGATTTATATTCAACTGGAAAAATTTAATGCTACTTGGGAGGGTAAAAATAACTAAATAAGACGCAGCATTGTGTTTAAATTATATGCAGGGCTGTTAATATGGAAGCAGGGTGCGAGTGAGTTCACGAGTGCAGAAGAGTCAGTGCAACTGAGAGCATCATTAAGAAGTTGAACAAACTCATGTAACCCACTAGCCATGCGTATTTTTGAGGGAAGCCTATTCCATATAAGTTCATACTTAGAGAGGAAGTAGTTTTCTCGAGTTTTGGATCTATACTTCTCAAGTTTGACCGTAGATACCTTATCTCGAAGGTTATGTGTACATGGGCCATGGATAAGGACTAAACAGCAGGAGGAATATGTGAGCTTGTGCAGGAGTTTAAAGTAAAGGATCAGATTGGAATTAAGCCTTCTTTTCCATAATGGATCAAGTCCGAGTTCAATACATCGGGTTGGACAGTCAATGAGTGAGCTATGATTTAGGACTTTCCGACTAAACTTCCTTTGTATTCCTTCAAGCTTCAATATATCAGACAGGCGTACGTTAGAAAATAAGAAAGAGCAGTATTCAGCAATAGGTCTTACGCATGTTTTGTAGAGAATTGTTCTGGATTCTCTATGAAGGAAGTTACGAAAGATGAAACCAAGCATTCTTCTCATTCGGGAAACTTTATTGGAGATATGTTCAGAGAAGCTAAGGTTGTGCGAATAATGCACTCCAAGATCAGTTACAGATGTGAGTTTGGGCAATACATTCCTGTTGAGAATGAGATCTAATTTGGGAGACGTGTCTCCGAAACACATCCAGCCACACTTCTCAGTATTAAGTTCTAGGTTCCATTGCTTGCACCAGACATCTACAGTATTGAGTTCGTGCTAGATTGTGTGCAGCAAGTTTCCTAAGTCAGATTTTCTAGTTTCATAAATCACTTTTAGGTCATCCGCATAGAGGTAGGTTTTACCAGTGTTGAAACAACTGCAGATGCTGTTGACGTAGATTATGAAAAGCAGTGGACCCAAATCAATGCCCTGCACAACACCACTGGTAATTGGTCGAGGTGTAGATGTATGTGAGTTGATTTTGGTAATCTGATATCTGTCTGTGAGGAACGACCTAATCCATTGCAAGTGGTCAGTAATCCCGACGTAGTGGAGTCTGCTGATTAAGAGATTGTGAGGTACCTTATCGAAAGCCTTTTTTAAATCAAAATACAACACGAATACTAGTTGATTTTGATCGCGTATGCTGGTAACCTCATTAAAGTAATCTAACAGACATGTGGTACGTGACCTAGTTCTAATGAAGCCATGTTGTGAGGGGTCAATGTGACATTCCCTGAGTAAGTGATCAGATAGTTGAACTTTAATCACTTTCTCCATCACACGTGATATAACTGGGGTGATATAAACCGGTCTGTAGTTTTGGATTAAGTATTTCTGTCCAGATTTATGTACTGGGACAATATGAGTCAACTTCCACGATTCGAGGTATGTACCAGACTCAATGGATAAGGTAAAAATTTTAAGCAAAAGCGCTGGAAGGTTCGGTCCTGCCATTTTAAAAGTATGGAAGGTATCTCATCCACACCACAGCTGCCATTGGTTCTGAGGCTTTTAATTGCAGCTTGAATATTTCTAAGATCGAATTAGATGGTACAAAGATTATTCATACTGTACAATCTATTTTGAATGTTTTGATTTTGGAAAATCCCTCCATGTATATATATTTGTGTTGTGATATGACTGACTCTTTCTGTTGACATTTTGGTACTTTATTTGATTCCATTTTGAGATTTTATCATTGTGTATTGCTATTATTTCTATATCTAGTGCTTATATTGAAGTTTTTATGTTTGCTTCCGAACTGTACATATGTCGTTTAAATTTGATATTTAATATAGCTACAACCACAATTGGATTTGATATTTTAACAGTAACGGACTGGAAGCACTTGTTCTTCCAGAAACGGATACCCATCGCGGTAATTTGGAACTCGAAGGTTGTTACGGGAGGAATGAAGACATTTGGCTGATTAAAACCTTTATATAAATATCATTAATTTTACTGTGTTTTTTGGATATATATGTTTTACTTAACTTATGAACTTGTTTGAATTATTATTTTCAGCCATTTTTGGACTCCTGTTTGTCTTGGTTGTTCGTTTGCAGGTTTTGCTCCAGGAATCTATAAAATTGAAGGTAATTGTAATTATTATAATTATTGTTGTTAGAACGACATTGGTCGTCTATTTGTAATTGACGAACGACATTTTGGTCGATTATTTGTGAATTAAGAATAAACTTCGGTACCTACTTTGGAGTTTTGTTTTGTTGTCAATTTGGGTTCGTGAATTGCAAATAGATCGACATACCGTACTTCTAAGGATCAAGGAGCAAAACTTGGACGTAACAAAGTTCTTCAATTTTAGTTCTTTTGACATACATTTGATACGTCTGGATATTTTGCGTCAAATTTTGGTCGAATACGTTTGGATTAATTCACATTTGCTTGGTAATCGATTTCGAACAAAAGCATGCAATGGAAACCAGAAGCAAAAAGCCGAAGGAAAATGACGAAATGGATGGTAAAATTTCTAAAGCTGTTTGTGGTATATCTGATTTTAATGATGATAAACGTGATGATATTAGTGGTAATAGTAAGTCTTCATCTCAGTTTAGTACTTCTAGATTGAGGTTAGATAAGGCAATAATAAAGAAGAAGAATTTGGAAAGGAGACTTGAGTTTGAAAGGCAGCTTAAAATGTTACATCTTCAAGAGAAGGTTGATATGGCTGAATTAGAATGTAATGTCATAGAAAACGATAACCGACCGTCTGTAGACAAATCTGAGATAAATGCTAAGGTGGAAAGGTACTTGGATTGTGATATTGCGCGTAATAAGCATTCCGCGGAGGTATTTAACACCTCAAAATGCGATTGTATTGATGAATTAAAGGATACGTTACGTGCTACGGTTAATAATACAGTTTTTCCTAAGATCGATATGATGTTTTTTGACGGACAACCAAGTCAGTTTACAAGCACGATAGAGAGTAAATTGTCTGACAAGGGCCAGTTGTTGTCATATTTGTCATACTATTGTAAAGGAAAGGCCAGAACGGCTATTGAAGCTTGTATTTCCTTGCCCAGTCACTTGGGCTACGATAGACCTAAACAAATTTTGTATGATCTATTTGCTAAAGAACATCTTGTCGCCCGTAATCTTATTACTGAATTACTTAGCCACAAATCTGTTGAAGGATCCGCCGATGGCCTAACTGACTTCGCAATTAAGTTACGTAATGTATGTATAACATTGAAGGAAATGGGGTATATGTCTGATGTGAATTCTTCTGCTAATGTGTAAATAACTGTTTCACGTTTACCCCTGGAATTACAGAATAAATGGGTGGAAGCTGCTGATAGGATCATGATGACCGGTAGGGAGCCGATCTTTGAAGAATTAGTGATGTTTGTAGAAGAAAGAGCCAGGATTGCGCGATCACGTTTCGGTAGATTGGTACATTGTAACTCAAAGTTCCGTAAAAGTAATTATGAAGGCCAAGTTGACAGGAGATCACGCTTTAATGTAGTTAAGCGGGAACCAAGCAAATCATTCAAGGCTTTAAGTCGCGATATTTGTTTTGGTGATCACAATGAGAAAGACTGTATGAAGTTATCAAAAATGAATGTTACAGAGAGGAGACAGGAAGTAAGAAAGCGTGGTCTATGTTACCTGTCTTTAAGGAAGGCTCACATAGCCAAGTCGTGTAACTCGGACATAAGGTGTGACGTTGATAATTGTAAGATTCCGCATAATCCGTTACTACATATTGGTGCTACTAACAAACATGTGGTGAACTTCGCTAAGGATTGGAAATTCTCAAAGGTTTGTTTGGGTATCATTCCGGTTAGACTATATGGCCCCAAAGTATGTCTGGAAACATACGCTCTTCTATACAATGATTCAGATACCTCTATTGTATGCGAAGAGTTAGTTAATCGGTTAGACCTCAAAGGTAAGGAGACTTCACTAAAGCTGACGACTGTGAATGGAACTTCTATTTGTGAATGTCTGGAAGTAAATTTAGAGGTATTTTCATTAGATGAACGGGGTTCTATAAAGATCAACAAGGCCTATACTACCAAGAAACTTCCGATCGATTATGCAGAACCTTTAACCGAACTACAGCTGAGAAGGTGGAAACATTTAAAGGACATAACCCTACCGAGGTTGCAAAGTAATTTTGTAGGAATATTGATTGGTTGTGATGCTCCAGATGCACATTGGGTACTGGAACAACGCCTGGGAGACAGGAAGCATCCGTTTGGCCTGCGTACTCATCTCGGTTGGATGATTTCAGCTCCTAAAGAAGCATCAAGGTCTTTGCATCAAGTTCAGTGGTGTCATTGTTCTACTAATGATATTCTGCGAGATATAGAAAGATTATATAATCATGAGTTCGAGGATGCAGATAGGTTTCGTAATGGATATTGTGTCGAAGATAAAAGAGCTCTAGATATAGTTAATAGTTCCTTTAGACTGGAGGGTGGCCATGTCCAAGTTGGTCTACCCTGGTATTATGATAAGCGAAAGCTACCGAATAATTTGGAACTAGCTGAAAGTAGACTAGAGTGTTTAAGGAAGAGGTTTATGAAGGATAATAGTCTTCTGAAGAAATATCAACTTGTAATGAATAAACATTTAAGTAAAGGCTACATCATTGAAGCTAGTAAGGAGGAATTCGACCGTGATGCTGTTTGTTGGTATATTCCTCATCATCCTGTTATCAACCCAAAGAAGCCTGGATAATTAAGAATTGTTTTTGATTGTGCAGCTGTCTATCAAAGTTGTTCTCTTAACGATCAGCTTTTGAGAGGACCAAATACTGTAAATAGTTTAATTGGTATACTTCTACGATTCAGATTATGCAACGTAGCATTAGCCGCTGACATCGAGGAGATGTTTCTTCAAGTAAAGATCCCGAGACGAGATAGGGGAGCATTTCGACTATTGTGGTGGGAAGACGGTGATATTGGACGAAAGGCTAAGGAATACTGTTTGACAGTTCATCCGTTTGGAGCCGTGTCCTCTCCAGAAGCAGAAGCCGTAAAAGAGATTGATGTTTTGAGTGGTATAGTAGTGTCTAGAGCAGATTTAATGGTGACATTGAATATATGTAATGCACCAGAAAGTTCAAGACAAGAAAAAAACTCACTCCAGTCGGAGTGCTGAATTAGAAACTGAAAGCTGTCCCAGTCAGCATGTTTATAGTATCTGTATTAAAAACGGTTTACTGTTTTAGATTTGTCACATTTAACAAAAAACGGAAGGTTACAGAGGATAATAATATGGTCACTGTTGTGAAACTTTTCACAGACAGCCACAGACGTGACAAACTACCAAATCGAGAATGTTGTGGTTTCTAGTAGGCAGGTGTCAGAAGACTGAGACAGGCGCGATAGATTGTATTTAGCAAGTTTACACTCTTAGTCAATTAAAAACGAAAACATCACATTAAACACTCTATTCGCACACCATCTTTGAGTCCTGACTTCCAACGCTCCAGCCTTCTTCCATTCCTGCTGTTGCTTCCTTTACTTCCTGTCGGTACTCCATTTACTTCTTGCTTTTGCTCCATTTGCTTTCCGTTTTCCTCTTGTGACCGTGAGAGTTCTTCTTTCACGTCCCTTCCTATACTACTTATATCGTTCGTATAAGTAGCACACACCACAGGTGCACATGTAGTTGCCAACCATGTGTGTCTAGGGGACCAAGTAAGCTATCAAAGCGTATATGCATCCAACCGGTATTTTACAATCATGGGCATGCACAGTCAGCCATATCTAATCGGGCACCTTATTAATAGCAGTATCATAAAAAAAATTTCTGCTTTGATGTCTCTAGATACATAGATGAGGCAACCACCACCCTTTTTAGATCCTCGGTCACCACGAAAGAGTTCATAACAGTCTATTAGAAGGTATGAGTAAGGATCATCGGAGGACAACCAGCTTTCAGTAATCGGGACAGTGGAAGGATTGTTTAGAATTACTAGAGAGCGTAAGTGGGTAATCTTATTTATAACAGATCGGGAATTAATTAGCATTAGTGTTACACAGGATGAATACTCATCTTTCAGGGATGCACGGTGGGCATCTGGAGGGTATATGTTGTGTGTTCTGAAGAAAGGCTGGAAGTAGGAATATAGGCTTGATTGTTACGGTCAGTTAATTTGTGAGCGATATAGTTAGAGGGAGAAAGGTATCCAGAGACAGGCATGTTGCGAGAAACATTTGAAGTAGGATATGATAAGTGTTATTCGTCAGAGTTAACTGATGACCCCCAAAGAACAGATGAGGAAGTCGCTAGGGGCATAAGGGTGGATCGTCTCGTAAGTCCATTGGATTAGGTAAAGTGGGGTAAGTCGAATCTTTGGACAATGTGAAAGGTGGTTTGTCAAAAGGACCAGACATAAAAGTATTACAGCTAGAAGGGGCAGACAGCGGCAAAGATTGATTGTCATCCATTACATCACAGAATGCAGAGCATGACTTGAAGGAGGAGGAAATATCGACCTCAACAGCTGGAGGTAGCAAAACAACTCTGCTGAGGGGGTGAGCGATAAAAAAGGGTTAGGTACGTGTTTTGGAGAGACGGAAGAATTTTAAAAGGTATTTCGGCTGGGGTGGTGTCTAGGAACATTAGGCGGATGCCCAAGCAGGCTAGTGTTATGAGTTATCGCAGCAACTCTAGGCATCCTAGTCTTTTTGTACACAATCAAGGGTAAAAGCATTGGGTTAGAAACGGGGAGTCGCCTAAAATTAGAGTTTAGGGAGGTATTTATGGTATGGGTGTCCGTATTCTTAGGAGTCCTAGGGTTTAATTTTAGAGGCATAGTAGCGTCCCGAGTAGGAGAGGTAAGGGGCAGGCATTGTTGTTTATTAGGTATGTTAAGTACTGACGGTTAGGGCGAGTAGCACGTTTTATGTGAGAATTTCAAACCACTAGGTCTGTCCCTTAATCTTTAGGACAATGTTTATATATTACAGAAGTGCGACTGACTTGTGGTTTTGTTGGGGATGTTAGATCCCCAAAATTCGCTTGATACTGCCTTATTTTGGTTTACACGTTTGCCAGCATGGGCTGATCAGTTGACCTTGAGATTTCAGTTCCCACCAGGAAAATCCATAGCTGTGATTGGCTGCTGTGTATTTTAGTGTGCTATTTTTTAACTGCCTCAAGGACGTTTCTATGTTGTATAAATAAACGACAGTTGTATGCTTGATTGTACTGTGATCGCTGGGTGTTTATAGAATATACTTTCTACGCTTACAAAGCCTTTTTACTTCAGCCTCGGATTCAAGGTAGCCTACCTGGACGCTGGTAAGAGTCTCGTTCGTGTTTGTCGACTTAGGTAAACTCGTAATAGCCTCGAGCATACCAAGTGACGAACCGACAGGTTTACATGTAGATGGGCTTTTGACTACGGGACAAGTTGCAGCACTTTTATTCAGGGGACAGGTCTTTAGACTAGTAGTCACTTTGGATCTGTTCTCCGTTTTAGGAGAGGTGGAGGTAGGTATTGTAGGGTTAATGTGAGATTCGTGATTGTAGCTGTTACTAGCGCACAAATCGGCCGGCATAGTTGGAAGGCCATTGGTAATACGGCGTTGTATCGTTGTTCTATCCCGGATAATTCCAATATTCTTAAACAGTGGAATGTGTCTTAGTATTGACTGACTATTAATGAAGTGATATGTTTCCATGACGGTACTAAATTGAAGAAGAATGGGACAGGAAAATTCAGTCTGAACTTTACGTAGCCTGAGTGCTACACACCAAAAGCTGGACAATCCACACTCTTTCAGGAGAGTGTTTTTAACAGAATTTAGGTTAGCACTGTCAGGTACGTTATAAACAATGGCATTCTGCATGCACTGAAGTCTTTTTAACACTTCAGAAGATATGTGGTTAATTACCATTTCGGTTTTTTTTAATGATTTCGAGATCTGGATTTTCTGTAACACTCACCAGGTATTTGTAAGGTAGTAAATCGTGAATGGTTTGGTTGATATCGAGTGCACATAAGGTGTCCTTAGAACTAATAGTGGAGAATGTATTGGAGTTCAGTTCGCAGCTGTTAAGGTGAATAGGATAGTGAACAGACTTGCTACAAGTGTTTTGCGGTTGCTCAGTCTCCGTAAAGTCATCCGCAGTAATGGACATATCAGAGAGAGAACAGTCCAGATCAACAGTACTGGATAACCTAAGGCAAAAAGGCCTAGGGACATTTTTCGGATTGCTATAAACCTGATCCGCTTGCGGGCTCGTTAAGTGTTTAATACCAGCCACACTTTCTAACAAGTGCTCACAGAAACCTATTTCAGATGAAACACAAGAAGTAGTGGATGGTGTCGAGTCACTCGGAAGAAGGTAAGTTGCATTTATATCAACGAGCGGGACACAAGGTCAAGAGATGTCGTTTTCAAGTTCACAGTAAGATTCTATTAGCCAGTGGGTAGATCAGAATAAGATACGGATGGAGCACTGTTCTTACGTTTGATTTTATAGAATTTAGTAGCGGATTTGGATCTTTTACAGGCGTTATATTCGACAGGTGAAATCAAGTGTTTTTCAGATAAACGTAACATGTTTGTGGAGTTATTTGTAAGCAGAGTTTTGTTACAATAAGCACAAGGTATGTTTGAAATTATGAAGCCACAAACTACAGCGAAAATTACTAAAATAAGAATACCCGAGGAGTGGTTGTAAGAGATGAGTTTATATGAACTAGAGCAAAATGATCGAAAAACGAAAAAGATAAAACACGTGAAAAAAAGGTAAAACCTTCAAAGTACTTGTTCCAACTGACTTTTCCCAACAAATTCACTACTAATGTAAGCAAACAACCCAAGAAACCTACTGTGCACCTTCCGTGTTTGTACACTCCTATTGAAAATGTGGCTGTATCAAACCGTTCCTCTCAGTGACATGGTGTAAATGTGCTATCAGAAAGGGACTCTTACACTTAATTTAGCTTAGCTTTTGCAGTTAATTTGTAAGCATTTGTGAAAATTTGATCTAGCCTGTAAACTGCCATGCCTCTCGCAACGTACTGTTATTTGAGAATAAATATTATCATTATTATTATTACACAAACCTTTCTCTTTCTGTGCTAGAGCATTAACTGTACACCTGCACTTATGCAGGCTGATGAAGACAAAATACTAGTAGGAAAAGGAATGTGCAAATAGTCTTATGAATAGAGGAGAATGAAAAGAAATAAAATGTTAGAATTTACGTTGATTTTCAGCATAATAATACTTTAGACACAATGACCTGATGCTTTCGTAATATTTCATTTATTGTTTTTTTAACGCTACAGCTCAAGAAGTCACGAGTTAGCTCTTTTCCGCCATAATTTTCATGTAATAAATTTCATGTAATAGGATTTCTCGGTATGGAGCGAAACCAGTTCAAGATTACAAACTTGAGTCACAGACGTGGTTTACATAGAAAAGTAACATCGCTATCATTGAATACTTACATCCTGTTATATAGTAAGGAGCCGTAAGCAAACAAAATGTTCCGCTCAACAGACATGGGTAGACTGAAGTTATCACCTCACCGAAATGAATGCTGGTTAGATATACTACCCTTTCTCCTTTTGTGATGTTCGGCTTTCTCACTCCCCGAAGCAAGGGTAGAATTAGGAGATATTAAATCGCTTTTAGTATTTGAAGATCATCTCACATTCAAATAATTATTCCTTATTATATACAGTCCTGGATTTAACTTGGATTGATTCTCAACCAGCAGTAGTTCATCTTAAGCTGTAACGCATTCGAAACCTTACTGTAACAACTACTAGCTTCGTTTGTAAGTTTGTCCTAATCTCATGATGGCTTTATTTCTGGTTGCCGTCTATTGATTTCTTTATTGAATGTAAGTGCATTCTATGCTCATCTTTTTCGCTTGTTCTTTCTTCTTCCAGATAACCTCACACATTACTGCTCTCACACTCCCCAGCACACAAGGTGCCTCCTGGCTGAACACAAACCAACCAATTGCTGAAGACAGCGGATGTAACTCGCGCCAACTATTGTATTAAAAATTTCAGAGGCTGAACTATTACTGACAATTTAGTGTGAAAAATATTTACCCTCTATAAAAATCCAATGTATTTCGTCAAATATTGATCTTACTGTGCAATCTTTCATAGTAAATCTGTTAGCATCCTTAAGATCTTGATCTTGTTTATAAACTGGCATGCCGTTTGTAAAACTTTATTTGAGAATAAATAATTAATATTATTATAACTGCTAGAGAATACAGATACACCCCTACATATCCACGCTGGACACCATTAAAAAATAACTCGATGCTTTTGACTTATCAGATAAGCTCCATATGGATTAATTTATATACGTTCAAGAAACAAGTCCTAGATTAACAAAAGTACCATTAAATTTTATCGCAAAATCCCCATGTAGCCTTAAGTAGATTACCATAAGGTAGCAAAAAACGCCAGTTAGTCCTATCTTCAAAGCCACCAATAAACATAACTGCCAAAATTCTAAAATATTGCTCGGAAGAAATCGATTAAACACCTTGTCGATAACTAGAATTTTTTTTCTGGAAAATAGCGAAGTTTTAGAATAAATTGTTCCTGCTTCATAAACTTATTAGTTACTCATAAAAGGTGGAGTATAGTAGCGATGAGTAGTTACCGATAGATAATGCCTCCGTTGACTTCCGTAAGGCTTTTGACAATGTTACTCTGAACTGGCTGCTATATAAATTGAGAGATATAGGATTAGATGCAAGTTGCTTATTATTATAAAGGATTTCTTACTTAGTCCCCTATCTTCATTGTTATTGTTGCATGCTGATGGTATAAAGATATGCAGAGCGATAAAAATGAAAGTAATAGTCTAAAGCCCTAAATTAACCCTCAGGAGTCATCTGAATAATTCAGAATTAGGCAGTTGTGAACAAATGCTTACAGGTTCATTGGTTACTGAGGTACAAAACATATAATTTCCATTCAAAAGAGTGAGAGTTAAGGTATCACTATCAAAACACCGAGCGAAGAAGGGTGCACACTAATAAGCGCCAATATTAGTAAGGTAAGAGACAGGTAAGGTAAGTGACAAGAGAATAACAGTCTTGATGGTATGAACATTGTTCCATAAGCCTGTCCATTTGCCAAATAACCAAATGAAGCATATTTCTCAAAACGCATGATGAACATCCTACTCTGAAAAATATTGTAATTTATAGAATTCGGTGACAAATTATTGTTGTTATTACCGTAGTAAAACTGTCTCGAACCGCTAAAGTATAGTCTACTGAAAGGAGTGTTTTGAAAATTCCTGAGAAAAGTTTGGGAAATTTTCATGGCGTATAAGACCGAAATACAAAATGTGCCTTCCTTTTAGAATTAAGCGGTCTTACTCGGCTTCCTAGCGAACCATCCTGAACTCCATTTTCACGATTGTCAACTTCCGTGGGAATAACCCTCAAATTACCAGGTTTTCTTTAATATTAATTAGATGAGCTGATGGAACTAAAGCATACATTTTCATTAACATAGGACTGATAAGTACTCAAATAGGTCAAATCACAACTGATTCCCTATAAAACCATTAGCAAATTTAAGTGTTACCGGCAAACACTGAGATGAAGTTTACTCGGAAACACTAACCTATTAGTCACCGTCGGTCAAGAATTACTGCAAACGGTTGTGTAATAACCGCCAGGGGTTTTACAAAACCATGGTTTATACGTAGACGATCGCACCATAGCTATGCTAAGACATTTTTGACTTAGCATTCAACATCAGCCATTCTTGAAATCAGTCATTTCATGCAAGCAAATAGTCCCTGGCTATAAAAGGCTGTTGGCCTTTGGAAAAGATTAAAAATGCCTCCCGCCGGTAGCTGCCATCTTGACGTGGTGGTCGAGGTGGCCTATCATGATGACCCAGCCGACCAATATTGAATGGAATATATATTCCTTTAGGTCCTACCATGCCAGGCAGGTCAATTGGAGAACAGTAGGACTAAAAGCAGCAAACTAAGGTCTAACGTTGAAGTCGTACTACTCACTGTACAGAGTTGTGACGGCAGTAAGGTATTTCCCTCGGACAACCAGCATCCGCAGCATTTCTACCTTCTATTAAGAAAGGAAGTGGTTAGAAAAGGTAGATCCTAAAAATTTCACTCGTATCATTACCCCGCCGATCTTCGTCTCCAGCGGTATGGGTTGCCCACTAAGGGCTTTTAAGAGCGTTGCGAAAAGTCAAAATACCTTTCATAAAAAGGACGTGCGTGGCCTCAAGCAGTTGTCCCTTTGGGCTCTACGGTCATGCTCCCAGCTCGTTAAGACCAACGTTAAACCAACTTCTTCTTCAGGTTCCTCTAGAAAAACCTTCCCGCGGTGTGGGCAGTCGGGCTGATCGAAACAGAAAACGGCAACCGTCTGATGCAACCGTGCTCAGAAAACCACCTATTCCTAGCCAATAGTAACTTTAAGCACAAGGAAAGGCTTATCTTGACCTGGCAACCACCTAAGTCATCCAAGCGCTGAATCTGTTCGCTAACCAAATGACGAGTTTACTGTGTGGCAGTTCTATTCGTCCCACTTTACAGGTTCGAAACACAGCCAGTAAGGAGAGAGGATATACGTAGTTCACTAGTGTTCGATCAATGGTGTCTTCGAACAATTGCCTGTGCATTCGGTGACAATGGAGTAAGCAATACTGACGTTAGGAATATGACACTAAGTAAGGATGGCAAATTAGTTGATGAAGTAGCGAGCCTTCATTAGTTGAAGTGGTCGTTATGTTTGCCGAATCTCCAACTGCCTTGACGAGCAGTGTTGTACAGTGTAGAGGTAGACTGGAAGAAAGTTAGGTCTGACATGTGAAGACTAAATTGTTGAATAACTGCAGAGGACCTCGCACAAATTGATTCTTTGATAGCACGGCAGCTTTGCGATTCCAAGACCTTCCACGCTCAATTTATCCCTCTGTCATATGAAAGGACTGGAGACAACCTGATCAGAGTTTCTGAAATACCTAAAAATAAATTTGCATCTGATATGCCCTCATTTTTTTTGTCTTCCAGTAGAGAGAATTTCCGAGAGCATTCCATTAACATCCACACATCGAATACAACCTACCTGTCAGCTGATTAAGGACTTTCCCATTGAATCATTAAGCGATGAAATTTGTTAACCGGACATGAGATTGAAGCTCTATTTGCCGATGCACAAAATTATGCTAAATAAACTAAGATGCCAACATTGCCAGAACTAACACAAGCCTACCAGCCTCTTGTGTTTTACAAACTTAATCCTAAATCTGCCATGGCATCAGTTCATTAAACGGATATGCCATTCTACCAACTATTTTTTATTTAGAGACTATGAGTAATAACTTTTAACTCGTTGGTACAAATGATAACACAGGTTTATTTCTGATACAAAAACATATAGCATTTTATTTCTCTGAATGTTCACAACGTCATCGCACCCCCTCTGCTCAAAAGAGACATACATCTCTTGGATCGAGTGCAGAGACGAGCAACCAAATGGGTGATAGAGTTGAAAAATAAACCTTACGACGATAGACTCCAGCTCTTGAGATTATTTCCACTGAGCTACAGGAGAATCAGAGGTGATCTGATTATGGCGTACAACATATCAAGCACACCAAACCATCCCAACGTGAGCATCTTACTGATGCATCACCACCACTCCCCTCGAGGCATTCCTCGAAAGATCGCACATCAAAGAGCGAATACTCAGATCCGTGCACACCTTTTCTCATTGCGAGTCGTCGCAAGTTGGAATGCTCTCCCAGCCGAGGTGACCACAACCCCCTCAGTGGACTGCTTTAACAAGAGACTTGATAATCACGTACTCACATACGGATTATCATATCCCTCGTACATGATGCATATCTTGAGACCTGCTAGTTGTTATCACTGCCATCTCCTCAGATCACTTACTTAACTATCTCGCCTGTGATCTCTGTTTCCTCTTCCTTGCTTACACTTCGGTTCTCTCTCACACTATTCACCACCAAGTGATATACTAAATCATCTGTATATTACTTAGTTCTGAAATGTTATTCATATTAGCATTAGAATTTATCCTTATTATACTTATTACCCTCCACATTGTTACTAACTGATCTCCGGTCTGCTGATGTGATAGCTTCTGGGATCTAGAAACTCTACTGCCCTGAAACAAACGTTTTCATTCAAATCCCGAGATATACAAACTCACAATCAACTGCTAACTGACTGAAATTAGACAGTCGAGTGGCTAGATCCCCCTTTCATTGGACACTACCGAACACCTAAAACCGTACCAAAAGAACAAGAATCAAGCGGAAATAAATCAACTGTGTTACACTAGCTCGTGAAAAAGATATTGGATATTGGATCCACATCGAATTTGTTTAGTGCTATTGGCGTTACAGTCCACTTCGCTTTTTGATTTTAGGAATGATTGTTTTCAAGGATCTGATATCAGGTGGGGTACACTTCGTTTCTGACTTTTCCAGGAGATGAGCTGTTTTCAGAAGGTCACAAGCCCAAATTAGTAGATGATGTTATTTACGAAGTCGATTCTGAGTTTCAATTTGTATCAAATGGAGTAGATGATAGACTTATCGGTGCCAACCCTTCAGGCGAAGGTGATGATGACGAAGTATGTGAAACGAAAGAAAGGGTTATCGGCTTAGTTCACGGAAGTCGACTGGTTCCTTGTCCTAGCTTTAAAGAACATTACAAATCACATCTTAAGGTAAGCTACCTGGTTCGATTTATGTTTCCAGAGCTACTTGAAGGCTATTAAAACACATTTACAAGAAAAGAATCCAGCTCGGGTAGAAATATTTGAAAACGGGATCAAGACATACATGCGAGATGTTTTCAAAAACATCGATGATTATGAGTTCTACATGGGTGAGACATGTAATTCTCAAGGCATGGTAGTATTGATGAACTTCCGAAGTGATGGGATGACACCTTACTTCGTTTTTTTCAAGGATGGCTTAGTTGAGGAGAAATATGTAAGTTGGTTTTCTTCTGTTTACATTGAGCTAGTGATCTACTTCCAGTTGTCGTCGGAATTTGGAACAACAGAACTCCAATTTGTAATTAATAAAAGCAATATACAAAGTTCGTTTCTGGATTACTACTTCTTTCGGCAAATAACATGTTACTGTGTTAACTAGTAAAGGTAGAGAAGTAGGTTGTATAGGGTGAACTTTGATGTATTATGGTCTAGCGAGCTACACCAGATTCTCTAGAACATCATGATTCTATCAATAAATCGGTTAATTCTTCACTAAAATGTAACCGTGTTGAGTAACTCAAAGTTACGTAGGTGTTTAGGTTCCGTTAAATAACAAACGTAGTTGCTAAGTAAGCAAAGTCATGACCCTGGTCAGATATATCTTGTGTGGTGTTTTTTTTCGAATTTGAAATCTCGTCTTGACAACGAGTGGTATGAGTCAATAGTGTTCTGACGAGCACCTCTACTATCGGTTATCATTACTTCATATACTTAGTAAAAACATAATCCGGGTTCTTGTGAGATTTGTTTTTCACAGCTGTGGCGTATCAACCAGAATAATAGTCTCTCCTCATCTCACGATGCACTTGGTTATCCTGAGACACTGATCCGGTAATTATGAATGTAAAAGCTTCTTCACATCCGATGTGCTATTGTTGCAAGCAGAAAGTAGTAACGTTTAACTTATGCTTAGTTTTATGAAATTACGTCATCCATTTTTTGTATACTCTTGTAATGCGTTGAGCAGTTTTATCAAATTTATCGTGTAGTAAGACTGAAGACGTCGCTAAACAATTCGGGATATCGGTATTAACTTTGAGGAAAAAGTGGATAATCGGGTCCTGATGAAACTTACAGTATTGATAGATATTAAAATTCAAAATCTAGTCAAATATTAATATTGTATCATCAAGTTTCTGCTATTTTTTTATTGCTCAGTACGAGGTTGTTGAAGTTACATGAATCTTGATGTCAGTGACCTTAAGAAGTCGATATCTTGACATGACCCATCTAAATGTATACTATGGTGAGTGTCGGCTCACTAATCTGTAGCAACCGGTATCCGATATAATACAGTCAATCAGTTATGACGTAGAACTTCGTACGTACGTACATTAGCTCAAATTGCCATACCGTAGCACAGAGACACCTGTCCATTCAAATCCCATAGTAGTAGAGGTTATAGAAGTATTAGCGGTGATCAAAAAGATTAGGGCTCGCAGATATTTTTCAAGAAGTGTAATTCTGTGAAATAACTTTAGGAGGAGAAAAGCAGTTGATGAAGAATTCAGAAGATCACAATTTTAGTGAAGACATAGAATGCATGCACCTGCTCCATTGCAAACGGTTTTGAGCCATGTTATTACAAGTCTCTAACCACCGACTGCTACCATCTGGCGGACACCAACTAGGAAGCCTACATTTACCAAAATGACTCAATCCAGTTGTCTGTGTCTTGATGAATTTGTGCTATGTTTTGGTTTGGCTACCCCTAGCTTTATTCGAACCCATTCCTACACCACAAAACATAGCTCAACGATGCAGTCGGTGGTTGGGCATTCGTAACACATGTCCCAACTACCTCAACTGATAAAGATTCACAACTTCGTCTGTTGGTATTCCATTCTTACCTAGTACGCGTTTGGCAGCTTCAGCCACATTTTGCATTGGGAAGGGGGAAGAATTGCATCCCGAACATGCTTGTATTGTTGCCTAGGGTAAACAAAAGACTGACATTTGTAACCGTCTTCACTAACCAGAGTTAAGTCATCGGCATATTCTAAGTTAACCAGCAAATCTACTGGTAAGAGTTCGACTCCTGAAAAGTCACATGATGCAACTGTCTATTTAAGAGCATGTCAATGACAAAATTGAACAAGAATGAAGAAAGTGGACAGCCCTGACATATATGCTCAGCTTTGCTATCATTTGGTAGAACTATAAGAGGTTTCCTTGATGCGGACGATTACGAGCTCGCACTAGAGCATGATCTGAATCTGAACATGTGCCTCAGAAAAAGCCACAATCTTCGAGGGAGCCTCTGTACCGATGACTGATAGCAGTGTGGTCTAGTTGGGTCGGCTGTGAGGGCCGCCAGGTTGTTTGCTGGAAATGGGTGATTATCTGAGCATAGCATAGACGATCACCATTATCTGTTCTTTGAGCCACGAGAGCATAAGATATAATCCCTTCGTATGCTGCTCGTCCCAACAACCGTTTATAGATAATGCCTAACGGTATATGAATCAGAAGACGAGGCGTTGATTACGTTCATTCTCGCACCACACAGGTCAGCAGGCTTCCTTAACTAGGACTCTGGAATCTCGTGACATCGATGCATGTTGCGTCTCCGAAAGACGCACACAAGATTCGAGTAGAATCATTTATCTGAGTTCACCTTGACATGACCAACTAGGTTCAAACTTCGTGTATCTAGAAGCCCTGCTGGTGTAGGTATGTCTGAGTCCTAGAGCAAAACTAGCTTTCTTAGACTGGATCACCGTAGACAGTCCCTTATGCTCTGTCCGACTAAACGGGACAGTATAGACTAACAAAGATAAATGAACTTGCCGTTGCCTCTTCGTCGTATGTGACTACGCTCACACTGACTGCAGTTCAGATGACATGAAAGATAAGTTTTATAGAAACCTCTCCAAAATGCTAAGCGCTCTGATATAGTAATGATGGTTGGTGACTTTAACTCTCAAGTAGGTAGACTCAGTGATAAGGAAAGACATCTGGGTGGATGTTATGATGTCGCGGATAATATAACAGATAATGGTGACTAGCTGCTGCAGAAATGCTCAGATAACCGCCTATTCCAAGCAAACACTAACTTAGGGCATAAGATGAAACATCTTTTGGTCTGGCAACCCCCAAAGCCGACCCAATGATGGACCCAACCAAATCACATCGGTGGAGAGGTTCTATCGAAGACTGCCGCTCATTCTGGAGCATTTGTTTAGACTCAGGCCATGCTATGATGCGAGCGCGTATTTGTTTGCGTCACACTGGACGTAGGGAACTTATCGCGAGGAAATCTGTTAGGGCTGTACTTAATGAATATATATTTCAGGGACAACTAGAAAAACAATTAAGTAGCCATGTAGTAAGTAATGTCCACCCTGAGGCAGCTTGGAATGATATCAAAAAGTATGTGGAAACCAGTGATATCTGCTACTAAGGTAAACTCTAAGGCTAAGAAGAAGTTTACTTCAGTAGCATCTACCGAAATGATGGATGCTCGAAAGCTCATCTCACCTGGCTCTGAGTACGGTGAGGAGCGGAGTCAGCGCAGGCCGGTAGAAAGCCTTCGCAATGATCGTTAACAGTGGTGGGTAGGGAAAGCAAGGGAGATGTAAAAGGCAGCGGCAATAGGCAACTATTCAAACTCATCAAGGAAACCGAACGTGAGTAAAACTAGTCAGCCAGATGCAAGGTAGAACTTCGTACGTAAGTACATCAGTTCATGTTGCCATACCACATCAGCACAGAGATATAATTGTCAATTCAAATCCAATAGTAGAATAGGTAGTACAGGTATTGGAAGTAATCGAAGAGGTTAGGATTAGAAGATATTATTCAAGAAGTATGATTCAGTGAGAAAAGTTTAGAAAGTCAAAACTAGAGTTTTAAAGATTCCCATTGTGAAAATTAGAACAACACATATAAGCGAACAATATTGTTTTCGATTAGATCGTCATCAGGCTTTACTCTAATATACATGAATATTTATATGAAAATGTTAAACCAATCAAGGCAATTTGAGTGATAATCACAATGAAATGAAAAAGATTACGTAACTACATCTAATAGGCAAAAGTTCAAGTGGATAATAGGAAGACAGGTGTACTGATAGTAGTAAGAAAATTTGTAAAATATGATAACTAAAGTAGGTCAAGGGTGGAAGAATAGAATTCAAATAATCATCAAAAAACATTACGTAATAAGCAGGTGTGTAAAAATAATAATAAAATTAAAATAAATAAATAAAATAAAATATATATATAATGTCAATCGTTAGTTACGTCATATCCGGCCACGGAAGAGATAGGGGTGTCACGAATTTCTTCTGAACACAAATTAGGGTTGAATGTACGTATTCCTATGGCTTCTGCAATGTGTAGGAGACGGGATCGAACTCCGTTGAGAAATGATGGGGGTATACGATAGATCACCCGAAAAGATCTAGATTTATCTACAACGTGACCACTATGTACCAGGTGTGCTAAGATAGAACTGCGTATTGTTTTTGACTGACCCTTCGTAAGCCATGCTGGGAGATGTTCACTCATTCGTTGGTTAAGTTGCCTGGAAAAAGATTTCTGTCCTTTCATATAGATTGGGACAATCAGTGATTGAGACCAGTCTGATAGGATTACGTCCAGATTCCACCTAAGATCTCAGTCAACTTAGTTGCTAAAACTGGACCACCATCCTTAAATATCTCAGGGGTCAGTCTATCAGGACCCGCAGCTCGTCCTCGTTTCAGATTTCCTAACGCTTTCTCAACCTCATTAAGACTAGGGGGGCTTACGTCGATTTGCCATTCAGGATGACTGGAGATTGTGGGTAACCGAATAGTGGCTCGAAGCCAGTTGAACTGATCCCTAAAGTGTTCTGCCCATCGATACAGTCTCCTGGATTGAGAATAAATAATAGTCCCATCATTTTCCGAGATAGTCTCACTTACACTAGGATTCCTAATACCAGTTTCCTTGATAAGTCGGAAAAGTTGTCTAGTGTTGCCGATCGCCGCTGCCTTTTCCATCGCTTTTGCTTTCGCCACCCACCACTGTTCGCGATCGTTACGTAGGCTTTTTATAATTCTGCGCTTAAGTTGACTTCGTTCTTCATCATGTTCAGAGTTAGGTGGGATGAGTTTTCGGGCATCCATCAGATCGGTGGATGCTACGGAGATCCACGGCTACATTCTAGTCTTATGGTCAACCTTACTAGCAGATATCACTGCTGTTTCCACAGCCTTTTTGAAATCATTCCATCCTGCCTCCGGATATGAATCGCTTATATGGTCGCCTAACTGTCTTTCTAGTTGCTCCTGAAATATATTCTTCGCCTTATTATCATTAGGTAAAACCCTATGAGGCTTTCTTACAGTGTCTTTCCTACGCCCAGTAAGCTTCAAACAAATACGCGCTCGCACTAGGGCATGACCTGAATCCAAACATGTGTCCTAGAACGAGCGACAGTCGGCTATCGAACCCCTCCATCGGTGGCTGATGGCAATGTGATCTAGTTGCGTCCAACGTTGAGACGAGTTCGGGGGTCGCCAGGTCAAGAGATGCTTTTCCTTATGCCTAAAGTTAGTGTTTGCTAAGAATAGGCGGTTGTCTGAGCATACTTGCAACAGACTGTCGCCATTGTCTGTTCTCTGAGCCGCGACACCATAACATCCACCTAGGTGTCTCTCCTGCTCACTTAGTCTACCTACTTGAGCATTAAAGTCACCAGCCACTAATACTATATCAGAGCGCCTGGATTTTTGGAGGAGGTCCGAAAGCTTTCTGTAAAACTCATCTTTAACCTCGTCTGAACTTCAGTCAGTGGGGGCATAGGCAGATACGATGAAGGGGCAACGGCGAGTGTCCCTATCTTTCCGAGTCCTCACTGTCCCATCTAGTCGGACAGCGCACAAGCGACTATCTACTGAGATCCAGTCAAGGAGAGATTGTTCAGCTCTACCACTCAATGCTATGCCTACGCCAACAAGACCCCTGGAAGCAGCATCAGGGCTACCGGATACACGAAGAGTGAATCGGGCTGCTTCTTTATTTTGGCAAGGTGAAATCAGATTAATAATCTTACTAGGATCCTGTATGCGCGTTTCCGAGACGCAGCATACATCGATGGCGCGAGACTCTATAGTCCTAGCTAAGGAAGCCTGTTGCCCTATTTGACCCAATGTCCGTACATTAAATGCTCCAACATGTAGTCTAGAGCGGGGTTTAAGGAGACCAGGAACGACGTTTCGCGAACTCGTGTCGTCTGCATTAGCTGTGCACTGTGATAAATGAATGTGAGAAGAGTTAGTCGTGGAGATAAGAGAGGTATTAGGGGGTGTAGGAAGGATTTGATTTTGACCAATTCGGTCTCGCGTGCTGTTATGGGTATGAGGGCGGTTGTCACTTCCCGGCTGCCCACACCGTGGAAGGTTTTTTCTTGAGGAACCTGAAAAGGAAAATAGATTAGTGTTGGTCTTAGAGACCTGGATGCGTGACCGCAGAGCCCAAGAGACAACTGCTTGAGGCCGGTCACGCTTGACCTTTTTATGAAACGTTTTTTGAGTATCAGCTCCGTTCTTAAAGGCCCTTAGTGGGCACCCTTACCCAAGGTGACGGAAATCCGTGAGTTACGGGAGGTGTGACATTTTTAGGGTCGACCATTTCTAACGCTTCCTTCCTTGTGAGAAGGCAGCATCGCTGCACACTTCGCCCTCAGACCTTGGGTAGCTGCTTTTAGTCTCATCGTTCTCCAATCGACCAGCCTAGCATGGTAGGACCTGCAGGAACATACGTTCCAGCCAGTATAGCTCGGTTGGGTCATCACGATAGGCAAGCCCGACCACCACGTCAGTGTAGCAGCTACGGTCGGGAGTAAAACTATCTCGGAAAGGGATGGTCTTATTATTCATTCATTCTCAACCCAGGAGATCGGATCGACGGGCAGAATACTTCAGGGATCAGTTCAACTGGCCTTCAGCCAAACTTCTGTTACCAACGATCTCTAGTAATCCTGAATGGCAAGTGGACGTAAGCCTTCCAAACCTTCATGAAGTTGTAAATGCTATAGGAAATCTGAAGCGAGGGAGAGCTGCAGGACCCGATAGATTGACTACTGAGATATTTAAGGATGGTGGTCCAGTTTTAGCAACTAGATTGACTGCGATCTTAGGTAGAACCTGTGAACTGGACTTAATCCCATCAGACTGGTCTCAATCACTGATTGTCGCAATTTATAAGAAAGGAAAAAAGTCTTGTTGTGACAATCACAGGGGAATAAGTCTAACTAATATAATTTCTAAATTGTTAGCCTCGATAATCCTTAGACGCCTAACTAGAGCTCGTGAACAGCAGACTAAAGAAAACCAGGCTGGTTCCAGACCTGGACGTGTCTCTATAGACCAGATGTTCACACTACATCAGGTACTACATCAGATACCCCACAATAATCGTCTTCCTGGACCATAAGGCGGCATTTGACTCTGTTGTTCATAGGGTCCTGTGGCAGTGTATGTCATTGAAAGGTGTACCAAAGAAGTACATTAACCTCATACAAGCTCTCTACTCGAACACCACTGGTCGAGCGAGAGCTTACGGCGAACTGTCAACAGAACTGATTACTTAAAGTGGTGTTCGTCAGGGCTCTCCACATTCCTGTTTGACTTCGTCGTAGACATGCTTTCAGAGTTAACTTTATCGTCTGATGGTTCCGGAGTGGACCTTTTACCAGGACACACTCTTGCGGACTTGGAATATGCTGATGACATAGTTCTATTCGGTGAAGACGCTGACAAAATGTTGTCTTCTGACTACCCTAAGCAAAAATGCAAGCGTGTTCAGGATGCGGTTTTCACCCTCGGTATGCAGAATGTTGCTTCTGGACTGGTTTGTATTGGCATCTGAACTGGTGATAGGGAGCGAAACATGGCCAATAAGAGAAGGTTACTGGTTTTCAATCATAGGTGTCTCCGAAGCATTGCTCGTGAATTGTGGGACAGCCGAGTAAGTAATGTTGTTGTTAGGAAACGGGTGCTAGGTTAGGATGGCAGATCAGTAGATGAAGTAGTGAAACATCATCACCGTAGGTGGTTGGGACATGTGTTACGTATTCCTAACCACTGACTTCTTCGTCGAGCGATGTTTCGCGATGTAGGAATAAGGTAGAAGAAAGCTAGGGGCGACAAGGCTAAAACGTGACAGAAATCCATGAAGTCACTGACAAGTGGACTGAATCATATTGGTAGGTGTCGACTGCCTGGTTGGAGCCCGCGAGATGATAGTAATCGATGGTTAGGAACCGTGAATGACATGGCTCAAAACTGTTTGCAATGGTGCAGGTGCATTTACTCTTTGCGTTCTCTCAAAGCCTAACCTTCAGAGTCCTCATGACCATTATCTTTTTCTTTTTAAGTTTATTTCACTAGATTCTACTTGAATAATATCTTGGAACTGTAAAATTTCCGATTACTGCTAATACTTTCACTATTTCTATTACCATGGAATTTGAATTCACAATTATATCTCTGTGGTAATGTGGAATGACAACAGTAACTGATGTACGTATGTATGAGGCTCTGCGTTGCTGTTGATTGATTGATTGATTGGTATGCAGAAGTAAAAACGGGAAATATTAGCTGGTGATTTATAATTTCTTCCTTTAATTAAGTATCTTAAATAAACAACGCATATTTATTTACCATGTTGATTATATATACTTATGTGTTGTGTGTTTTCACATGATTAAATGGAACCTCCAGGAAAACTTGGATGTTTTGGATGTGTGCATGAAGAAAAACGAACACTATTTTGAAGAGGATAGGTAAGGTAAAATTGGTTAGATCAGTTAAGCTTATCCAAACATCAGTATTTTAATGAAAAGTTAACCAAGTACTTAAAGTCAGGTAATTCTACTTATATATATTCAACCCAGACAAAAATGGAAAACCAAATTTTCTCTACAGGTCATGACTATTAAGAAGTGTTCAGACAATTGTTTGATTTTATTCTTAGAGATAGAAATCAATACATAAAGGTATCAGTTTATGCTGCCTCATTGACCGATATTTATTTGACTGAGCGTACGTTCATCTACAAATATCTTTTCAACAGTCACCAGTATATTTGTATCATAATATAACTACCTTGCTGTCAACATAAGACTAATGTATGTCCATTCATTTAGAAGAGAGTAGAAAAGTCGTATTTTCTTTTATTGTAAAATCCTTTCATAACCAGGCTTCATAGCTACTTTAACATCGTGAATAAATTTTTTAGAATGAAATTTAAACGTTACATCATCTCCGAAATTCTCTAAATACAACTAAATTTATGAAATGCACAAGTTTATGCGATAATATCACAAAATATTTTCAACTGATAAACTCACTCTCAATACAGCAAAATAAGTTGACATGCGTATTCTAGAATAGAAGTGACAATATATGGTGCTTTCTATTCGAGCACATAAACATTTCCCTTCTCATTTAAAGTTATCTACACATTTTATCAGAGATTTTCTATGTAAGAATTAGGATTTTAAGTGAAGACGATAATAACTAATTTTGGTTGTTAAAGTATATTATGCTCGCTTTGAAAACTAATTTTTCACTTACATGCTATGTAGGAATTAGACACTGATCCACAGCGGAAAAAACATCAAGCCCTCTGACTCCGATTTGTAATGGAAATTAATTGTCTGGCATAATGACCTCAGGAATGTTACTACAACTTTGATACTAAACTTCCGAATTGTTGCTCATGAATAGTAAATCAGAGGTTTATGAAGACTTAGGGTCAATCTTACCGACCGTAGCTGCTACCTTCACGTGGTGGTCAGGCTTGCTTATCCTGATGACCCAACCGAGCTATGTTGGCTGAAACATATGTTCCTGAAGGTTCTACCATGCCAGGCAGGTCGACTGGAGAACGATGAGACTAAAAGCAGCTACTCAAGGTCTGAGGGCGAAGTCGTACTGCTGACTGCAGAGGGGTGTGACAGCAGTAAGGTGTTTCCCTCGGACAATCAGCTTCTGCAGCGATGCTGCCTTCTCACAAGGAAAAAAGTGTTAGATAAGGTCGACCCCAAAAATGTCACATCTCCACTTACTCCACGGATTTCCGTCTCCGTCGATCAGGCCTTTTAAACAAGAACGGAGCAAACGCTTTAAGTTCTACCCATTAAAAGGCGTGCGTGACCGGCCTCAAGCAGTTTTCCCTTGAACTCTGCGGTCACGTTCGCAGGTCGTTAAGACCGACACTAATCTACTTTCCTTTTCCGGTTACTCAAGAAACACCCTTCCACGGTATGGGCAGCCGGGAAGTGAGAACCGCCCTCATATCCGTACCACCACACGAGACCAAATTGGTCAAAATCAAATCCTTCCTACACCCCTTAATATCTCTCTTATCTCCACGTCTCACCAGAAACCTTGTACTAAATTACATGTTGGAGCTTCTAATGTTCAGACATTGTGTCGAATAGGGCAACAGGCTTCCTTAGCTAGGACTTTAGACTCTCTCGCAATCGATGTATGCTGCATCTCTGAGACGCACGTGCAGGATCTAAGTAGCGTTATTCACCTGACCTCATCGTGTCAAAATGAAAAACCTGGTCGATTTACTTTTCGTGTATCTAGAAGCCCTTTTGCTGTTTCTCACGGTCGCACTGGCGTAAGTATTGCATTGATTCCTAGAGCAGAACGAGCTCTCCTAGACTTGATCCCAGCAGATAGTCGCTTGCGCGCTGTCCGACTAAACGGGACAGTAAGGACTCGGAAGGATAGGGACACTCGTCGTTGCCTCTTCGTAATATCTGTCTACGCTCCGACTAACTGCATTTCAGATGTGTTTTACAGAAACCTCTAAACTTCTTCAAAAAGTTAGGCGCTTTGATATAGCAATAATGGCTGGCACATTTAGTGCTCAAGTAGGTAGACTAGGTGAAAAGGGAAGACACGTAGATGGATGTTATGGTGTCGCGGCTCAGAAAACAGATAATGGACCGTCTGTTGTAAATATGCTCAGATAATGCTCATGCGGAGACAGCTTGGAATAATATCCAAAAGGCTGTGGATCATAGCAGCATCCGCCGAACTGATGGATTCTCGGGAACTCATCCCACCTGGCTCTGAACATGATGAAGAGCGAAGTCAGCTTAAGCTCAGGCTGATAAAAAGCCTTCGCAATGATCGTGAACAGTGGTGGGTAGCGATGGCAAGCGCGATGATAGGTAACAGTAGAAAAATTTTCCACCTTATCAAGGAAACCGGTACTGGGAATCCGAATGTAAGTGAAATTATCTCAGAGAAGGATGTGCTTATTGTTCATTCTCAATCCAGGAGATTGGATCGATGGGAAGAACACTTTAGAGAATCACTTAACTGGCGTTCAGCCACACTTTAGTTGCCCATGATCTACAGTAATACTGAATGGCTAATCGATATAAGTCCTCCTATTCCTTATGAAGTTGAGAAAGCGATAGGAAATCTGAAGGAAGAGATAGCATCGGGTCCTGATAGATTGACCCCTGAGACTTTTGAGGATGGTGGTCCAGTTTTAGCAGGTGGATTGACTGACATTTTTGGTAACTGATTGTTGTAACTGACTGACTGACTGAATAACGTCACTCTTCAGTAAAATAGCTACAACACGTCCTGTAAGTTATAAAATATCGAAATGAAAGCCTATTTTCAAAAAAAGTTGACTGTGTTTGCAGTATTCGATTTTTGCATTGATTATTACTTCATATTAATAAATAACTGCTTCTGAAGATGAAATTTAAGTTATTGTTTTAAAAACATCCTTGATGCTGTTAATGTAATTAGAAAAAACCATTGTAATAAAACCTAACACTCGTCAACTGATATTACTTACTTACTTACGCCTGTTACCCCCAAAGGAGCATAGGCCGCCCACCAGTTTTCGCCAACCAACTCTGTCCTGGGTTTCCCTCTCCAGTCCTGTCCAATGTTCGTTCATTCTTCTCTTGTCTTTCTCTATTTCTCGGCGTAATGTGTTCCTTGGCCTTCCTCTTGCCTTGAGGGTTACATGTCAGGGTTTGTCTCGTGACGCAGTTAGGTGCTTTTCGTGGTGTGTGTCCTATCCACTTCCACCGCTTCTTCCTGATTTCCTCCTCCACTGGAATCTGGTTTGTTTTCTCCCACAGTGAGTTGTTGCTGATCGTGTCTGGCCAACGAATCCGAAGTATTTTGCGTAAACAGCTGTTAATAAACACCCGTGTCTTCTGGATGATGCCTTTTGTGGTTCTCCAAGTTTCCGCTCCATTAAATAGAATTGTCTTGACATTTGTATTGAAAATTCTGATTTTGGTTTTGGTTGAAAGTTGTTTGGAGTTTCAGATGTTTTTCAATTGTAGAAATTCAGCGCTTGCTTTACCGATTCGCGCCCTCACATCTGCATCGGATCCACCTTGGTTGTCGATTATGCTGCCTAGATATGTAAAGTTGTTAACGTCCTCCAAGCAACTTCATCAAGAGTGATTTGGTTGGCGCATGTTGTGTTGTATCGTAGAATTTTGCTTTTTCCTTTATGTATGTTGAGACCTACTGCTGCAGAGGCTGCTGCTACACTGGTCGTCTTCTCTTGCATTTGTTGTTGCGTGTGCGATAGAAGAGCCAGATCATCTGCAAAGTCCAGATCGTCCAGCTGCGTCCTTACTGTCCAGTTGATACCGTGCTTCCCTCCAGATGTTGACGCTTTCATAACCCAGTCGATCACCAGGAGAAAGAGAAAGGGTGAGAGTAAGCAACCTTGCCTGACACCGGTCTTCACCTCGAAGGAGTCTGTTAGCAGTCCCTCGTGTACGATTTTGCAGTTGAATCCATCATAAGAATTCCGTATGATGTTGACTATTTTCTCAGGCACACCGTAGTGTCGAAGAAGCCTCCACAGTGTTTTCTTATCCACGCTATTGAATGCTTTCTCATAGTCGATGAAGTGGATGTAGAGTGGTGAGTTCCATTCAATTGATTGTTCCACAATGATCCGTAATGTAGCAATTTGGTCAGTACACGATCGATCCTTACGAAATCCGGCCTGTTGATCTCGAAGTTGGGCGTCTACGAAGTCCTTCATTCTGTTTAGCAATATCCCGTTGAAAACTTTGCCAGGTATTGAGAGAAGAGTGATGCCTCTGTAGTTTTCACACTTGCTGAGATCGCCTTTCTTTGGTATTTTGATCAGGTTTCCTTCTGTCCAATCTGATGGTACTTGTTCCTCATACCAAATCTTCTTGAAGAGGATGTGAAATATTTTCGCAGTTGCTTCCACATCTGTTTTCATTGCCTCTGCTGGAATGTTGTCTGGTCCTGCTGATTTGCCGCTCTTGATTTGTCTGATGGCCATACTGATCTCCTCGATTGTAGGTGCGCCAATATTAATTGGGAGGTCCGTGGATGCTGCGTCGATGTTGGGTGTGTTCAGTGGAGCTGGTCGATTCAAGAGTTCCTTAAAGTGTTCTACCCACCTATTTCGCTGTTCTTCAGTGTTGCTGATTGCTTTGCCTTCCTTACTTTGCACTGGTCGTTCTGGTTTACGATAGTTCCCGGCGAGCTTCTTTGTTGTTTCGTACAATTGTCTCAAGTTTCCGTCTCTTGCAGCCTTTTCCGCCGTCATTGCTAGATCTTCCACATATTTTCGTTTGTCAGCTCTGATGCTCTTCTTCACTTCCCTGTTTGCTTCTTTGTATGCAGCTTGTGCGGTAACTTTCTCCGCTCTTGTTCGGCTGACGTTGATTGCTGCCTTCTTGTTCCTCCTTTCTTCAATTTTTTCAAGAGTACCAACAGAGATCCATTCCTTGTGATGGTGCTTCTTGCGACCAAGGACCTCCTGACATGTTGAAGTGATTGCCTCCTTAATCCCTTTCCGATTGTACTCCAATGTTGCGTCCTCTCCAGTGAGTAGATCCTGAAAGGCCTGGAACCTATTGGTGAGGGCTATCCTGGATTCGTTGAGCTTTACAGTATCCCGAAGAAAGGCTGTATTAAACTTCTGTGATGTCGTCTGTCCCGTTGTTCAGTGCTTCTTTAGTTTCAGTTTCATGTTGGCGATCAGCAAATGGTGATCTGAGGCTATATCAGCTACTCTCCTGGTTCTCACATCCTCCATAGTCCTTCTGAACGTTTTGTTGATACAGATATAATCAATTCGGTTTCGAGTAGTGTGGTCCGGTAAAATCCATGTAGCTTTGTGTATGCGTTTGTGCGGGAATATTGTGCCACCGATGACCAGTTTATTGAAGGCACATAGGTTTGCAAATCTCTCACCGTTTTCGTTTCTTTCTCCCAGTCCATGTCGTCCCATGATGTCTTCATATCCAGTGTTGTCCATGCCAACCTTGGCATTGAGGTCTCCCATAAGAATCGTCAAATCCTTTTGTGAACATTTCTCGACGATTGATTGCAGTCTTTTGTAGAATTGGTCTTTAACGTCGTCATTGTAGTCATTGGTAGGTGCATAACATTGGATGACATTCATTGTAATGTCCTCATTATTTGTTTTGAAGGATGCTTTAATGATCCTGGGTCCATGAGATTCCCATCCTATCAGTGCCTTTTGTGCATGTTTGGACAGCATCAATGCAACTCCTTGTGTATGTGAAGCATTTACCTCTTCATGACCAGAGTATAACAGCAGTTCCCCTGAAGCTAGTCTCAGTTGTCCTACCTGTTTCCAATGCGTTTCACTGATGCCGAGCACCTCGAGGTTGTATCTTTTCATCTCTGCCACAACTTGAAATAGTCTTCCAGTCTCCCACAATGTACGAACGTTCCATGTACCTAAAAGAATGGTCGGTCTGGTTGTCAGAAGAGGCATTGGGCCCGTGACTTCCGAGGGAACTCGGCTTTCATCACGCGATGTCATAATTCTTCTTGCAACTCCCAGGGCAGAGTGAAAATGGTTTGAATTATTTTTTCTGGTTAGCGTTTTTTTGGCAAGTTAGTTTTTGACGGAATGGGGTCGCCAACCACATGTCCAACCCTCCTCCTTTACCCGGGCTTGGGACCGGCGGAGTTCGTCAACTGATATGCTTGGAACTATTTCAAGTTCACTTTACTCGGTAAACGAGAGCGAAGACAAATGTTCCAGTGACACGATAGGTTATTGTAATCCGTTCTCCCGGGCCCAACTAACTATATCGAGAAGTCTTGATAAGACGTAGAAAGTGTATTCTACAAGCACCCTGAAAATACGAGGTCGACAAGCACATAAATCGAGTTTATTTATACATGATAAAAACGTCCTTGGGAGAGCCACAAAAACAGCTTAGTAAAATTATACATCAACCAGTGACAGCCAATGACTTTCGGAGTAGGAAGTGTAATCTCAAGGTCAACCGAGCAGCCCATGCGCAAAAACACCTTTCTCAAGTGAATTCTGGGGATCGAGCTTCTCCGACAACTGGATGTTTGGACTAACATATTATGTAGATAAACGAATTTTAGGGAATCAATAAGTCGTAAACGCCCAGCAGTCACTGAATACTAACAATCAAATTAACAGATAGAATATAAATACTTTTCTAGTAGTTGTGTAGTAAACAAAAAATAGATCGTTATTTGTTTTTAACGATAACCTGAAAATTCAAATGAACAATAAATAACGGTATTTTTACTTTCCAATTCAATTGTGTTCCATATATATATTCAAGTCACTTAATATAATCACAACCAGTCTCAAGATCGATATGCAAATAGGTTTCGAAACAAAAGACACTGTCATATTAAAGTACAGTAGTGATATTTTTATGTAATGATGATTACTTTGTATCTTATTGTGCGCTTAACTCGAATTATAATACAACACATTAGCTTGTATGCATTCCTTTTTACGATCTTCATGTCGTGGTTCATTCATGATTACCAGAATATGTTTTGGACCAACCTATGAATCGTTACTAGTTTTTGTATTACAGTAACTAAAATCAATACTTCTACTCATTACAAAAGTATAATAATATTTAAATTCTTTATACAATACAATTGTAATATTAAAATATCATCGGTTAACTTAAAGAAAAATCCACCAGTAATCTAGCATATTCTTTTAAAACAATCACTTTTCAGTGGTTATAGAAAACATTTCAGATAGTTAAAAAATTTTGATATAAAAGGACTGGAAACTATTTCTTAAATGTTCATTGTAGAGGTGAAAAATATGAAAAAGAAAGCATGGTTCTAATTAACTGAACAAATCAAAACCGCAACTGAACGTCTAATAGGAACTACCCCAGTTTAGAGATTGTTAGGATATTCATCAAATATCCTAAGAGAATTATTTTTGTAAGTCTAATTCTGTTGGTCAATTCCTACTGGTCAATATCATGGTCATCCTAGCTATCAATGTCACGTACTTCGATGTTGTTTCCCATTGGTCGTCCTAGCTATCAATGTCACAGACTGCAATGTTGTTTCCTATTTGACCTAACTGTATAAGTATGCATTATCTGTAAAGCTCATTATTCCTTCACTCCTGTACTCGACCCCATAAACAACTTCATCTAACGGTGTTGTGTTCTGATATATTGGAGATTTGGGAACAGTATTAGGGGTCGTACTGGAATATCTGAATTTGGTAAATCGGTAGGATTTCGAATAGCTACAGAGCAGCATTGTAACAGAGATCAAGGCCTAAAACTAACTAGTGTACTCAATAAAAACCAAGTAGCATAATAAATTGCGTTTTCTCCCCTAGTTTGAACTCCTTAGTAGGACACAAATGACGAACTGAACACAAGACCTTAAGGTTTCACGAGAAGCCTGTCACTTTTATACCATTGTGCCGGAATACAATAGCCTACATTCTCAACTTTAGTTAACTTGGGACGTTATTTAAGGAATATCTACTATCATTGATAATAATCGGCTTCCCATAAAATAAAATCAGTAATGATAAATATATCTCCGTTTCACAATTTTTTGTTATATATATATATATATATATATATATATATATATATATATATATATATGTTTCAACTATGCAATGTTCCACTTGGAAATCTGAAATCATTTTACACACAAATACGAGTTAATATAACACAACAAACTATTTATAATTTATTTGCAGTGATCGATTAACAAACAGCCAGTTGTTAATGAGTTACAAGTTGGTGAGATAATTTGGTGACATTATGACACAAATATCAGTTAACTAGATGAACGGATTAAGCAAAACAATCAATATTTGAGTGAGAGTATACTGAACAACTCTAAAAAACAACACTTTCAGGTTGTATTAAGGTAAAACGTGATTTTTGAATACATTCAAAATTACTGTTAGATAAAAATGCAAAAGAATTCACACGTAATTAACGTTATTACTAAGTATAAAGTTACAGGTTACGACATCCATGACTTTGATGACAAATATATTGGCAATTTAAACATCGAAATATGAAGTCAATAAAGTAGTAGTGTGGTGAGCGCTACTTATAAGTAGTACATGACGCATGTGTAAACGTAATGTCTGGCAGCAGAAGATGGGGGAAGATCAAGAAAGAAAGGGTGGGAACACAATGGAATTTGTATGAAACGCATGAATAGTGAAAGTCAGACAATGGATTGAAGATTTGCAAATTAACGGTTACGATATGGTTTTCCTATTTTACTGAGTAACTATGTAATTTTCGTTAAATACAATCAGGTTGCCCTCGCCTGTGTTCTCCTTCACTACAGCAGATGTAAGAAGAGATTTACTGTCGACTTGGAAAAAGTGCGGTGGGAGTAGGTTTGTTCCTACGGATAACTATCATATCCAGAGACATTTCCTCCTTAAGACAGAAACTTACGCCTGTTACCCCCAAAGGAGCATAGGCCGCCCACCAGTTTTCGCCAACCAACTCTGTCCTGGGCTTCCCTCTCCAGTCCTGTCCAATGTTCGTTCATTCTTCTCTTGTCTTTCTCTATTTCTCGGCGTAATGTGTTCCTTGGCCTTCCTCTTGCCTTGAGGGTTCCATGTCAGGGCTTGTCTCGTGACGCAGTTAGGTGCTTTTCGTGGTGTGTGTCCTATCCACTTCCACCGCTTCTTCCTGATTTCCTCCTCCACTGGAATCTGGTTTGTTTTCTCCCACAGTGAGTTGTTGCTGATCGTGTCTGGCCAACGAATCCGAAGTATTTTGCGTAAACAGCTGTTAATAAACACCCGTGTCTTCTGGATGATGCCTTTCGTGGTTCTCCAAGTTTCCGCTCCATTAAATAGCATTGTCTTGACATTTGTATTGAAAATTCTGATTTTGGTTTTGGTTGAAAGTTGTTTGGAGTTTCAGATGTTTTTCAATTGTAGAAATTCAGCGCTTGCTTTACCGATTCGCGCCCTCACATCTGCATCGGATCCACCTTGGTTGTCGATTATGCTGCCTAGATATGTAAAGTTGTTAACGTCCTCCAAGCAACTTCATCAAGAGTGATTTGGTTGGCGCATGTTGTGTTGTATCGTAGAATTTTGCTTTTTCCTTTATGTATGTTGAGACCTACTGCTGCAGAGGCTGCTGCTACACTGGTCGTCTTCTCTTGCATTTGTTGTTGCGTGTGCGATAGAAGAGCCAGATCATCTGCAAAGTCCAGATCGTCCAGCTGCGTCCTTACTGTCCAGTTGATACCGTGCTTCCCTCCAGATGTTGACGTTTTCATAACCCAGTCGATCACCAGGAGAAAGAGAAAGGGTGAGAGTAAGCAACCTTGCCTGACACCGGTCTTCACCTCGAAGGAGTCTGTTAGCTGTCCTTCGTGTACAATTTTCCTTTTCCCGGGCTTGGGACCGGCAATAGCCCTGAAGGTTCTACCGGCGGAGCTTAAGACAGAAAATATAAGCTTTTATGTAGCGTTGATTCTGTTTCGCCCGTGGATTTCCGGTGTGGATAGTATAGTTTACAAAACCAACTATTAAGAGATTTGTCTCAAGTATTTGTCCCTCACTGCAGTCAAACTTATCAGTTGATAAAACAATTAATACGATTATAATTTGTTTCCAAAATGTAGACAATCAAAAGTATGAATTACCCACAGATACATCGATACTTGTCCCAGCCGGTAGTTTATTACTCGTTTACCAAGTTTTCCGGAGACTGATTAACGACGGTTTAATTGTAAATGTGAGACCTAATACATATATGACTTCAAGAACGCACACCTTATACATCTCTATTAAACCAATGGTTATGTGTTGAAAATTTTTGGTTACAAGTTACGTACAGCGTGCAGAACAAAGAATTGTGTTTGGTGAATATTTGTTTAATAATAGTATTCGTTCGGAACAATATAAAACAATTTAACATTGCTATTACCATGACGTAAGAAATTGAAGATCTTGCATCAAAACAGGAATAAAGCATATTCACCTTGGAAAGACTACATGCTTCTCTTCCGTATCCCGAGTTGTTTGACTTATATATAATGTATATAGTATATAATATATAGAATACATTTTGCTCAAATCTCGCATAAAAAGTATCAAATCACCTTCACTTGCATGTGACTTAAATCAAACATGACATCTAAAATCACCAATTATGATTACCCGTCACATTTTAAATGAGTTGAAAGGTTCTACCATGCCAGGCAGGTCGATTGGAGAACGATGAGACTAAAAGCAGCTATTCAAGGTCTGAGGGTGAAGTCGTACTGCTGACTGCAGAGGGGTGTGACAGCAGTAAGGTGTTTCCCTCGGACAACCAGCATCTGCGGCGATGCTGCCTTCTCACAAGTAAAAAAGGGTTAGATAAGGTCGACCCCAAAAATGTCACACCTCACGGATTTCTGTCTCCGTTGGTAAGGGTGCCTACTAAGGGCCTTTAACAGCGGAGCTAATACTCAAAATTCCCTTCATAAAAAGGTCGTGCGTGACCGGCCTCGTACAGTTGTCCCTTGGGCTCTGCGGTCACGCTCCCAGGTCTCCAAGACCAACACTAATCTATCTTCCTTTTCAGGTCCCTCAAGAATCAACTTTCCACGGTGTGGGCAGCCGGGAAGTGACAACCGTCCTCATACTCATAACAGCACACAAGAGCAAATTGGTCAAAATCAAATCCTTCTTACACTCCGTAACATCTCTCTTATCTCCACGACTAACTCTAGTCGCATTCCCTCAGCTCACTGCACCGCTAATGCAGACGAAGCAAGTTCACGAAACGTCGTTCCTGGTCTCCTTAAACCCCGCTCTAGACTACATGTTGGAGCATTTAATGTACGGACATTGTGTCAAATAGGGCAACAGGCATCATTAACTAGGACTTTAGAATCTCGCGCCATCGATGTATGCTGCGTCTCGGAAACGCGCATACAGGGTCCTAGTAAAATCATTGATCTGATTTCACCTTGTCGAAATAAAGAAGCAGCCCGATTTACTCTTCGTGTATCTGGAAGCCCTGATGCTGCTTCCCGGGGTCTCGCTGGTGTAGGTATAGTATTGAGTCGTAGGGCAGAACTAGCTCTCCTAGACGTGGTCCCTGTAGATAGTCGCTTGTGCGCTGTCCGACTAAACGGGACAGTAAGGACTCGGAAAGATAGGGACAATCGCCGTTGCGTCTTCATCGTATCTGCCTATGCCCCCACTGACTGCAGTTCAGACGAGGTTAAAGATGAGTTTTACAGAAAGCTTTCGGACCTCCTCCAAAAATCCAGGCGCTCTGATATAGTAATAATGGCTAGTGACTTTAATGCTCAAGTAGGTAGACTAAGTTTAAATGAAAGACACCTAGGTGGATGTTATGGTGTCGCGGCTCAGAGAACAAACAATGGTGACCGTCTGTTGCAAGTATGCTCTGATAACCAACTATTTCTAGCAAACACTAACTTTAGGCATAAGGAAAAACATCTGTTGACCTGGCGACCCCCGAACTCGTCTCACCGTTGGAACCAACTAGATCACATCGCCATCAGCCACCGATGGAGAGGTGATTGGTATCACTTGATTAAAAGTTGTTTTGTAATTTTGAAAATTTGATGAAATATCGAAGCAGATAAAGTTGAGTCATCACAGATCTACGTATAAAATGCTTTCGTTAGATTAATAGCTTTCTCTTTCTCTAAACCCATGAGCACAATCTTTTGGCGAAATTTGATAATATTTAGAAACGAAATTCAGGATGTGTGTTCTCGTTCATGAGAGACTCGTCAGTTGGATTTATTGGCGACTTAGGGCTAATATCATCCACTGAACTACTGAGTTCATATAGCCACTAACTTGTATAAAATGTGTGGACTTTATTGTAAAAGTTTGTATTTTTCTGTTGTCGGTGTTTAGAACTGCGAATGATCAATCTGTTTTGGTATGTGCATTCCGAAATGATCAATTTGTCATTGTCATACAGTCACTGGAATTCTTAAGAACAATCATGAAGTAACCTGAACAAGCTTGGAAACAATCAACAAACTGATATTGTAAGTTCCTCTCATAGAAACCTTTAGACCTAGCAAATCTAGGTAGAAAAATCGTAAATGATATTCCTCTACCTTTTTGAAAATTAAAATTTATCTACATTAAGGTCTTAAAAACAATAGACATATATTGATACAATATATTTATAAAGTTTGTACTGTCACTTTAGGCTTATTGTTTTCACTAAGGTCAGTCTTGTTCGAGCTTGACTTTTTTCTAGAAGCTTTAAGCTTCGGTTTGACTTTAGTTCCATTTGACAAATCAGATGATTCTTGTTTATCACTCCCGATTTGGTTTTTGTGGTAATCCGTTAAATGTTGCGACTGTTAAAAATTGACAGCAAATACACAACAATACAAATTGTAGAGTATTAAAACTAACAATGAAACAAAGTTGACTGAAAAAGTAGAACATATATACGTATTTAAATCAAATATATAGATATTACTCAAATAACAGAGAAACCATAACGACGCACTTTAGTGTTCATACTTTAACTTTTATATTCCTAACACAAATAAAGTGGATGACGGTTTGGACTTCAGACATTCAAATGGCCGTGTTATGCATCATCCTGAAGCTTCCTGCAAATATCGCAGCGAATAAAATCATAAACCAATTTAAAAGTCCGTTAGCTTCGTGTATCGCAATAGATACAATTTTAAAAATACACCAGTTGACTCAAATTGTTTATTTATATCCTACCTTTGAAATGTGGTTCACCGATTGAGGACTCAACAGTTGTAGCACTGGGTTATCCAACTTACGGGAGCATCTATAATCTATCTGAATTTTAAATAGTAGAAAAAGTTGAATTTAATTAAATTCCGCCTTCAGTGGTATTGCGGTGGTAGAGTAAGATTGTCAATTGAATTTCTGTTGTTGACGCTACTAACCGATAATTTGACCGGAAAAAACACTGAACTCATTCGATCGAGACTTTGAATAAGATGAAGCTTCTGAATAAGTCAAAAGTTGCAACATCCTTTCCAGAGAAATATCCCAATAATGAGTACGACAATATATGTGCCCCTTCTCACAGTCAATAAATAATTAATACACACTCTAGCCTATTTTTAATTGCATTTGGCACATATATATCCAAAAAACAAATTATGACAATAGGTTAATAACCTTCAGGTTATTGATTAATTAAGTCGAATCTGGATACAATTTACAAAGGACACATATACCAAAAAAAGATTGGTTGATTACAGATCTTAAAATCATAACGGTAAAATACAAACCTTTACAAATACAATTTAGACTTGTTTACTGTTCTTACAATAATAAAAGTAATAATAATATTAAAGATAATAAACGGAAAAGGAAGCAATAGCTTGTGTTATTTTCCAAAATCACGAATACAGTCTGACAATGAAGATTTACATATAAGTACGCAAAATATCCCTAAACTTATCATTTCTCCTTAGCTATTTTTTGTAAGATATTAAAATTAAAACATAATTTACTACAAACATTTCCCTTTCTACTGTTTGAGACAATATTAGTATTGCATAATGTTTATAATTTTAACTCATTCACTAGGTACTCAGATATGGGGGTTAGTGATAATATTTGGAGAGTGTAATGAGAAGACGAAAATTATCAGTACTATGTGATATATTATTAAACCAACACATTTCGAACAATCTGATCACGCATGTACTTGTTAAGAACATTTATATATGAAAAAGAAAAAGTCAACTAGACAAATGTAGTCACATAAAATTCCAATAGTCTTTTTAAAAGGTGCGTTTATGAACAAAGCATTCACATTTAAAAAAAACACTGGTTTTTTCCTTGATATTATTATCTCCTAAACAATCGACCAACTCAAAAGAATCCTTCAGAGAATACTTACATCAGCGCCTTAGAATAGGATCCAATAATTTTTTCAACCATTGAGCCAGGTTTTGTCAGTGATCAATACATGGATAAAATCGGACACAAATGTTTGGTTTATGAATTTTAGGTGATCCATACAAATGACAGGTCTGAATTTATTCCTCCTTATAGTTAACTAATTTCTATAAATTCGACATCGTGAATAAAAATTGACTCAAATGACCCAATACGAATAGATGATAAACATCCATGGTTTTCGATTGCTAAATACATATTTGAGACAGGTCATAAGACTGATTTTCTAATTCGGCACTCGTTGTGGTGTATAAAAGTGTTAAATGATGAATACTAATGTTTATTGAAGCATTGGCCATACGAAAGTTTAAATCTTCTTTTATGTATTCAAAATTAGTTTGTCCTCACCTTAAAACTACCTTGATAATATTGTATTATTATTATTATCCAGGGTGGTGAGTTTCACATTTATTTTCTTTCTTAACCTTAAACTCCATTTGTTTAGTTGACTTTCTGCTTTTCATATATATATATATATATATATATATATATATATAAATGTTTTAGGTATAATCGAAGCTAACAATTTAGTCACTATATTAGTTAGACTGATTCATCAGTGATTGTCACAAGAGGACGTTTGTACTTTCATATAGATTGGGATAATCAGGTTTTAAAAGTGTTAACGTTTTGATATGATTATAAAAAAAAATATTATCTTCAATATATCATTCGAGATTAGTATCAATATGAATTGTCTAATGAGAGGTGATATAAAAAAGAAACAATACTACTGCCTACCGCTGTGTTCAAGTACTCATTTTAAGTAACTTAACTTAGAGAATAATCGTTTCTCTGCCTTGTTCAACAAATTTTCAATATTGATGATCCAACCAAATATTTAAGTGTATAATTTTGTAGTCTGTTTAGAAATACTTGTCTTCTTTAAAGAATTATTAATAATATCGAGTGGGATAAATCAAGGCATTTACAGACAGAGATCAAAATGGAGAATTTCAATGATTATAACTCTAGTGAGTTATTGCTCCCATTTCTACTGAGTGATACAATCAGTATGATTTGCTGCCTATTTGAATTCAACGAAGTTACGAAGTATTTTTTCATGATGAAAATGAATAAATTAAACATAAATAAACTGCTGAACAGTTATTATTTTTATTTGTTTTATACTGTTGTAATAAATAAAATAAAATCAACTCATTAATTACCAGTTGAGGATTTCTTCGAACAAAACAAAATACATCTTCCACAGTTATTGTTGAGCGTTTTGCATGCCGACTAAATGTTTCTAGATCTGTAGCAAGGATTTGGTGAAAACGAAAAATTAATTCAGTCAATAAACAAATTATATCCATGTTGACTTCACATTGCTCTTTATTAGCTATTTCTTGAGCAATTTTTGTACACCTATAATGCAATTCAGCTTTGTATTCCTAGGAAGCAACAAATGGTTTAACACATGAAACGGTATCAGATAGAAAAATCAAATAAAATATTATTACATGTTAGAAAATGCGGAACAAATGAAAAAATTTAGCTTACACTGAAATTACACAACTTATCAGTACTGGAGGTTACATATTACTAATGTTAATCAATAGGCGATCTCATCAAACTAGGATGATTAAAACACTGAACTTATTTTGTTAGGTTGATTTAAGTACGAGAACATAAGTAGTACCAAATCAATCAACGGGGTTTCAGGAGACAAGGAATGACGTTTCGTGAGCTCAAACCGTTTACTTCAGCGGCGCGAGGTGAAAAACGATCGAAGGAAGGGTTGCTCGTGGAGATACGAGAGTTATTAGGTGTAGGTGCAGAAAAGATCTGATTGTGACCCATTTGGTCTCATGTGCTTTTGTGGGTATGAGGGTGGATGTTACTCCCCGGCTGCTCACACCGTGGAAGGGTTCTGGTTGTCAGAAGAGGTATCGGCCTCATGACTTCCGAAGGAATTCGGCTTTCATCATGAGACTTCATAACTCTTCTAAATGAAGACTTTCTAACTACTCCCAGCGCAGAGTTTAAGTAGTTTGAATTAATTTTTCTTGTTAGTGTTTTTTAGCGAGCTAGTTTTTTTTGAGGGATGGGGTCGCCAACCCTCCTCCTTTATCCGGCAACAGCTCCGAAGGGTATACAGGCGGAGTTAGTAGTACCGAGTCGGATTACAGTAAGATATAGCACTCTTTTATGAGCCCAGGTTGCTATCAAATGAGTAAAAATCAGAGGAACAGTAGTAAGTGTGGTGTACGCTACTTATGTTCACATAAGTAGTATATGATATCAAACGGAAATCAAACGTCTGACAGCAAGATCGAGAAGGAAAGAATGAGAACAGAAGGCGATTTGCAGATAACCTAAAGTGAACTGAAGTCTGAACAGTCTGAATGAAAGAACACTGAAATCTAAAACAAATAAGGATTAGTTTGCAAATGATGATTTCACGACTCTGTAACATTCGCTTAAATATTGATGCTGATGTCCTCACCTGAGTTTTCGTGCACAACAATAGTACCTCAAAAGGTAGAAACAAGCGATTAAGGGATGAATAATCTAAATTGGTTCTACTATCACGAACTATTTCTCACTCAACCAATGGGGATGGTTAGAAAATCTTCATTTGTAACTGATTATCGTGAAAAGTATACCTTGCATTACAACTAAATCCACGTTCCCAATTACACCTCAGGCCATAACAAATTCCGTTGCAATTTTTACCGTTGGATTTTCGGACCCGAAGTCGCCTTGTATTCTTATCATACAAACGCCGAATTATTCAGCTACGAATTATCCATTTGGAACTATCTCATTCAAAATCTCAAACCATCGGTTACTTTCATCTCGCGGACCACAAGCAGGTAGTCGACACCTACCTACATGACTCTGTCCACTTGTCAGTGACTTCATGGATTTTGCCATGTTTTGCTGTGGCCGCCCCTAGCTTTATTTGAATCCATTCCTACACCACAAAACATAGCTCGATGGGGCAGTCGGTGGTTAGGCACACGCAACACACGTCCTAACCACCCCATCTCGACCGTAGCTGCTACCTTTAATGTGATCGTCGGGTTTGCCAATCGTGATGACCCAACCGAGCTATATTGGCTGAAACATATGTTCATGAAGGTTCTACCATGCCAGGCAGGTCGATTGGAGAACGATGAGACTAAAAGCAGCTACCCAAGGTCTGAGGGCGAAGTCGTACTACTGACTGCAGAGGGGTGTGACAGCAGTAAGGTATTTCCCTCGGACAACCAGCATCTGCGGCGATGCTGCCTTCTAACAAGGAAGGAAGGGTTAGAAAGGGTCGACCCTAAAAATGTCACACCTCACCCTACCTCACACATTTCCGTCTCCTTGGGTAAGGGTGCCCACTAAGGGCTTTCAAGTGCGGAGCTAACACTCAAAAAACTTCTCATGAAAAGGCCGTGCGTGACCGGCCTCAAGCAGTTGTCCCTTGGGCTCTGCGGTCACGCTCCCAGGTCTCCAAGACCAACATTAATCTATCTTCCTTTTCAGGTCCCTCAAGAAACAACCTTCCACGGTGTGGGCAGCCGGGAAGTGACAACCGCCCTCATACCCGTACCACCACACGAGACCAAATTGGTCAAAATCAAATCCTTCCTACACCCCCTAGTACCTCTCTTATCTCCGCGACTAACTCTTCTCAAATTCATTTATCACAGTGCTAATGCAGACGAAGCAAGTTCACGAAACGTCGTTCCTGGTCTCCTGAAACCCCGTTCCAGACTACATGTTGGAGCTTTTAATGTACGGACATTGTGTCAAATAGGGAAACAGGCTTCCTTAGCTAGGACTTTAGAATCTCGTGCCATCGATGTATGCTGTGTCTCGGAAACGCGCATACAGGATCCTAGTAAAGTCATTAACCTGATTTCACCTTGTCAAAACGAAGAAGCAGCCCGATTTACTCTTCGTGTATCCGGTAGCCCTGATGCTGCTTCCAGGGGTCTTGCTGGCGTAGGCATAGCATTGAGTGGTAGAGCTGAACAATCTCTCCTTGACTGGATCCCGGTAGATAGTCGTTTGTGCGCAGTCCGACTTAACGGGATAGTAAAGACTCGTAAAGATAAGGACACTCGCCGTTGCCTCTTCGTCGTATCTGCCTATGCCCCCACTGACTGCAGTTCAGACGGGGTTAGAGATGAGTTTTACAGAAAGCTTTCGGACCTCCTCCAAAAATCCAGGCGCTCTGATATAGTATTAGTGCCTGGTGACTTTAATGCTCAAGTACGTAGACTAAGTTTAAATGAAAGACACCTAGGTGGATGTTATGGTGTTGCGGCTCAGAGAACAGACAATGTTGACCGTCTGTTGCAAGTATGCTCATACAACCGCCTATTCTTAGCAAACACTAACTTCAGGCATAAGGAAAAGCATCTGTTGACCTGGCGAACTCCAAAGTCGTCTCAACGTTGGACGCAACTAGATCACATCGCCATCAGCCACCGATGGAGGGGTTCGATAGCCGACTGTCGCTCGTTCTCGGGCACATGTTTGGATTCAGATCATGCCCTAGTGCGAGCGCGTATTTGTTTGAAGCTTACTGGGTGTAGGAAAGACACCGTAAGGATGCCTCTTAGGGTTTTACTTAATGATAATAAGGCGAAGAATATATTTCAGGAGCAACTAGAAAGACAGTTAGGCGACCATTTAGGCGATTACCATCCGGTGGCAGGTCGGAAAGATATCAAGAAGGCTGTGGAAACAGCAGTGATATCTGCTAGTAAGGTAAACCATAAGGCTAGGATGAAGCCGTGGATCTCAATAGCATCTACCGAACTGATGGATGCTCGAAAACTCATCCCGCCTGGCTCTGAGGAGCGGAGTCAGCTTAGACGTAGGCTGACAAGAAGCCTACGCAATGATCGAGAACAGTGGTGGGTGGCGAAAGCAAAAGCGATGGAAAAGGCAGCGGCGATCGGCAACACTAGACAACTTTTCCGACTTATCAAGGAAACTGGTATTAGGAATCCTAGTGTAAGTGAGACTATATCGGAAAATGATGGGACTATTATTTATTCTCAATCCAGGAGACTGGATCGATGGGCAGAACACTTTTAGGATCAGTCCAACTGGCCTTCTGTCACACTTCGGTTGCCCACGATCCAAAGTCATGAATGGCATGTCGATTTAAGTCCTCCTAGTCTTCACGAAGTTGAGAAAGTTATAGGAAATCTGAAGCCAGGAAGGTCAGCAGGTCCTGATAGACTGACCTCTGAGATATTTAAGGATGGTGGTCCAGTTTTAGCAACTAGGTTGACCGAGATCTTAGGTAGAATCTAGGAACTGGACGTAATCCCATCCGACTGGTCTCAATCACTGATTGTCCCAATCTATAAGAAAGGAAAAAAGTCTTCTTGTGACAATCACAGGGGAATCAGTCTAACTAATATAGTATCTAAAATATAGGCCTCAGTAATACTTCGACGCTTAACGAAAGCTCGTGAAGAGCGAACTCGAGAAAACCAGTCTGGTTTTCGACCTAGACGTGGCTGTATAGACCACGTCTTCACACTACGACAGGTCCTGGAACACAGACACACATTTAGGCGTCCTACAATAGTTGTTTTCCTGGACCTTAAGGCGGCATTCGACTCAGTGGATCGTGAGGTTCTGTGGCAGTGTCTGTCATTGAAAGGTGTACCAAAGAAGTACATTAACCTCATACAAGCTCTTTACTCGAACACCACTGGTCGAGTGAGAGCTTATGGCGAACTGTCATCGGAATTCTCTACTTCAAGTGGTGTCCGTCAGAGATGTCCACTTTCTCCATTCTTGTTTAATTTTATCATAGACATGCTCCTAGACATAACATTATCCTCGTCTGAATTTTCAGGAGTAGACCTACCAGGTGGCTCGCTTATTGACTTAGAATATGCCGATGACATAGTCCTACTTGGTGAAGACGATGACAAAATGCAGTCTTCTGACTACCCTAAGCAACAATGCAAGCATGTTCGGGATGCGGTTTTCCCCCTCGAAATGCAAAATGTTGCTTCAATACTGGGTTGCATCGGCACCTGAACTAGTGATAGGGAGCGAAGTAGTCGAACGTGCAGACCGCTTCACTTATCTGGGGAGTCTCATCAGTGCTGATGGCCTGGTGACTGACGAAATCTCAGCTCGGATACAGAAGGCTCGATCGGCTTTTACCAACCTGCGTCACTTATGGCGTAGGCGTGATATCCGTTCTCTGACCAAAGGACAGGTGTACTACACAGCAGTTCGCTCCGTTCTCCTATATGGATGCCAAACATGGCCGTTAAGAGTAGATGTTCGTAGGTTACTAGTATTCGATCATAGATGTTTACGAAGCATTGCTCGTATACCGTGGTACTACCGAGTAAGCAATGCTGTCGTTAGGAAACGAGTACTAGGTAAGGATGGCAGATCAATCGATGAAGTGGTGAAACTTCATCAGTTGATGTGGTTGGGACATGTGCTGCGTATGCCTAACCACCGACTGCCTCGACGAGCTTTGTTTCGTAGTGTAGGAGTAGGTTGGAAGAGAGCTAGGGGCGGCCAAACCAAAACATGGTAGAAATCCATCAAGTCATTGACGAGTGGACTTAGCCATGTTGGTAATTGTCGACTACCTGGTTGGGGTCCGCGAGATGACAGTAACCAATGGTTAGAGACCTTGAACGACATGGCTCAAGATCGTTTGCAATGGCGCAAGTGCATCCATTCTTTGAGCTCTCTCAAATCCTAATCTTCTGGATTTTTCAACAACTCTAGTTTTGACTTTCTAAACTTTTCTCACTGAATCATACTTCTTGAATAATATCTTCTAATCCTAACCTCTTCGATTACTTCCAATACCTTTACTACCTATTCTACTATTGGATTTGAATTGACAATTACATCTCTGTGCTGATGTGGTATGGCAACATGAACTGATGTACTTACGTACGAAGTTCTACGTTGCATCTGACTGACTGACTGACCACCCCAACCGATGAAGTTTCACTACTTCATCTATTGATCTGCCATCCTAACCTAGCAACCGTTTCCTAACAACAGAATTACTTGCTCGGTTGTCCCAAGATACACGAGCAATGTATCAGAGACACCTACGATCGAAAATCAGTAACCTATGAGTGTCCTCTACACTTACTGGCCATGTTCCACACCCATAGAGTAAGATTAACCAAACTGACGCCAGCAGGTGGATATCTCTCCTGCGCCACAAGTGATTCAGGTCGGCAAAAGCCAATAGAACCTTCTGTATCTGTGTTGATATTTGGTCAGACACCAGCAGCAGGCATCAGCACTGATGAAACTCAAGATGCGTGAAGTGATCAACACACTTAAGTACTTCACTGCCTATCACTAGTTCAGGAGCTGATACAAGCCAGTCCAGAAACATTTTGCATTTCGGCGCGGGGAACCTTATCTCGAACATGCTTGCTTTGGTGCCTAAAGTGTTCGGAAGACTCTGTATTTCGTCAGTGTCTTCACCAAGTAGAACTATGTCCTCGGCATATTCTATTCTGGTAAACGTTCACCTCCTGAAAAGTCAGATGATGAAAGTGTCATCTCTAAAAGCATGTCATTGACAAAGTTAAACAAGAATGGAGAAAGTGGACAACCCTGCCGATCACCACTTGAAGTAATCAATTCTGATGACAGTCAGCCATAAGCTTTCACTCTCTTGCTATCGCTACCCACCACTGTTCGCAATCAATGCGTAGGCTTCTTATCAGCCAGTGCTTAGGCTGACTCCGCTCCCTATCATGTTCAGAGCCAGAAGGGATGAGTTTCCGAGCATCTATCGAATCAGTAGATGCTACTGAAATCCACTGTTTCGCCCTAACTTTATGGTTTGCCCCACTGCTGTTTACACAGCCTTCTGGATATCGTTTCTAGCTGCCTCAGGGTGCGTATCACTTACATAGCCACCCATTTTTCTAGTTGCTCCTGAAATATATTCTTAGCTTTGCTAATATTAGGTAGAACACTAAGGAGTTTCTTTGATGTCTCTTCCTTACGTCCAGTAAGGTGCAGACAAATACGTGCTCGTACTAGATCATGATCTGAATCTAAACATGTGCTCCAGAACGAGCGACAGTCTTCTATCGAGCCTTCCCATCGGTGGCTGACAGCCATGTGGTCTAGTTGGGTCCATCGTTGGTTTGATTTCGGGGGCTGCCATGTCAAAATGTGTTTTTCCTTATACCGAAAGCTAGTGTTTGCTAGAAATAAGCGGCTATCTGAGCATAGTTGCAGAAGATAATTGCCATTTTCTACCCTTCGAGTGGCGACACCATAAGATCCACCCAGGTGTCTTTCAGCCTCGCTTAGTATAACCACTTCAGTATTAAGATAATTGCCACTACTACTACATCATAGTGCTTGACTTTTTGAAGTTGGTCTGATAGCCTTCTGTAAGATTCATTTTTTACTTTGTTCGAGCTGCGGTCAGTGGGAGCATAGGCAGGGACAAAAGATAGGCGATGGCGAGCGTACCAATCTTTACGATTTCTTACTGTCCCGTTTAGTCGAACAGCACACAAGCGACTATCTACTGGAATCCAGTCTAAGAGAGCTAGTTCTGTCCAGGGACTTGATGCAATGTCTACACCAGTTAGGTTACGAGAAGCAGCGGCAGGGCTTCCAGATGCACGAAGCGTGAACCCAGTTAGTTCTTTACCTGGACAGGATGAAGTCAAATTAATGGTTCTACTAGGATCTTGCATGTGAGTTTCGAAGACGCAGCATACATTGATAGCACAAGATTCTAGAGTCTCATCTAAAGAGGCCTGTCGTTCTATTCGGCACAAAGTCCGGACATGAAATGTTCTAACATGTAATTTACAGCGTGATTTCAGGAGACCAGGAATAACGTTTCGTGTACTCGAATCGTTCGCATCAGCGGCGCGAGCTGATAAAGGAAGGGTTAGTTATAAAGGTATGAGAGTTATTAAGAGATGTAGGAAGAATCCGACTGTGAGCAAGTTGGTCTTGTGTGCGGTTGCGGGTATGCGGTTGGATGTCACTTCATGGCTGCCCACACCCTGGAAGGGTATTTCTTGAGGAGCATGAAAAGGAAATCGGATAAGCGCTGGTCTTACAGACCTGGTAGCATGACTGCAGAGCCAAAGGAAAAACCGCTCGAGGCCGGTCACGCACGGCCTTTTTATGGAAAGTGTTAAAAGTGTTAGCTCCGTTCTTCAGATGGCCTTACCGCTGGAGACGGAAATCCGTGAGGTGAAGTGAGGGGCGATATTTTAAGGGTCGACCTTTTTTAACCCGTTCTTTCCTTGTTAGAAGGCAGCATCGATGCAATGCTGGTTGTTTGAGAGAAACACATTAATGCTATCCCACTCCTCTACAGTCAGCAGTTCGACTTCACTCCCAGACCTTAATTTGCTGCTTTTAGTTTTTGCGTTCTCCAATCGTCTTGTCTGGCATGGTAGGAGCTAAAAGAACAGTCCCAGTCAGTATAGTCCGGTCGGGTCATCTTGATAGGCAAGCTCGACCAATATATCGAGATAGCATCTACGGTACAGACCACAGACAGACAGATACAACACAGAACTTCGTACGTAAGTACATCAGTTCAGGTTGCCACATCACATCAGCACAGAGATGCAACTGTAGGTTCAACAGTGACAGCAATTATAGAAGTATTAGCAGTAATGGGGAAGATTAGAGAGCGAAGATTTGATTGGAGAAGTATAATTCAGTAAGATAAATTTAGAAGGAGAAAGGTAGAGATTATGAGGAATGAAGAAGCTTAGAATTTCATAGAACACAAAGAGTGGATGCACCTGCGCCATTACGAACGATTCTGAGCCATGTCGCACAAGGTCTCTAACCACCGGTGACTATCGTCTCGCGGACCCCAACCAGGTAGCTTACATCTACCAACATGACTCAGTCCACTTGTCAGTGACTTCATGGATTTCTGCCATGTTTCGGTTTCGCCGCCCCTAGCTTTCTTCCAATCTACTCCTACACCACAAAACATAGCTCGTCAAGGCAGTCGGTGGTCGGGCATATGTAACACATGTCCCAACTACCTCAACTGATGAAGTTTCATTACTTCATCTATTGATTTGCCGTTCCTACCTAGAACTCGTTTCCTAAGGACAGCATTGCTTATACCGTTGTCCCACGATACACGAGCAATGCTTCTTAAACATCTATGATCGAAGACTAGTAATCTGCTGCACGGTACACTCGTGCTTTGGTTAGCGAACGGATATCTCGCCTGCGCCATAAGTGACGCAGGTTGGTAAAAGCCGATCGAGCCTTCTGTATCCGAGCTGAGATTTCGTCAGTCACCAGGCCATCAGCACTGATGAGACTCCCCAGATAAGTGAAGCGGTCTACACGTTCGACTACTTCGCTCCCTAAAACTAGTTCAGGTGCCAATGCAAGCCGATTTTGAAGCAACATTTTGCGTTTCGAGGGTGAGAACCGCAGCCCGAACATGTTTGCATTGTTGCTTAGGGTAGTCTCACTTACACTAGGATTCCTAATACAAGTTTCCTTGATAAGTCGGAAAAGTTGTCCACTGTTGACGATCGCCGCTGCCTTTTCCATCGCTTTTGCTTTCGCCACCCACCACTGTTCGCGATCGTTACGTAGGCTTTTTATAAGTCTGCGCCTAAGTTGACTTCGTTCTTCATCATGTTCAGAGCCAGGTGGGATGAGTTTTCGGGCATCCATCAGATCGGTGGATGCTATTGAGATCCACGGTTTCATTCTAGCCTTATGGTCAACCTTACTAGCAGATATCACTGCTGTTTCCACAGCCTTCTAGATATCTTTCCGACCTGCCCCCGGATGGTAATCGCCTAAATGGTCGCCTAACTGTCTTTCTAGTTGCTCCTGAAATATATTCTTCGCCTTATTATCATTAAGTAAAACCCTAAGAGGCATCCTTACGGTGTCTTTCCTACGTCCAGTAAGCCTTAAACAAATACGAGCTCGCACTAGGGCATGATCTGAATCTAAACATGTGCCCCAGAACGAGCGACAGTCCTCTATCGAACCGCTCCATCGGTGGCTGATGGCAATGTGATCTAGTTGGGTCGTTTGAATTAGCTGTGCAGTTTGATAAAGGAATGTGAGAAGAGTTAGTCGTGGAGATAAGAGAGATATTTGGGGGTGTAGGAAGGATTTGATTTTGACCAATTTGGTCCCGTGTGGTGGTACGGGTATGAGGGCGGTTGTCACTTCCCGGCTGCCCACACCGTGGAAGGTTGTTTCTTGAGGGACCTGAAAAGGAAGATAGATTAGTGTTGGTCTTGGAGACCTGGGAGCGTGACCGCAGAGCCCAAGGGACAACTGCTTGAGGCCGGTCACGCACGGCCTTTTCATGAGAAGTTTTTTGAGTGTTAGCTCCGCACTTGAAAGCCCTTAGTGGGCACCCTTACCCAAGGAGACGGAAATGTGTGAGGTAGGGTGAGGTGTGACATTTTAAGGGTCGACCTTTTCTAACCCTTCCTTCCTTGTGAGAAGGCAACACCGCTGCAGATGCTCGTTACCCGAGGGAAACACCTTACTGCTGTCACACCCCTCTGCAGTCAGCAGTACGACTTCGCCCTCAGACCTTGGGTAGCTGCTTTTAGTCTCATCGTTCTCCAATCGACCTGCCTGGCATGGTAGAACCTTCATGAACATATGTTCCAGCCAATATAGCTCGGTTGGGTCATCACGATTGGCAAACCCGACGATCACATTAAAGGTAGCAGCTACGTTCGGTGTGTACAGATGTTAGATGATTAGAATTGATCATCAGGGAACTCGTAGGGGGAGTACCGATAAAATCAAGATCATGGATACACTATGTTGATGAGTGCCAACTATAATCAACCTTAGATTTCATGATAACTTCCTCCAATCACTTAACAAAATGACAACCATAATAAATGGGATATTTACTAGCGTATAAAAAGTGCTTGTAGTGACAAAAACAATGAAATTCGAGTTTTTAAAAACAATCTATTCAATTTAACTAATGCCAATACTGAGTAAAAATTAATATAATTGCGAAAAAGAAACAAACTCTAAGCAAAAGTTGTTTTGCTGGTTCATTGACTGTTCCAGCTAAACGACAATGACTAATTGCATTAACTACAACAGTTCGATTGGATTTAGCTTTAAGTTTCACAAATAAACGTGAGTGATTTAAACATTGAACTGGTACATCAGGACCACTAGATGGAAATTCTGAAGAACCAAGTCGATGCAATGATAAAGTAATTCTAGCCGAATATACTGCAATACAACCAGTATTTTAAATCTTACGTTCGAATAGACCAAACCACTGCTGAAATAAGGGGTCGATCACGAATTGCGGCCATGTTACTGTGGTTTATCGACAAACAAATAACCACATTTCATGCGGACGGACAATAATAATTATGATTTAACAACTAGGCACGGGTTAGCCTTATAGTTATAGGTTTTACTCGGGCACGAGTTGAAGTACACTAAAAAAGTCAGAAATCAAAAACTCAATAACAGAACATCAGGCGAGAAAACTAGGGCTGCATAACTAAGCGCTTAAACCTTTCCGAAGCCGAATACAGCGGTTGTGTTGTAAAACAAGATGTTGTAGGACTTAGATTTGAGGATCTTGACTGAGTTTCAATGAACCTAGAACAAGACTTGTGACGGGAATATTCGAGTTTGTTTCTAGGATACATTTTAGATTTCGGATAGGTAAAGCACATATTAAATTCATGATTATTAACGCAATCTTACTCAGAAAAACATTCTTATGAGTACCGGATGAGTGGAGAATGTCGGTAGACTCGTAAATTTATGCTAGTGTTTTCCCACGATACGAGAGATTTTCGAAGACCCACATGGACAAAAAACCTGCGACTTACATTTTTCAATGTCATAAGCTACGTCCCACAATCACACAGCAAACCGAAAAAGACTACTAATTAGCATAGTTATCCCTTTGTCGAGTGAGAAATATCTTGTATACACCACAAGTGACGCACTTGGTAAGAAACCAAGCTTTTCAAATCCGCGTCGAAATTTCGTTATACACCAACTCATCTAGGTTTGTGAATACTCCGAATTAAGCGAACTGGTCAATGTGCTCAACTACTTCAGCATTGATAAAGACCATCCAAAAATGTAGACCGATATGATAATTGCCCACATTCAGACAATCTAACAATGAAAAGATTTTTCTATTGATTCAAAAGCAGGAAATAAGTTAAGAATCCTAATAACTACTAGCACAATCGAAACTGTTCAAATAACGGGAACACATACACATACCAAGCAGATGAGAAAATATAATTCTGAAAATAATTTATTTGTCTGATTATTTGTAGATAATAATATATATTAGAAATAATAAATAGCAACCAAATGATTAAGTATTATGCATTGGCAGTCATATTTGTTAAAAGTTATTGATTAGTATATGGCTAAATTCCGAATCTTGCTAGTTAACCTGCTATTCCGTTGCGGTAATTTTTGTGTAGCTGTGGTTGAATTTGCATTACGCAGTTCAGCAACATATTTATGGCGTCTTCTTTATGAAGATTTACCGAAGCAGTTTGTGTATCTATTATTTCCTGAGTTAGCTTTTGAATCTGCGACTCAATTTCTGACCGACGGCCAAGAACCTGGTAAAAAAAATTTAAATGTAATTTAAATTCATAAATTTTACCACTAAGATATGTCTTAGCTGTCTTACTACGTTACAACATTACGGAATGCACGGAAAACTGCATACGGAGACAACTCACTTTATCCTCACAAATTTTGAAATGCCGTTCACGCTCAGCACGCTCAGCCTCGATTTCCGCCTGAGCTTCAGCTTTAGCTTCTTTCAATCGTTTGGCCTTACCTGAAATGGCAACAAAAATAATTTGATTTTTGTGCTAGAAAAATCATCTCTATGGTCACTGTACATAGCGATCCAACTTCAGTAAAAAGCGGAATCATTTAAAACACGCTATACCAACAGTATATGACTGAAAAAATTGTACATGGTTTTATCTATTTTACGTCAACGCAAACTTGGTGAAACGTGGGTTCCAAGGAATGTACTACATGCTGATAAACCAAGGTTGCGAAGAAAAAAAGTTGTACATAAAATAGCACGAGCAAACTGTCGAAAAAAAGTTGAGACTATCGAACACTAAAAATGTTAAAAAGCACGAAAAACAATCTAATAACAAATAAAGTAACTGCTGTCTAAGCCAGTATCTCACAGATTCCAAGCAAAAATATGTACAATAGTGTTAAACATCTGACTTTTCATTGTCAAATCAACATTAAGATGCAGCTGACATCCAAAGAACAACTTTGTATTTCATTAATGTTTGAAAACTTGGTGGTTTTGTGAAGGAAGCGTTTGTTTCTCATTATCGTTACAGGTTCAAACTTTCCTCTATTTCAATTTGGGTAACCGAACAGTAATATAATTATTTTGGAAACTTGAAGCTGAGTACATAAAACTGTATTTACTTGATGAAGGACGTTTCGGACCTCATTTGGAAAACTCAAAAGATTTGTTGCTGGAATTAATGAGGAATTGGTGCACTAACCAATCTCACAAGTGATTATTATTGAAAATAACCTGTTCAAGACTAGTTGTCACAAAACTATTGACATAAAGCCAGAATAAGAACATCAAAAGACAAACGAATTGTAGGAGCAGTGGCTAACGTTTATGAGAGTACTTCTATACATTTTTAGGGTATTCAGACATTATTCGGCCCTGAGGAATCAACAGCTGACTTTACTGCAACAGAGTTGCGACTCAAAAGATAGTATCAGGAGCTCCACATTGAATTATTGCTGCCAGTTACCATGGTATTTAATAGCTGTTTTTACCCCAGTATCATCGAAAGCTACAATTATAGATGGAAATTAAAACTATTAAAATAAACCATTCTATCTTTGAATCAACACGCAACACATTCACCAGGTAAAACCTGGACTGAAGTTTTAACCGTCAATGTTTTGGTTTCTAAAACTCGATTCACAGATAGGGTATGAATATTCACTGCAGAAGAATATCAATCCCGAAGGACATCCCAAAAAGTCCATTATTGCTGTTTAAACAATTTTGGTATGCGGTCTAGTTACTAATAGGTCAATCAATGCTTTTGAAAGGTCGCTGGGCACGTGAGACCAACTTGTTATAGCTATAAAGAACAAAAACTACTAGTTTCCCTTTTTATCTTACATGCCCTTGGTCTAAGTAAGCCTAAACAACGCAAAAAAACGATGACCAAGCAATCGATTGAGTCAAGTCTTTAGAAAAAATTGTTATAGCAAAATGTTTCCGAATTCGGAAACAATGGACCCCAGATGCTCTCAATATTATCGTACCTACGACTTCAACTTGTGACGTAAATTATGAACTTACGCCTTTTTGCTTCATTAACTTTTTCACTAGCAGTCTTTTCAGCTTGCAAAAGGAGCTGAATACCATCATTTCTGGAAGCCATCACTGACACTAGGCCTTGAAATTCAACTTATGAGCGTGGCAACACACTTAAACAATCAAATAAATCTAATATCTTTACGATCTAGTATAGACCGATTGATTTCCTTGCTCTCGATTCTAGTTCAGTCGGTGCAGCGCCAGATATTTAGTAATATTTAAATGTTGGTGGTCTAGCCACTCGATTGCACTAATTCTCATCATTTGTTAGTTCTTTATGAATTTCTGTCCCGCGATTTGATCGAGTGCTTTTGTCTCAGCTTCTGTTAGAAAAGTTTCCAAAGACTCGTCTTTCAATACCTTCTGAAACAACAGTGACCGTAGAATCCTTCTTATTGACCTTATAATACGTTCCCACATACCACCTCGATGACTATCTCTCGGAGGATTAAAGTGCTATTCGCAACCTCTTTCCAAAAGGGTACTTGTTATCTTATTCTGGTCTCAGCTACACACGATCTGTCTGAGACTAGCGTCGGCTCCTCTGAAGTTCGAACCGTTGTCGCTAAACACGTGTTTTGGATGACCTCGTCTAGCAATGAATCTGGATAGAGCGCATAAAAATGAGTCAGTGTCTAAGGTGTGGGCCATTTCGATGTGAATTGCTCCAATAGACAAGCAAGTAAACAAACAGCCGTACAGCTTTTCGACTACCCTCCCCCTCTTAACGTAAAATGGCCTGAAATAGTCTACACCAACAGAATTGAATGATGGCACGTAAGCATCCATACGACACTGGGGTCATGGAGCCATGATCTGGGCGCACGGTGAACTGTTAAGTCTCTTGCATAGGAAGCCCCGCTTAAGGACTCTTCGGATGACAGCTTGAGCCTTAATGATCCAGAACTCTTCGCGAAGACTACTCATGGTGTGAGTAATCCCAGAATGCGCGTTCTGTAGATGGAAGTGCATTACGATTAAGTTGGTAACAAAGTGCTTATTAGGAAGTATGAGCTGATGTGTGCTTTCGAAAGGCAAGCACGATAGCTGAAGTCGTCCTCCTACCCTAATCATGTTATCCATTACGAAGGGATTAAGATTTTTTATCGAGCTCTTGCGCATAATGTTACCTCTCATTCTTTTACCAGCAGATATTAACTGGGGTGTCATTTCCTTATTCGAAACAAATCCATCTACTTTCTTCGGTCTTTCTCGAGATTCATATTTGTTGCCGCGCTCTTCATCATGCTGTATTTGCCTTAGTGCTTCCATCTACATAGGGAATGAGACCATTCGAAACAATATGATTATATCCTGTTTCGCGCTATCGATTTCTTCCAGTCTCAACCTACCATAAACTAATGGTATTCTGTCTAACTTTATCCTCATATTACAGGCAAACCATTTACATAGAGCGAATATTCTCATCATTCTGAATCATGTCTTACAATTACTAAATCGATTCAAAAATTGGTCTAAGCGACTCTTGGCTGATGTCTCACCCAGTTCTTCTATCGACAAGTGAGGTAAAACATGTTCCGGGTGGAGTTGGCCAATTACTTTCGTCTTGCCATAAAAATTTCGGTCCATGGAACCACTCACTTAGTTTGATGCTACTGTCTAACGACAAACCACGTGAAGCATAATCCGCTGGGTTATGTTTACCTTTAACATATCTCCATTGCCTTACCGTAGACAGTTCGTGAATCGTTGCTAACCTGATGTTCACGAATCTCTCAAATCTTTTGGTTGTATTTCTTATGTAATGATATACAGTTAATGAATCCGTCCAATAAGTGACAGAGGAGATAGGGATATGCAGTTGTTGTTACACATGTTTTCCAATCTTAGCAGAGAGTACGGCCGCCGTTAATTCTATTCTAGGCATAGTGACAAGTCTTAGAGGAGCAACACTAGATTTAGCCAGTAGAAATGAGCAAAGGGCCTGGCCGAAAGCACATTCATATCGAATATACGTAACAGCACCATACGCAAGCTCAGAAGCATCGGCAAAACAATGAATTTGAGCGGATAGTGGTTCAAACCTTGGTTTCAGACATCTTGGTATTCTTCAGTGACCCAACTCCTTTATATCTCTACACCAAATATTCCACCATCTATGGGTAGCTCTGCGTCCCAGTCTAGTTTCTGCCGACAAATGTCTTGTAGGATTACTTTAGCTGGTAGTATTACTGGGGCTAAGAACACAATAGGATCAAATATAGATGCCACGTACGAAAAATATTTCTTCTGGTTAGGTTTCCATGAAACTCGTGAACTTCGAAACATGAATCATCTGTTCTGATGTTCCACTCTAACCCCAGAGTTCGCTTAATCATCTCGTTTGATTCGCAGACGGTAATGTTTCCTTCGGTACGATCTTCCTCTGGAATGGACTCCAGCACTTCAAGGCTGTT